>KL660704.1:0-106624 GCA_000732775.1 Stachybotrys chlorohalonatus IBT 40285 | reverse complement strand
GGGTGAGCATACTGTAGGGCGGGCACGCGATATACTTCTCGACCAGGGACTTTACCCGGATTAGATATCGAAATGCTATGTTGTGAAATGAGACTTTGCTACATCCAGGCGCTTATTCATGCTGGATGCAGCATGTGCATGTCGTACAAGAAGACTCCTTTTATACGAAGCTGCGAGGTGATGTGTGTCTCCGTGCGATCCTTGCGAGGTTGGGCACCGGCAACCAAGCCGGGTCTGGAATGCTGTCATAGGCTGTTTGCGGCGGACTTGCATGCCACGGCCACGCAGAGGCAAGGCTAACTGATACCTTCCAATATCCGGTGTCTGACTCAACAAATGAATTGTTCAGGTCTGCGTTGACATGGTTTCCTGTCCATTGTCCGTCCTGTCTGCGGGTGCTGTCCACCAAAGCGCGGGAGTGCCTTCCTCCAATGCAGCTTGGCCAGGGGGCTTCTGGTACTGGAGGTATGTACGAGGTAAAGTGGACAGGAACATGCTATGCGGCCTTCTGTTACTTGGCTTCTGCTTGCCTGCTGCGCCCAGTGCTTCAGATTGTGCCACTGTCAGGCGTGTATCGTAGGCCTCATCTGTCAGGTGGCCAAGAAGTAATGTATGCTCTTTGGAAGCATCGGCAGCTGCCACTCAGCCCTGCCACGGTCGAATTCTGCAAATCGATGAGCTGTGTCAAAGTCTTCTGGGTGGCAGCTCCCGTTGTGTAATGTCTGCTTTCATGACAGCTTACGCACGAGGGTACGACAAGGTACCGCTACTAGTAATGATTATCCCACCCTTCAACCAATCCTACATTAGTAGTACGCTACAGTGCATTGCGACCCCAGCAGCAGCAACGTAGCCTGGTGGATCAGGAGCCTGCACTTGAGGCCAGTAGTGTCTTCACGGGCCATGGTCCCTTGAGCCCAGCCAAAGTCTTGTTTGATGGCGCATTGAACGATGGAAAAGTAGTGGCCCGGCATTGTGGAACAAGAACACCCAACACGAGAGCACTGCGTACCCCTAGTAAGCACAAAGATAAAGATTTTTTTGTTCCCTTTCTAAAAGAGGGTACCTCGGAGTGCGTGGCAAGACATGGAATAGGGGTGTGCAGTGTCGAGATCAAGTACCTTGTCATAACGAAGGCCTGGTAATAGTACGTGTACGTCAGTAAGTGACAAGGGTTCCCTTCGAACCACGAGGAACGTCCCGAAAGCTCATGTTATTGTGTTTCTCCCATCGTTCTCGTTCTCGTCTCCGTTCCCGGTTTCTTTCTTTCCCTTTCCCTTTCTTTCCCTTTTCCGTTTTCCCTTAGCCCGCTGCCGCCGACGACGACGCCTCTCCCGTGCACCAGCGTCTCGCCTCAAGTCAATCCGGATAGGGCCTGGCTCGACCATCAGGCCTCTTGTACAGGTGCTGGCCGAAAAGGAGGAGGGCGCCCCACGACGACGTTGAAAACGATCCGTCCACCACCCGGCCTGGCCCTGACGACGCGCGCTTGTGCCGATACGTAGCGCAGCCACGGTATTGGGGGGTTGTCCAGTGGCGTTGCCTGCCCGCCCGGTGCATCCGCCAACCACGCGCCTGCGAAGTGACTCTCCAGCCGTTCCGCAACAGCTTCTCTGCACCCGTCACATACGTCAATACGGCAGCAACCCGCCGCACAAGGCCACAACATCGTACAACGCTTCATCGGGCTGCCTTTGGATTTTGCGGTCTTAGCTACCGTCGTGTCGTTGCAAATCATCGCTCGTTATACTTGCTTCTGCTTCACTCTGTCCACCATCTTTCGTTCATTCATTCTTCCTTCCTTCCCTCGCTAGCCCCGTTGCCTCTCAACCTCTTTCTCTCTCTCTCGCAGAAACTCCTCCGTCTAGCCCTCTCTCTAGCCGTATCCTAAAATTTCCCCCCTTCCATTCCCTGCCGTCCAAAACTCGACCAATCACGCATCGGCACTAGCCCCGTGGTGCACCTACCTCGCCGTTCTCTTGCTCGGTCCGTCTTTGTCGACCTGAAATTATACGGTTTCAAACGAGGCGTCGAGCTCTGCTCTTTAGGTCTACTGCCCGCCGCCGTTGACCATTACTCTCCCTGTGTGTCCCCGCTGCGGCAGCCACAAAGTACCCCAGCCACTTGACGTTCCCTATTGATCGATTCGACGTTGTAACGGCATCCGAATCCCTCCCACCTATTGACAAACAAACCACCACCCCCTTCAAACGCAGGGGCTCGCCGGCTGCGTCGTCCTCCTATCACGTTTGAAAGTAGCGCCCCTTCGATCGACGCGCGCATCCCGTCATATTTGGGTTACTGTCTTGTTCGGCGTACTCGGAACAGCCAGGCCCCTAGCCAGCCGCAGGGGATTTGGTGCTCCCACCCGTGTTGTGGTACCAGAACGATTCCGGCCATCGTGAGCGGCCACTCACCACCTACGTCTTGGCCAATCCGCTATTCCCCATTGGTTCCGAGAAATCATGGCACCCTTGACGCCCCGACTCAAGATTCTTTCAGGTATGTCCCGTCGTCGCGCCTTGCTCGTTATCCCGCCTGGGCCTCAGCGTCTCCCCCCTGCTAGCGCTTGATTCTGCCCCAAAGGCACCACTTCAGTAAACCCATTGTCGCTCGTCATTTCTTCTTGCAATCTGCTTCACTTCTCCAACCCTTACGCATCTCGCGGACGCTCTTTTACCATTCCCTTGGATCCCCTCTAGGCGCTCGGGGGCTGTTCATGCAGCAACTCCCTCCACGCTCGTTTACCATGGCTGAAAGCGAGCTAATGAATGTTTGTTCAGTTGGTGGAAATCCGGTTTCTGCTTTCTTGTCGTGGAGACTTCAGGCTACCAACGCATGCGATGTCACACTGGTGTGGAAGTCGGGCTACGAGCATGTCGCGCAATACGGCATCTCTTTCAAGTAAGCATCTCTTGCACCTTGAATCAACTCTGAATCCTGTTTACTGACTCAGCCCCTCACAGATCTGCCATCTTTGGTAATGAACGATTCAAGCCTCGGCATGGTAAGTTGGCCGAACCGAGCCTATAGCGCATATCGTTAATCAAGATCGTCATACACAGTGGTTCGAAATCCCGAAGACGCCGCAATCGCTCGAGAGGGACCCTTCGACTATGTCGTTCTATGCGTAAAAGCTTTGCCCGATGTCTACGACCTCGCATCTGTCATCGATGCTGTCGTCACGCCCCAGCATACCTGCATTCTCATCAATACGACGAATACTCTCGGTGTTGAATCTGCGATTGAAGAACGATTTCCCACGAATGTCGTCCTCTCACTCGTCTCTGGCGCTGAACTCACACAACTCGGCCAGAGCGAATTTGAACACAAAGGATCGACGGAGCTCTGGGTCGGCCCAACGAATAGGACCTCGAGCATTCCTCAGAATATCCGCGATGACATGGCCCAGGCGCTGGCTATGACATTAACTACCGGACAGGTCGACTGCAAGGTGTCGCCTAACATTCGACAGCAGCAGTACGAGAGAGTCATGGGGTCAGTTGAACGACTGTTTGCGGTCTGGTCCGTGTGTGAGCCACTTACTGACCACTTTCTAGTCCAATTGCGTTCCATCCCGTCAGTGTCGTTTTCGAGACCTCGAATCACGCAGCTCTTTTGGAGAAGGTCGGGGTGCGCGACATGGTGTCTGGTGTGCTCGAAGAACTTTTGCAACTTGCGGAAGCTAATGGCTGCAAATTCTCTCCTGATTTCAAGCAGAAGACTATCGAGGAAATGACGAGGCCCAATCTGCCCGAGAGCATAATGTGGCAAGACTATCTCGCCCGACGACCCATGGAGGTTGAGACATATCTCTCTTCCCCAATAAAGCTGGCGCGGGAGTTCAATGTCGCGGTTCCACGGATCGAGACCTTGTACGCCATTCTCCATAACCTTAATATTGTGAACCGGAGCAGACCGAAACCTGGAGAGGGAACAACGTTGATGATGCCGCCGGGCTCTCCAACCATGACTTCGCCTTTACCTCGTGCTCCTTCTCAAGCCGGCCACCGGCCCATGATGGGCGGCATGCCCAACGGCAACGGTATGCCACCGCGGCAACCCCGACCAAGAAACTCTTCAAACTTCAGCCAAGGAGGCATGAGGCGGCCTCCACCAATGAACGGCGGACCGATGAACGGTCACGGTCGACCGCCGCCACACATGAACGGGGGGTCGAGAGCTCCTTCGCGCCGAGGCTCGATGGACGGCAATGACTTGGAGGAATTTTCGCATCTGGTTCTCTACGATGACATTCCCGAAGGTCACGAACCATCCATCGGTGGAGACTCATCCGACCTGTCTATTCGCGACCGAGAGATACAACTTCGGCAACGTGAGATGGCTTTGCGGGAACACGAGATGCGAATGAGGCGTGGGCCACCAGGACCTCCCGGTCCCGGACCAGGAGGTCCTCGCCGAGGTCCCCATCCAATGCGCAACAGCCAACAGGTCTTCGATGACGATGACGATGATGACGATTATTTTGATCCAAACGCTGGTACCGGTGTTCCTATGATTGATCCTGATAATTTCGATATGATGAGCGTCACAGCACGGAAGGCTCGCAAGATGCCAGGTCCCTCTGCTGCTCAATTCCGCCGAAATCCGGACGAGGGACCTCCACCTACTCGAGGCAGCAGGTTTCGACCAAGTTTCGGTCGGAACCGCTCCAGCCAAATGAGTAGTATTCCTGCCCTTGGCGAGAATATCATGGACGATCCCATGATGAACTACTCTTCAAATCGGTATGGCACGGTTGACCGAGGTGCGATGAATGCAGGATCTCGTGCCAATTCTCTCACTGCGTCGAGAATGGAGGATGTTGGGTTTGCGCCTGGCGGAGGGCCACCGGGTCCCATGAACGGCGGCTACCCTCGACGCACAAGCCAATCTCCCGGCAATCCATATGGCCCAGCCATGCGAGGCGGCGGCGGACGGCCCTCACCGCCAAACGGCATGGGTCCTCCTATGAATGGACGTCCGTCACCCCCGGAAAGCGTGCGCCAACCGGTTCCTCGCTATCCGCCCGGCCATGGAAACACGGTAGCTCCGCAACAGGTTGAACAGCATATTGGGGTGAGCGCCCTCCATCCACCTAAGACGAGAGTTGTTCGTAGTCTGACGGGAAGCGCAAGCGCTAGCGCTGGTAGCGGTGATCCAGATTCAGAACCTTCGGCCCAGAGCAGTCAGAGTAGCCTTCAACGAGCGCCGATCGGAGTTCGCTGAGTTGGCTCGCTGACGTATTCAGGAATTCGAGCCACCAAGCACGCAGGACACGATGGAGCTGGGCGGCTGAAAGTCACTTGCAAGCTCTGATTTTTGCTAACAAACGTGTCGCCCCGTACAGGCAGGTCAAGAACAGATTCAAGCCTTGTCAACTGTCAACTTGTCCCTCACAATGACTTTCTTGTCTAGCGGACCTGTTCCTCAACACTTATTATTATTATTATTCCTCTTCCTCTTCTTGTCTGTTTTGGGCGCTGGGAGTTTGGTTTTCACACTCATCAGGCGCCTCCGCCTCATCCATACATACTACGGCATCTGTTCGGCTGCAGACCCACGATCTTTACCTCGCAAGCCACATTGAGCTTTTCTTGGAATGGTGTCTTTAATACATAGAGCGGGCTTGGCTAAGTCTCGTACATACGCATGGGAAACGACGAACGGACAACTCTTCTGATTGATAATATATCTTTTGCCACTTCCGGAGGATACTGCCTTTTCGCTTTTGGGCATGCATACCATCGACAAACCCTCATGGTCAACTGCAATAGCTCTGGGCTCTGCAACTCTACGCCAAACGGTGGTGTTCCTCGGGGCGCAGTCATGGACATGCTAGCGACTCTGGAGTCGGAAGAGCATCAGCGTCATTGCGGCGGATTGAGAAGGAAACAAAATGGTGATTGACAGGGATGGAAGGGACGAATCACAGCGTTCTTGGCCGTTGTGATGCACAGGAAGCGAACTATCACTGGCATTGTTATTTGACGGTGGTAAAAATCACCTTTAGAGTTGATGGTCTCTTTGTGTTTTTGTTGCTTTTTGTACTGTCCTTCTTTATTCTTGTTGGCTCCAGAGTGCAACTGGTAGTTGTGCGGTTCTCTCCTTAAGGCAAGGAGTCATGATAGCGAGCTGACGACCGGCGCACACGCACACCATCGTGCAGTCGGAGAAGGTGGTTGATTGAAAGGGTGTCACTGCTCAGGGAGACAAGGCCGGCTTACAGGAAGCCGTTGCGAGACGTTTGAATAATACCGTGTAGCAAGTGTGGCATACAAAAATAGAGCCAGTGTAAAGGTATCGGTTACATCCAAACAATGAGCCCAGAGGCACGTTTCACGATGCATCTCACCTCGCCTCATGGAACTGTTTGATGATTCCGCCCTCATCTGAAGATGAGCACGTGCAGCCTGAAAAGGTAAACAACTTCTACGTAAGCGTGGGGTAACGCGACTAGTAAACATCCACTAACATGCTCCTTGGAGCCGCTCCATCAAACAGCAAAATCCAACAGGCAGCCCATTCGCGTGTTCTCTTACCAACGCCTACATTCTACACGCACACCCGGCAAGCCAAGCATCACCGCCCTCTGTAAAAATGGCCACGCGAAATGTAGGCGCGACGCAGAATCTCAGCAGGCAGAGCATGGCCACAAGCGGCAGCGTGATGAAAGCTAGGCAACTTGTATGTTTTATATCACGGCTGTTCCTATTGCTATATGAAGTAACTTTCTTCCGTACTTGCTTTGGTTTCTAATTGGTCCAACCAGGCTCATCTGCACTCCCAGCTGGCACAGCTGTCGGCCAACCTGTCGGACACGGAGAACCTCCTGCGCATGACGAGCGTGCAGGCGGAGGCGATGAGGGGTCTGGGGAGCTGGCACGGCGGGTTGTAAGTTGTCTTTACGTCGTCATCGCCCAAGAGGAGTCTTCGACATGTCGTCCGTGTGCTAATACACTGTTGTAGATTTATGGCTGCGAGTAAGGTGCTGGGTGAAGATAGTGTGAGGGAGTCGGGGCGCTGAGAATGACTCTTGCTGCGTTAAGGCCGCTGTGCGTGTCTATAATAATACCCTATGAGGCTTGCCCCCCCAGGATGCCATTGAGACGTGATTCTGTGGCTTGGCTGTGCGGCATCGATGATGGTGGTGTAGGCACCGTGAGGGTATTAGCCATCACGCGGCTATACTGCTTCGCGGTTGAGGCTTACAATTCACTTTCTCCTCTCAGCGGGTTTTCATTCATAGAAATCCGAGGTAACGGAGAGACCCGATGTCAACGCTCTCCAAGGTCAAGTGCATGTCTATCCAATGTCGTCCTGTTTTGGATGCAACAACACTGTGCACTGTACCATTCTTGAAGGGCTCCTTGAACCCTCGGGCCAGCCGGTCCTAAACCAGATTCCACCACAGGAGTCTCTTCCTAGTTTTATTGATATCGAGACACCTTGATGTTGCTGACCGGGCACTGGTGCTGGCACATGTTTGTAGACAGGCCAGGGAGACGTCACTGGCCCTTGACTAGCTCTTGATGTATTGTCCGCTTCAACAATGTCATGACGTGGCAGAAGGGGGCTCGCTCTTCTCAATCGTCTCCCCAACCTCCTCGGCTGGCAACTGTTTGACACGGAGAGGCCTTCTTGGTTGCCGCGGAGCGCTTACGGGGTACCGCTTCGCCTTGCCGCAAGTTTTGCATTGCACGACGAGGACGTCTGCCCAGGGCTTCTTGCCTCCTTTGCTCTGGTTTTCCACAAACGACAAGCTCGTGCTACCTTCGACCAGGAGCGTGTCGCAATATCTGCAGACTGTTTTCTTGATCGATGGGCTCTGTCGAATTTGTGCCTTAAGAGTCACAGCCCGCATGTCCGATATTGCCTGGCGGGACAGGTTTGACAGTAATTTTTGCTGCGTAGATACTTTTCCATGCTCTCGTGAGTTCACATCGCCCCCTGTGGTCTGATTATCATCTCTTTGCTCGGTATGCGCCCGGCTTGCAAGATAGTTGGCGGCCTGGTACAGATAGGAAGCTCTGGCGTATATGTGCCTCCCTTGAATGGTATGCGCGGTCCTGGCCTTCCCCATGATCCCTTCGAAAAATGATTCGCGATGAGGAGCCTGAAGATCGGTACAGCTGAAAGCTCAGTCCGCTAAAGTTTGGAAGTCTAAGCGTCTAAGGCAAAGTTCGCATCGTGTCTTAGCTCTATCATGTGCGAGGCGGATGATTGCACGGTGCGAATGAGAACATCACGTGATGATCATGCGCACGGTCCATGCTTAGGTTGTCACCAAGGAGAGACTTCCCCAGAGCACGGTTCTCTCTCTTGCATGTCAGCCTCAGCAACTTCTCTCCTTCAGCAAAGCTTCTGAAAATCAGCCTTGAACGACGCCGCCTGCTGTTCCCCCCCCCCCCCCCCCGATAGCACGCGTCTGCCGCGATACTTTGCTTGCAGCCTTCTCTGGATTGCCTGCTTGATTCTTTCCTCCCCCTGCTATCTCGCCTTTGCATACACATAAGCTCTGTCGTCGCAGGCGTCAACCGCTGAACGCACCCCAACTACTTTTTCGCACTTGATACCGTCCACTTCGAAAAGTCCAACTTATCCACCATGTCGCACGAGGAGGATCTCATCGACTACTCCGACGAGGAAATCGGCGCCAACGAGACCGCCGCCGCCTCCAATGGAAAGAAGGGCGATCTCGCTGCTGCCGGTAATGTCGACAAGAAGGGCAGTTATGTCGGTATTCATTCGACTGGTTTCCGCGACTTCCTTTTGAAGCCCGAGCTGCTTCGCGCTATCGGCGACTGCGGTTTCGAACATCCATCGGAGGGTCAGTCCTGAGTTCTAATGCCCTAAGTCATCAAATTCCCTCCCTTGTCAAAGCGTCCGTCCATCTCGCAAGCATACCGTCGCCCGCTCGTCTTCGGCAACCAGATCGTTCTACAAGCTCTTGACCTTGCAAAAATACATGCCGCTTAGACTCGCCGGCCATGAACGCTGTTCTTTGGGGATGCAACCTTAGCGTTAATCAAAGCTTCTTTGTGTCGTCGATCAGTCTCTACGAGACGAAGACCCAAACATGAGAACCCATGAGCCATTGGGCTCCGAATCTGGGGCTAGTGATGCAAAGCCACCGCATTGGGCCGATCTCGTACCCTTTTAAATGGAGGAGGAAATTTCGCCTTGGGGAGGCAGAGCTTCTGCCATTCAACATACAGGATCGGGCGGCGCCTCTCACGAGAACTGCAACACCCCTTTTCGACCCTTGCTGCGACGATGGACGGACATTTGACACGCTGCACTCCTCGTTCATTTATTACTTTGGACCATGATCTAACATCCATACGCACGACAGTCCAACAAACTTGTATTCCTCAGGCCCTTCTCGGTGGAGATATCATCTGCCAAGCCAAGTCCGGTCTGGGTAAGACAGCCGTCTTCGTACTTGCTACTCTTCAGCAGGTCGAACCTGTCAATGGAGAAGTTTCGGTGATTGTCATGTGCCACACACGAGAGCTGGCCTACCAGATTCGCGATGAGTACAACCGTTTCAGCAAGTATATGCCTGACATCAAGACGGGTGTTTTCTTTGGCGGTACCCCGATCAAGACCGACATGGAGACGCTTAAGAACAAGGAAACATGTCCTCACATCATCGTGGGAACCCCTGGCCGTCTCAAGGCTCTCGTTCGCGACAAGGCCCTCCGTCTCGGAAGTGTTCGCATTTTCGTCCTCGACGAATGTGACAAGATGCTCGACCAGCCTGGTAGGTTCACTATGTCATCCGATTAAATGCTGCCCTCTAACACGAAGTAGACATGCGCACTGACGTCCAGGACGTCTTCCGTGCTACTCCTCCCCAGAAGCAGGTCATGATGTTTTCGGCTACCCTGTCCGATGCCATCAAGCCAATCTGCCGAAAGTTCATGCAGAACCCCACGGAGCATTATGTTGACGAAGATACCAAACTCACTCTCCACGGTCTCCAGCAGTACTACATTAAGCTGGACGAGAAGGAGAAGAACAGGAAGCTGAACGAGCTCCTTGACGAGCTCCAGTTCAACCAGGTCATTATCTTCGTCAGGAGCACTGTACGTGCAACTGAGCTCGATAAGCTTCTCAGGGAGTGCAACTTCCCTTCCATTGCAGTCCACTCCGGCGTTAGCCAGGATGAGCGGTAAGTAATGAGTCGTCGACTCCGAGTAGCAAAAGGCATGGAAGGCTAACAGTGAGCAGTATCCGTCGTTACAAGGAATTCAAGGAGTTCAAGAAGAGAATCTGCGTCGCCACAGACGTCTTCGGTCGAGGTATTGACATCGAGCGTATCAACTTGGCGATCAACTACGATCTTTCCAATGATGCCAGCTCATACCTTCACCGTGTCGGTCGTGCTGGTCGATTCGGTACCAAGGGCTTGGCCATCTCCTTTGTGAGCACTGACCAGGATCAGGAGGTGCTCAAGGAGATTGAGAAGCGCTTCGAGGTTGCTCTTCCGTAAGTTTTTGCCAAGTTGCTCACGAGCATATTGTACAAGTGCTAATCGTTGCATTCCAGTGAGTTCCCAAAGGAGGGTGTCGATGCCAGCACGTACATGGCGTCGTAAAGGTGTGTGCATGCCATGAGATGTACAGTACGACTTTGCTACGCCCCAGAGCTGCCCATGTGGACCTTGAGGGCTTGGGTTTCGGAGATGTTATTTTGCTGCAAAGGGGGCTTTACGGGATGGATCAAGGTCTCCGGACGCATGTATTGTGTTGATTTCAACGGCCACGAGAATAATGGAAAAGTATTTGGGACATCCAGGTGTCAATGCGTCATGTTGAGTTGCAAGCCGCGCCCAACTTATGTCTCCAGTAGAGCCTCGTTCTTGTGATGTCATCCCTCACAAAACATGTCATAGTCCTACGACCTGAACTACTTGGGCCTTGCCCGCTCTTATCTGTGAACTCTTGATACAGTGCTTCTAAATAATCTGCTAAACTGACACCGACTCCCAACACGGTGGCTTCGTACTACCCTGCACCTCCGAAGTCACAGGAGAGTAATCATCGAGAACATAGATGCAGATGTTGCTTACACGCAGACAAGCAATCTCCTTCCTTCCCCGCCACGGCGGACAGCCGCACAGCTGACCAAGCAGACGGAGAACTGCGGTGCCGCAAAATCTCCATGACCGAGACGGACATAGCCTTAACGAGTAGTTCACGCCGGCCACAACCAAGTTGTCCGACAGGCCTTACCAATACATGGATGGTCACCTCGACAGTTTGAAAGCTTTCCGTCCAGGCTCTGCCGGCTTACCAGGGCACCGTGCATACTGACCACTCAGCACGCCGTCGAATCTGCATGATGACAGATACGCACGTATTCCGGCAGCTTCGGGGAGGGGGCAGACGCGCACATCCCCACATGGACCGTCACTAGGCAAACTATCACCAAGCAGAAGCGGTCACTAATGGCTGGGTTTAGTGCAGATTTGGAGCGTGTTTTACAGAGTTCAGCCAACCCCGAGCTGGGACGTGCTCTTGGGCAGGCTGGCTAAGCGCGAGGGGGCGTCATGGAATAGCACTGCCGTCTCATCAGCCAGGTCCCGAGCTCGCACGCCATGCGTGGCTTGCCCATCGTGAGAGGGACAAGGCTGGGAAGTGGAAGAAGTGGGCGAGGAGTGAGGTGCCAGAAATAGACCGAGATCGGTGAGGTGAGTCTTGCCCAGATGTGTCATTCTTCCCGTTCCCGCCCCAGTCTACGCGTGTGCAGGTTCCACGGGCTTATTAGCCACTGAGGAGAGGGGCGTTGGATGGTCAGTTGATCAAAGCCGGGAGGGTACGAAGCAGGGCATGTTTAGAACATCCCGGGCATTAGCCCGTCGGCGGTTCCAGATCTGTTGCTAGGATGGCGCCAGGAGTCTAAGAGATGGATTCAGGGCCTAGAGACGGGCGACTCCTTGTAAGCCATGTGAGCACTCTGCAGTGAACTTTGAGATCTGAATCTTGGGCTGCACGTCTGCCTAGCATGCTTTGCCTGCCCATGTTCGATGTTCCAGGGCCCGAGGCTGACAGCCGAAATCAGGGCGTTGGTTCTACTTCTCGCAGATTCCGATGACCATATTCGGCCAGGCCTGCCGAGACCAGAGCACCGTAAGAACCTCGTGCTCCGGCACATCTACAGCGTGCGCCGTGACATGGTGTGGTGGTCTCTGCAGCCCACTTCAGGCAACAAACAGGTCTGACCCTGCGTGGGAGCCACGATTATGACGTGAGGCTGCCTCTGATCCCCACGACGCAAGGGAAAGCATTCCAGTCCTTTCCATTGCCACCGCGCCTCACCCGACGCGGGATCCTCCTTTCCCATGATGCCTGCTCTGCTGCCTACCCTGGACCCTGGTGCGAGGTCATCTAGGCAACCAACCTGGCAAAGTGGTCTTGGCGTTTGCAGCTGCGTCCCGAGACGGGGGTTTTGGGTGGGACGTGTTGGACGTGCGTATCGCTTGATGGATTGGGCACACACACTTCCGATGTGCTCGGGTAAATTCGGAAGCCTGCTCGGATGGATTCTTCAAAGCTTTGGGAGACATCCATCCACGATATTGAGTTCGGTGCTACTGTGAGACTTTTCAGCCCAACGAGCAGTGCAGTCCAAATATTCACAACATGAGTCGTAGCATAGCGCATCACCACCATCGTGGTCGCCCAGTACCTGTATTTACTTGCAGCAGCCTGGATGCCGGAATGTCCCAGCCCACTGGCGGATTCGTGAGTCAGCTGGTGGGAGTGCGGATACGTCAACCCACCCGTGGTCCGAACCTGGAGCAGGACCGACGGTGTTGTCGTTTGCCAGACCTGGACACAACGGGATCATTCTTTCGCGACATCGTCAGGGCCCAAGGGACTCGCCCCCCTCGTCGGCGCCTTAAGCCGGCTTCGGCCCATTCCGCTGGCGGTGTCCCGAGCCAGCTAAACCCCCCTTCATCATCCATCATCATTACCCGTCATGAGCATGGTCGAACGATGCTCTCGTTATCATACTCCAACAGAGCAACGTGGGCGGGGGCGTTGGAATGGAGCTTCTGGGGGATGCCGGGTCCCCTATTGCTGGGCCCTGGCAACCCGATGTCGATATGAGGTGTGACGGCGAGCCGATGCAGTGACATCTCGTGTCGCAGGTCCTGCCCGTGTGAGGTTGTCAACCCATGTTTTCAGCGGTTCAAGCGAGGTTCTGGCCTCAAGTTGGCTCCACGAAGACGTTTTTCCGATCATATGCGCATAAGCGTGAGTCATAGTGAGCCAAAGGAAGTCACCAGCTGTCCAAATGAGACTCGCCCAAAGCGGCAGGTTCAGCCTTGCCGCCAATCACGTTTTCGTGAATCGGCTGGTCGCGCCTTCACAACGTGCTGATTGGGGGGGTGGGTAGCTGACGTCGATCATCACCTACCCTGGAGCAGCATTAGGTCCAGTGTACTCTACAGAACTGCCTTCTAACATGTAGAATCTTGTGACTGACTCGGTTGAATGATATGTTGTAGCAGTGGTGGGTCGTCTCGCAGTCTCCTTGCCATGCTGGCAGTCGAGACAAACAATCGAAACATATGGGAGTCTGACATGCACAAACATGGCTCGTGAGTCAAGAAGCAACCCACCGCGGCTCTGAAAATAGGCAACACACGGACACCTATTTCACGACATCATGACACTAAAACGGGAGCATCTCATGGACAATGAAAATGAGAAGCCTCTGCAACGGTCATAACACATAGACATCTGAGTTCACAGAGCATGACACAGTGGACGGGCCACACTGATGCGCTGGTCATCACGTGTAAGGCAAATGAATGTTGCGGCGGCGGGCGGTAGGAGTCCACACACGCAACCCGGCAGGGCTTAAAGTAGATATTGCCGATGATATTCCTTCCGCGGTGAGGCGCAAGTGGCAGGGGTATCTCGTGGAAATTTGCGGCGTGATGAAGAGAAGTCTGCCCGACTGGCAGGAGGAATATGAGTTTCAAAGGAACAAAGTCTGAGGCGAGGCTTATGCAATACACGGACCGTTCATTTCATGGCTGTGCCCTGGGGCAAAAGGGCGCTCAGTCGCGGCGCGAGCGCGCAGCACCAGCATTGCGCGGCTGACGCAAGGGCTCATCCTCCATGAAACACAGTGGGAAAGCCTGGAAGCTAGCAAGGCCAGAGACAAAAAGATGTGAGCATGTGCAGAAATCTTGGTATGACACGTGAATTCATGGCAACCAGGAACACTCTGCCTGCCTCATGTATACAATGAAAAGGCCGAGCAAATCACGAGAACTGGGATTCGATCCGAAGATGCCGGAAGTTAGGTAGTGGAAATCACATAAGAAACCGGCGCGTAGATTATACCGTCCAGTACAGCGTCGCGGAGAAGCTGGACATGCATGGCCACTCGCTAACCCGCGCTTTCTCATGTGCCACATCCCAACGGTACGCCGTTCAGGAGTGCAGGTTGCGCGGACAAGGTAAGGGGAAACAGCATGCCACGTCTTGGCACGGGGCTATGCAGGCGTCGTACCTCTTATTTTTTTTTTACTGAGACATTGGTTCAATTACCTTGGGTAAAGCAAAAAGAAACTTTGGGGGTATGGTGAGGTCATACGCATAACATGCCTTGCATGGTGCTTGCCGTTTGCAGCCTTCCTCAAAAGAGGTGAGCGGCCAACTGATAAGAATGGTACTCTGTGATACTGGCGATACGAACAGCCTCTTTCCCCCTTCAACCTCATGACACAAAAGGTTGAGCATGAGCGGGGAAATGATGATTAGCCTAGTACGGCATGGAACTTCAGGAGGGCGGTCATAATTCTTTGACATCCGAATGGCTCGAAAAGCGTGGTGGGATAAAGCAGTGGAGGGTGACGCTGGTGTGGCAAGGCTAGGCTGGTTTCCTGCTGGCTACCTGACGGGCAGCGAATCACAGCACTTTACTCTTCATCGAGACCTGCACGATCATGTCGTGTGCAGCTTGATCGTGTGCTGTGTACCTTGTCGCCGTGATGCACGCTCCCGGCTGATGACAGGATGCAAGCAGCCAGCCGCTGCGCAACACTTGTCAAACATCCCCAGAGATCTGGTAGCTCCAGTCGAGTCCACGAACAGGGCCGTCCGATGCTGGCTCTACATCAGGAATACGAGGAATGCCACTGCCACGGCCACTGCCGCTGCCATTCGTAACGCAACTCGCTGCGCCTGCAAGCAGAGTGCGAAGGCCTGGAGCGAACGGACTAAGTTTGCGTGCGGTATGATTCAGTGGAGGCGAAGGATGCCTAATGGCGGGAGGAGTCATCGCCACGGCCGAAAGGCCGGGCTGGGCCATGCTTTCGGCAAGGCCTGACAGGGATGCGATCGAATAGAGTGGGCTGCAGAGCAAGACAACCCGACATGGATGGTGGCTCAGGCGCTACCTAATGAGATGGTGAAGGAGGTGTGGTGGGGGGCTATGAAAGGCAATCAAACCAGGGGGTTCGCAGTCTGTCAGTTGTTCACTTTGACACGAGTTCTTAGGAGAAGTCTTTCTCGTATAGTAGTGTATAGTACATGAGGCAGCGACGATGGCTAGAGCTATAGACATATAGACACTGATGTAAAAATAGGGACAAGTGCGAAGCGGGTGAATCATGCGGGTCAAGGGATGGGCTTGTGGATGGTTGAGAAGAAGGTGGTGAGGCGAGGATGAGAGGGCGAGGGAGAGAGGGCGAGGGAGAAAGGGCGAGGGCGAGTGTGAGTGCTGAGCTGGCATGAAAGAATGCGCTGTGAGAGATGAGTTGAGGGTGAGTGAACAGGTGTGCCCCAACCTGAGGCAGGCATGACAGCCAGGCTTATCGACAGGTACGCAAGGCGACACTGCACATGCATGCATACCTCAGGTACCGGCTCTGGAAGGCTTCGGCGCCCCCTTGCCACGGGAACAGCAGGAGGGTTGGGTGGGGAGCTCAAGTGCGAGGGCATGTATCAAGGTGGGAAGGCGCCGCAGCCACAGCCAATTAAGGGGACGCCAGTGATGCAAGCCAAACCGCACGCAATTGGACCCACTGGCAGGAAGTGCCCGCAGAAGATGTAGGTCGCTTTTGGTTGGCTACGGGTTCGTGCTGGGGGCTGGATTTGGGTTCCAGGTTGACTTTGGCTGGCCAGCCGGGTAGTTTGGCTTGCTGTTCCCTTGTCCCCCCCTCCCTCCCCGCTATCTGTTCGCTGGACCGGCGTCGCGCTTGACCTGTTGTCCTCTGTGACCCCCCCCTCCCTCTCCCCTCCTAGGCCTGGCTGCTTCAGGCCTTGGCTTTCTTTTCGCTGCTTCTCCAGGCTGGGCTGGATCTCGAACAGGAGTGGTCGGGCGCTGGAGCTGGCTGCAGCTGGGGATCTTCCCCCCCATTCAAAACGCTGCTATTACCCTTCTCTTCGCCTGTCCCGTCGATTCCCTCAACTCCCCTCTCCCCCTTCCCCCATCGACCGAAAACATAAACACCAAGTCAAGTCAAAATGGAGTTTGGCATCGCCAACTAGACGGATTCCGGCGACTCTCTGAAGTCTGCTTTGGGTTTATCTCTCCACTCCAACGGCGCATTTACTCTGATTTTTTTTGCTCCTCTGATTCTTTGCCTCCGGGCCTTTGTACCAGTTGTGTCTGTGTCCCCCCCAAATCATCCAACTTGTCCCCGTCGCTCTGGTCTCTTTATCCCGTCTTTGCAATCGGCAGCGGCATTCACTTGCACCTTGCCTTGAGAAGCGTCGACGGAAGACAGGAGAACCACCAACCCGGACCTCGTTTCCCTCATTTTCCCTCTGTCCTTTTCTCTCTCTCTCTCTAGGCGCCAGCTCGTCTGCCTATGATCTGACCTGTGTCATCGAGTCGCTTATTCAGTAACTCAGTCCACCGTCTGACCGAAAGTGACCTGCTGTTGCTGCCTGTGTTACTCATTCACAAACCCCTTTGTTACCATATTTCAGCTTGTCATTGCGCTCGGCTTTGCCAGGTCACTTGCCACACAATCACGCGAAAAACCACCTGGGGACTCCCCTGCTCTTTTTCTATCTTGCAACGGTTAGTAGGCTGCCACTCACTCGCTCACTCACAAACTCCCATTCACTATGGCGTGGGCGGGAGGGCGAAGGCCGCCAAGTCCAGCGTCAGCCACTTGCTCCGCGCGCGCTTGCTCTCGTCTCGCCACCACGCCAAAATCGAGTCACACTCTAACCCACTCGCCCCTAGGCTCTCACCACACCACATCCCAACGCTACCTTGCCTCTTCGCCTCGCCCCTCAGGCCACGTTAAGGAGTCACATCTCGACCCTGACTTCTTAAATACTCGTTCGGCGTCACCCAGCCTAGCCAGTCACCTCGCCGTACCTGCATATCGCGTGCTGCGTCCAATCTCCTCTCACTCCTGCAACATCTCCCCTCTACCGCTGTTTACTACATCGCCAGTCACCCTGACTCACTAATCCCTATCCGCACCTCCTCATACGCTGCTTCGCATACGATCGGCTCAATGGTAGAGCTTTCCTAGGTCTACCGCCGCACCTTCCTCCTCGTCCTCGAGTCACGGAAGCATTGTCGAAATGCCTTTTGCAATCTACGCTTTTATTCCAGTCGCCGTCTCAGTCTCGTCCTCCGGTCTCGTCGCTTGTGCTAAATCGTCGCCTCTCGACTTGATTGTCTAGAACGCTTGCGCTCGCATACCTACCGGATACGCTTCTGCCGATAGCGCACCTAGTGCTGTTGGACGAAGCTGACTACCTGAACAAGGCTCTCAACATAACCGTAACGGAATCGCCGACCTGATTGGTTGACCTGACCTGAACGGCGACTGGATTATATATGCTGGCTTGATTCCTTCAAGCCTTTCGATTACACCTTTCCCTAACAAGATGGGGTACGGCGCGAATGTCTCGCCCGTTTCCACCACTTTCCGATATGCAAACTCCCACACTTCTTTGAGCTCCTCGGCCTCCACAACCAACTGCTTGGCATGGTCCGATGCCTCTTCTCAATCATCCGACGACACCTCCCTGTCTGCCAACTCCTCCGACTCCGAACCCTGCGAGTCTCGCTACCGCCCCAGGACCAAGGCCAGCATCGAGCACGCTCTCAACGCATACTCTGCCGTAAACACACAGCCTCTCCAAGCCGAGCTGCCCGCCAGGTTGCGCCAGAACCCCAGGCGCACTTCTTGCGGCCCGCGTGTCGCCTGCCCTCCTGCTCTTGTTCGACAATCTGATCGCAAGGTCAACTTCGTGGACAACCTTGTTGGTATGTCGCGTCTGTGCCCAGTATCCTGATCAACTGCTTAATGTCTCACCATGTAGATTCGTCGACGCAAATCGTGGAGGCAATTTGGCCCTTATCCTCGGTGGCTTGTCGCGCCGAGCTTGGTAGTAAGGCTGTTCTGCCTCTGCGCACCTTCATCCAGGAAACCCTGCGACGGTCGCGCACCAGCTATTCTACGCTCCAAGTTGCTCTCTACTACCTGATTTTGATTAAGCCGCACGTGCCCCGGTATGACTTCACCATGGAGCAGCCCGACGAAGGGCACTCCGGGCGCGCCCTTCAGTGCGGTCGTCGCATGTTCTTGGCTGCCCTGATCCTGGCCTCGAAGTACCTGCAGGATCGAAACTACTCGGCCCGCGCCTGGAGCAAGATCTCGGGCCTGAACACCTACGAGATTAACCAGAACGAGATCGCTTTCCTGCTTGCTGTTAACTGGAAGCTGCATATCGCAGACGATGTTTTCCAGCGCTGGACTGAGATTGTTCTCAAGTATACTCCCACACCTTCTCCTCCCTCCCCTGGCGGCCAGTCTCAGGCGATCACCCAGCAAATTGTGGCTTGGAAGCAGCTCATCATTGAGCTGAACACGGACCTGACCAACATCGGAGGTTTAGCAGCACTTCCCAAGCTGCGGTCTGCAACCAGCGATCTCTGCCTGTCTTCTCCGCGAAGCATCCTGAACATCCCTGAGAGTGCCTGCTCAGAGGACGCTTCTGAGTCCACTCCTACGGTTAAGTCTTACAATACTCCTGCCATCATGGAGCCGACTCCGACCTCGGCATATACTCCGACACGTGCCGCTTCCGGTCTAGGCATGCTGCCAACGCCGCGCCTCACGCCCCAGTCTAGCGGATTCTGCACTCCTGCAGCGAGTGCAGCTTCCCAGATTCTGGGCAAGAACAACGCTATGGGGTTGGCCATGGCACAAGCCAGCAACGTCAACGCGGTCCAGTACCTTGATCGTTTGCCGTCCGTCACTTCGTCTCCCCAGTGCTACTTCTCAGCAAGACGATCATCACTCGCCAACTCCACCTCGACGGCTTCATCACCTGAGTCAATGGTATCAGATCTGTCGCGCTCTTCGCGCTCCTCGTCCATTTCTTCCGTTTCGTCGCTGGCTAGCGCGACTCTCAACGCTAAGTTGAGCTTGCCGTCGCGATTCCGAGCAACGAAACCGGTGAATGAGAGGTTGAGCATGAAGCCCACGGTCCCCTCAGTTCCCGAGGACCATGACGAACCTGTGTTTACATCTTCTCCCGAGCCTCTCAACAGTCAGCTGGGCCGAGACTCTGAGATGTATTCCGAGACTCCCCTAGCACGTCGGGAGCAGCAACTCGAGGATATGGCTAGTACCGCAGCATCTGACGCTGCGAGAGCTTTGCAAGAACTTCACGCTTCTGGCAATGTTACTCCTTCGGTGAAAACTGGAATGAAGCGCAGCTGCCCGGAATCATGCGAAGAGCCCCTCCAGCAGAACGTACGTGGCATACTCAATGGATGCAACAATGCGCAGCCAGCCTGGCCCAACACGCTGGTTCGCATGCGCGGTATTATGTCGGAAACGTACCTCGCGTCGCCGGCCCGCTCCGGCTTTTCTGACCGAAAGCGACTGTGCTGCGCGACCGAGGCGGCGAACGTCTACAACGCTGCAGCCGTCTATCCTGCCCTGGGTTTCCGAGGGCCTGGTATGTGGGAGGGTATTCTGAACTAGTCGGCTGCTCGACAGTCGAATGCTTGATCACTACAGATTCCGCAGCTATTGGATGGTTTCATCAAATGGGGTGGGTGTAATGGTAATTAGCCCTGTGACGACACGAAAACAATGAATTTTCCGCAATTTCCTTTGTGCAAAAAGAGAAAGAGAAAAAGAAAAAGAACATGATGATTGCAGGCAGGATAACGAAAAGCACGGAAACGGCGCTTCGATCCTCGGCTTGGTTTGTGCACGTGTGTACGGATAGTGGTCGCACCTATGGCCAAAAAGCGTCTTGATCTTTCATGCTTCGCGCACATAAAAACACGTCTGCGAGGGGAATACAAAACATCAGGGCGGGCCTGACGGTAAGCAAGATCCGGACAGGAGTCTGGAGTAGGAGGGAGGCCATCTTTGTCATGTACGACTAGGAGGATCATGCATCTGATATCTGGAGGTTAGCTGTCCGTTGATTGCGATTTGGTGCATAGGCCGACCGAAGGACGCTATAGAGCACCGTCATACGAATTAATGAGAAGGGCAACCTCGTGAATCCGGTTGACGAGGGATCGAGGTCACGCCCTCGACCGCATTTCGATCGAATAACTGAGGATTTGGACCATCCTTTCCCTAGCCCGGTCGCGGCAAATACAATCAATTGATGAATCGAGAAAGCTATCCAAATATTTTTATTTTTGTGTCTAGGACGATGTTGACTCGATCTTTATTAGCTTGCTCTCGCATGCCGTTCAAAAAAAGAATACTGTTGCATTATACCGCTGCTTCGGCGGACCTTTGGCCTTTCGAGTTTCGCTTCCCATCTTCGTTGACCGGATGAGGTATGTGAGCGTTCTCGTCCTCTCGCCAGCAGCATACAATTGTCTACTACTTCTTCCGACACTTAAAGGAGGATATCTCCACGTCAAGACTACCCGGAAGAGAGCATGCAGGTTGCTGTGACTGGTGGCTGATGAGCCGGAGGTATTCCTGAGGCTATCATTCATGAAGGTGTTGTCGGGCTTCGTTCTCTACACGAATGTTAACCCAGCCCGATAACAACACAGACAAAACCCCGTGCACGGAGAGCTGCTCGTCGTATCCACGGAGACTCTGGCGCGAGAATTTTGCTATTGGACGAATTTCCCCGCGGCGGGAGCGTGGCCGTGGCCGTGGCCGTGTGAGTCACTCGGGTGCAGAATGACCATCCATCCATCACGATCACGAGTAGCCCGTGGCCTTTCCCGAAACGGACAGCAAAGCGTCCTAATGGCCCCAGGGCCAGTGACCTTCAGACCTTTTGTTCGATCCGTTGGCGCCCGCACCAATGTTTGGAAAAGCCAAGGTAATGGTATTGATGACTGGGTCAGTGACGCTTGGCAGTATAGCCCACGGCAGCCGTAAGTTGTTTCGATTTGACGAGCTTGGTGACTGCGCTCGGATAGAGTTCACATGCTCCCCCATACCGGCTATTGTACTGTCTGGGAAGTCAATGTTGTAGTTTGGTACAGGGAATAGATGCAACACCATGTTGTGGTTCAGTCAATAGCCACGACTGGGCCGAAGAGTACGCAGGGGTTTCTGTCACGACAGATACCGGCTAACATGGCTGAACCTCCCAAGAGGATACTTGTTTAGTGTTCATGGTTGAATCCATCTGAAACCATATTATTCAATGGGCTGCTTCACTCAAAAACATTCCACCCGCAGTCAAACTCCGTAACGTCCAAAGTTGAATGTTCAAGGCCGATTGTCTGCGGGATCTCGTCAAACCCCTAGCTCAAAATCTCTTGCGGCTGTTATTTCCTGACTTAAATATGCGTTGCAGATGATCGTAGCCCTGCAGGATCTTTTCAGCCTTGATGATGACTGGTGCTGTTCCCTCGTCCACGGTCCTTTCGGCACGGGAAGTCGTGCCTAGGATGACAATGTCAAGGAGAAAACGAGGGGCCGACGTCTACCCCTGAATCCTCTTCGAAGTCATCCTCATCGAATGACTCGGAATCTTCTTCAGAGTAAGTCCCTCCCAATGCCTCCTTCAACACCTCAGTCATGCGGTCGGTCAATTCAACGCCGCGGGCATCGTAGTGCCCGGCCACGGCAAGGCGTACACACTCGGCGGCGACCCTTCCTAAGTCGCCCCGTATGGCCATCGGCTGCTCAGTCTTGACAGGCAAGGTCTCGTGGCCAGGATCCGGCCTTAGGAGCGTCGCCAGTTCAAGCGTCCGCCACATCGCCCGTAGTACCATCAGCGAAGCACCCGAGTCACGCTGCGAAATGTAGCGCTGGTCTATATCGGTCATGTGTTTGTGGATGACTAGAGAAGGAATGTTCCGAACAAGGAATTTGTCTACGAGGCAGTTGAAGGCTAGCGCGTTGGGCTTTGGGCCTCCAAAGGCCATGTTTTGTAGGCATTCGGACCTGACTTCCCAGGGAATCCGGCCAAAGTCGTGGTCTTTGGTCATGGCACCGCCACGACGTAGCCAGAAGAGGCGGCGCATTTTCTCCTCGTCCCAGGGTCCCGTCAAAAGGTTTGTTGGCAGGCGCGTGCTGGGGTGGACGTCCTGGTAAGCCCATGGCAGGTTTGCAAACCCCACGAGCGGAATGACCAGAGCTTGCTGATATTCTGCTTCGAAGCACTCGCGTGCGTCGAAGCAATGAAAGTCTGCATCAGGATCATGTGGATCCTGCTCCAACAGGCTACTCAAGACTGGCGTATGCCCGTAGGAGCGATCACGAGCACAGGCACTGGCCCATATATGCTGTGCCTGTAGGATGAGGTCTATGTCGACTTGAGGCAAGTTCAAAACCGCCGACTATGGATTTTATGTTAGTGTGAAAAGCTGACTGAGCGATCGTGGGAGGGAGACGAATACCTGCAGCACAGGATCCCCGTCGTGGTGTTCCCTGCCGGCTCTCGGGAATGGTCCATGCCCAGCCCGAGACAGCTTCTGCCGGCACCATTTCTTTTCCCCGTTGCTTCTACGCAAGGGGAGCCCGAAGCCTTGGTTCCAAGTGTCGCAGAAGGCTTGTATGAAAAGCCGTATGAAGGTGGAGCGAGCAGAGAGCTTGCACCCGACTATGCCGCTGGCGCGGGGCAGCGCCAGGTTCTGGCTATAGAGAAAGATGAGCTCGAGGGTCTCGGCAGGGAGAGTCTCTATCGTTGCCCGTCGCCGGGAGGCAAGGACGGCTGACAGCGACTTCATGGGCTTCTTTCTCAAGGGCTGATCCGGCGAATCCCGGATGGGCGCCTTTCGCTTGCCACGGACTAACACCGGCGTGAGGTTCATCGTGCCGTCAAGTCAGCCGAGGCACGGCTGAGGCAAGGTCTTTCTTCTTCGGATCCAAATATGAACGGCCAGCCTGGTCCTGGGAACGATCTGTCGATGGTTGATTTCAAGTATGTTAGCAAGTGCTGAGATGGGTGTCGAGTACTTGGCGCTCTCTACTTACCGATATCTAAACCTTAGTCCGTACAGTGGCCTGGGTACAGGTTAGGTCGCTTCTCGACGTGCTGCAGCCTACCTAGGTGGTAAGGTACCTACTTAGTAGTGGCCCGTGCATTTCCGGCAGGTGCATGCGCTGGGAATTTTTATGTGATGCTTCGAGAGTGACATCGTCTGCGGCCGGGACTGCCACGATACCTTGCGAGACTACATCTCCCAGCATTGGCATTCCGGCTCATCTAGGCCTGTGCCGCTCTGTTCTTGCTGTTCCAATGACACATTGCGGAATCTACCAGCGACCGCCCCCTCACTCGCCACTCAACAAGCTGTTCTAACAAACTTATCCTTGAGCGACCGTCGCAGCGTGGACTGGCTACCAGCCTGTTCGCAGCCATGCAGGCTTCGACGCGCAGCCTGGTTCCGTCCCGAAGCCTGCTCCGGTATCTGAGATGGCAGAGCGACCTTGCTTTCATCGGTCCTAATCATCCTCGAACCGCGGCGACCGCTCCCATACTCTGTCGTCGGGCACGGAGTGTCAACGGGCCAGTACGAAATGCGTCGCGGACGATATCGACAGTATGCGAGAGTCGCCCAGTACTGCCATTGAGGACATCATCGAGGCGGATCATCAGGAAGGCCGTCCCGGGCGGTGCGGAGAGCTGGTTCAGCAGCTCGAGGTCGTGCCAGAAGCTGACCGAACCCAACCCGGCTCAGAAGGCGCATGCAGTATCTTGGCAGGAAAGACTATGGGGGGCTTCGGCAAGGAGGGGCGACTTGCCGCTGAGGCCTAACGACTTGCCATCCCACGACGATATGGACACGGGCTCTTCCATGTTTAATAGCCGCCGGCTACTGACTGCGAAAGCCTCCATGGAGCCGAGGCTTCGGTGCACCGAGGTAGATGAGAACGGCAAGGTCATTTTGGTCGACGGAGAGTTCAAGAAGACGGAGCTTATTGCAAAGGTGCGCTCTACGAAATCCACATGGTGTATCAACCTGCTAACCATCCCACAGTACGGCCTGTTGCCCCGAGACTTGCGCAAAATCGATTCTTCCAACCTACCGCATATACTCGTGCGACCCTCTGCGATTCTACTCAACCTGCTACATCTCAAAGTTCTCATCAAGCACGACCGGGTCCTCCTCTTCGATGTGTATGGATCCAAGACTTCATACCCCCAGTCGGCTTTCATGTACGACTTGCAGGGAAAACTACAGCAAAAGAACATGCCGAGCTCTAGCAACCTGCCTTATGAGTTTCGCGCGCTCGAAGCAGTCTTGACATCGGTGACATCAGAGCTTGAAGCCGACTTCGAGGCGGTTCGAGAACCCGTCATGCACGTTCTCAGCGAGCTAGAGGACGATATCGACCGGCAGATGCTCCGCATGCTCCTGATATTGTCGAAGCGAGTCAGCACGTTTGAGCAAAAGGCGAAGCTGGTTAGGGACGCCATCGAGGAACTCCTGGAGGCGGACGATGATCTAGCGGCCATGTACTTGACGGAAAAGACGCACGACCTCTACCGGGGACTGGATGACCATACAGAAGTGGAGATGCTGCTTGAATCATACCATAAACTTACGGACGAAATCGTGCAAGAGGCTGGAAACTTGGTCTCGGGGATCAGGAACACGGAAGAGATGTAAGACTTCAACCACGCGGCCACCGGCCAAGATCACTGCTAATTTTGTTGATTACAGCGTTCGAGCGATCCTTGACGCTAACCGCAACTCTCTTATGTTGCTGGATCTCAAATTCAGCGTCGGCACACTCGGCCTTGCCATGGGTACTTTTGTGGCCGGCTTGTACGGAATGAACCTGGAGAACTTCATTGAGGATACGCATTGGGGCTTCGGCGCCGTGACCGGATTGTCTACGATCTTCTCGTTGCTTGTCTGCTGGTACGGCTTAGTGAAGCTTCGCAAGGTGCAGCGCATCAAGATGATGAGCGACGAACGGCCACAGCTACCCCGCAGCCCATTCTACCGCGACGAAGGGGCGTTGGGGCTCCTCGATTCGAGGAACCGAGAGATGTTGAAGCGGGCACATCTTCAGAAAGCACTCGCTTCTAAAAAGAGGTGGTGGACATGGTGAGGCAGAGCAATGTGCGACAATCGTATTCTTGACAACTGTTACATCGTACTTCAATCGTGAGAGGGGTGTGCAGTCGATGTGCAACAACTGTACAACATAGAACCATTGTATTTTTTTCACTCATCTCATTGCCAGCTAGCAAGCATAGACACCAAGCCCTGCTGTACACTACTAGGTTAATTTACTGTACACAAATGAAATTTTCGCGTGTCAGGCCTTGCCTTAAAAGCCAGCCATAACCGGAGCATCTAGACCGGCCAATACCCTGCCAAGACTGGGGTGTTCGTGGAAATTGGATTGTCGTCAGATAATGGTGGGCTGGTCGAGATTGTGACGTCATTGCACTATCGGTGCCGTTTGTTACGTGCAGTTCCGATGCAGGAGACTCTCAATGACAGTGACAAAGGGGAGCAGCGGTGATATCAGTGTACAGGGATAGGACATCACGGTAAAAGAAAATGGAGCCCTTGTCGGCCGTCAACTGCCGACAGTAGCACCACATCAAAGTGGGCGTACGGAGCAGAACATGCAGATAATGAAGAAGATCCGTTTGCGCCAACGGTTGCCTTGGCTGCGTGATAGATTGGAGACTAGGCTTCATCATCAATCCCTAGCCTGAAACGAAATGAAGGAGACTGGCAGGGCGGGGGGGGGGGCAGGTAAAACAGAGCGGTAAGCGGGAAATTTGATGGCGTAGGGCCTGGACCTGCTTATCGAGGTCAGGCTGAACGACGTCATTGCCCACACCGACAGAGTGGTGACGCCACAGCTCGGGCGCGAGGCCAGCCACTCCTAGCCACGTCCCGCCAATGGCCAGCCAATGGCCAGCAAGGAGAAGTCGTCATTAGCCACACATGTCGTTGGAACCTGGCAGCCGATCTGTGGCTAGAGCGTCTCAAAAACAAGGCAGTGAACGTGGGAAAATGGATCCGGCAACTTGAGACATGGGATGTCCAGAAAAAGCATCGAGATGGGACTGGGATCTGCTTCTCGGTTTCTCCTCCCGAACTCCTTTTTGACGTCAGACGGGAAAACGAGCTTCGCTCCCCGCAGAGGGTGGGCACGCTGATACAGCACGCACACGCACACAAACCAGTTCGACGATTCTTGGTCCAAGGGTGTGTGGGTGGTGTGACTGCTTTTCAGCCAGGCCCCATGACGCCGTTGGTGGTCCCCGATGCGGTAATACCCTGCATCCCAAAGACGGCCGATTGGGATGAGACAGAAGACGAAGTAGTAGGCCGGCGTTCAGGGATCAGGGGGCCTTGCCAATCTGTCGAGGCGCCCTTTGTGGGCTGCAGGGCTTTGTGAGTATGCGTCATGGCTACGGCGGGATTGAGCAAGGCAAAGAGTGCCAGCTGGCGGCGGGCTGTCACGGTTCGGACTGGCAGTGAAATGGATGTATATAACTGCGAGGGAGCGTGTCTGTTTCTTTCCCCTCACCTCTACTTCACTCAACCACAACAACAAAGCAATACCACTTCTCTCTTGCACATTTCCTGCAAACCACCAGCCAAACCACTACCAAAACACCAACCCCTCAAACACCAACCAAACAATCACAATGGGTGCCGTCGTCTCTTGCGTACGTTCCTCCTCCATGGCCAACCATGCACGCCTCGTGTGAAAAATCCCAACAGCAAACTAACCCCCCTCATAGGTCCAGTCCCTCTTCAGGACCGTTGGCAACGCCATCATGGCTGTCATCTCGGGTATCGGCAACATCCTGCACGCCATCATCAACGGCATCGTCTCCTTCTTCGGAATCCTCGTCTCCTTCTTCACCTGCGGCTACTGCGGCGGTAAGAAGCGTCGCGGCGGCACGCGCACTCATGGCACCACGACTGGAAGGAGCAGGGTCTAGAGGAAGCTCGCAACCCGTCGTCCTACGATCTGCCAAATACACACACATGCCATAACTTCCCACCTATCCAAAGGGATGAAAAGGCAATGTGATGTGCCAAATGGCGGATCGGCTGTGTAACAACAACGTTTTTCACAACTCGCATACGAGCACGTCTTATGAAGTCGAGCGTCCGCATGGAAGTCGGGAGGAGGTTAGGAATTATAACTGCTCAGCGCTGGAACCATGATTTCCTTTGTTCTGAAAGCATATCGCGCTTTTTGTTTTGCTCCTGCTTCTGGGATACCCTAACCTCGAGTCTTTGATGGCGATGGAATATACCAAATACCCTTCCCCAATCGCATAGTACTCATAGAGGATTGATTAATAAATTGCTCTTTTCCTCGACTCACTGGTCCGCGTCTTTGTCGACTCGATTCTGTAATGATGATTGCCGTGGCAAATAGTTTATGCTCGGTAAAAATAGTGGACAACGTGATTAGCCCAGCAGATGATAGGCACTTCTCCAGTATATGTTCAAAACTAAGTTGCGAACAAACAAGACAGATTTGTATTCAAATTACTACTCTTCTTCCATGACATTTCGGTTGAAGAATCCGTAGATCGACCTCGCCGCTACTTTGCCCACCTTCGGCTCCAGCTCCTCCTTCGACATGTTAGCAACCTCGCGGATGTTCTCCGCCTCCAGCACAATATTTTTGATGTTCTGGGGCGTTATGCCCGGCACAACGCCCAACATCTCCTGCGGTTCCTGATTGAATGCCTGGTCTTCGGCCCTCATGTCCTTGTCTAGGCCGGCACGCACTGCTGCTATGGGATCTGGTTCCTCCTGTTGGGTCTTGAGTGATTCGAATATTTCTGCCGTCTGGTACGGGGATGATGACCAAATAATACGCAGCTTAGGGAAGGCAAGAGTGAGAAGGACGAGTTTGGATTGTAGGTCAGACGGTGCGCTGCTCGCTGAGACGCTGCTGAGGTTCCCCGACAAGTCCGCAAAGGGCTCCAGTGTAAACGACTTGTTCTGGTCAAATTCGATAAGGAGCATCGGGCTCTTGTAGTGCTGGAACATGGTCTCTGCCTGGTTGTATAACCTCCCATCCTTGAAGGAAGAGATCAAGTCGCTCACCGATTTTCGCTCCACGCAAATATTGGGCGACAGAATGTAATCGCCAACCGTCAACATGCATGGGACAATGACCATGGACCGCCCGTGAAGAAGTGACGGCAGGGAGGATCTGAATTCCCGGACATCGACCACGACACGGGGAGGCTGGGCCGTCGCTGCTAGCCTGCCGCCTCCTGCAATTCGCGTATTGATGGTGCGAAGGAACGCTTCCTGTGGATCTTCGGCGCCGTGGGGATCCACCGTCATGACGATAGACATGCTCGCCCTTTCTTTGATGAGCTTGGTGAAGGCGTCCTTTTCCCTCCTCACTGACGAGAGATAGCGTTGCTCTTCAACCGATCCGCCATAGTACAGAAAATACACTCGAACGTTCCTGTCGCTGTGGGACGACCTGTACACCTCCACTCGCCGGATGAAGGAGGCGTCCGGCTCGTACATGATTATGTACCGTGGTTTGATCTCCTCCAACACGTGCTCATCTTGGTCACCGTC
Source organism: Stachybotrys chlorohalonatus IBT 40285 (assembly GCA_000732775.1). Taxonomy (NCBI): domain Eukaryota; kingdom Fungi; phylum Ascomycota; class Sordariomycetes; order Hypocreales; family Stachybotryaceae; genus Stachybotrys; species Stachybotrys chlorohalonatus. Next base: position 77,626 of record KL660704.1, on the reverse strand, counting down.
ATAAGCGTGTATGACCACAAGATCCTGCATCTCGTACAGCTGGAAGAAGTCCTCCATCGCCTCCAGCTCATCAACTGCAACATCCTCCTTTTGCCCCGACTCCTGCTCGGTTAGTTGCACTTCGGCCATTAGGTCAGCAACCTCGTTGGGTTGTTCGAAAAATTGCAGGAGACTTCCGTTCTCAGCACGCCCTGCGCCGGAACCGACGTTACCGCCTCCTCGTACTCTGCGCCTCTTGTTCAGGGGAACCTTGCCTCTCTTGTAACTACCATGTCCATGCCGAGCATCTACAGCACTGTTGAGGGCCTTTTGATTCTCAGCAAAGAGCGTAGCGTTGACCTGCGCAAACTGCCTCTTCCAATTGAGGTAGCTCCTGAGGCGTCTCCTCATCATGAAGGCTCCGGAAGGCTTGTGCGCCTCCTCAACATCATCCTCGGCTGGCTTGTCCGTCCTTGGCTTTACGTGCATGGTTTGGATATAGTCCCGTAGTTGCCTGCATGTGTCGAGGCTGGAACACATGATGAGAATGGTGCCGTTGGAATCGTCCCTGATGGGAGGTTCAAAGTACAGATCTCTGTCAATCTCTTCGAGAACCTCCGCTAGAACCGCCCACTTCGGTAGCTCTTCCAGAGTGGGCTGGAGTGAGTCTATGTTTGCCTCTTGAGATACGGCTCTTCGGCTGGCAGAGTACACACGTCTACGGGACGTCTCGAACATTGACTGGGCCGCGTCTAAGAAGAGCCAGGGTGACTGAGTTTGTCTTGTTGAGCCCGGCGGTGGAGAATGTGCGGCATGAATGGTGTCCAGATGCTGTAAGAATGACACGGGGTCGTATGTCAAGATCGAGTTGAGTAGTCCTCGGAGAACGGTCAGATCATTCACAATCTGACGAGTCTTCCAGCTGACGCGATGCCAGTTGGGATCAAGTTGCCGTCGAACAATGACATCGAAGTTCTTGAGAAGTGCGCTATCGAGGTTCCAATCATCCATCTCCAGCCCATAGTTGCCCTTCTTAAGTTCGTGGATACTGACTTCGACGCACTCCATTATGGAGTTCTGTATGTCTCTCATGAGATCCGTCATAGGCACTTCCAGTTCGATGACCTCTGCCTTCTTCTTTCCTTCGAGGGACTGGGCAACGGTAACATGAAAGCGAGGCCACAACGACGCTTTCTTTAGAAACAAGTTCCTCATCATTGTGGAAAGTGGAGAGAAGCCTGTCGTGAAGGGGTCCGGGTTATCCGAGAAAGCTTTCAAGAAGCCGACCTTGTTCTTTTGCCGGTAAACTCGAAGGATGAAGGATTCGAGAGATGTGGCATTCACCCGGTCTGCGTGAAGGACAAGTAAACCGGTAACCGTCTCAGGGTCAAGGAGATTGGTCAGGAGATCTACGACGAGAATCCGCGAGGTGATGCTGAAGATGCCGCCGCCAGCGTACATCTTCTCCCTCGCACCGACGCTCTGGAAGTCGGTGTTGACAACCGTGAGGCCGCGGGCTTTGGGAGCACTGCTAATGGCGGCATGCTCGGCCAGTGCCTCGCCAATCCACGCATTTTCCCGCTCCTCTGCACCCACAATCACGATGAGGTTATTGCCCGCGGCATCGTAAGAGTGCAGCAAGTTCGTGACCAGGCGCATCAGGCCAAGGCCGCGGGCCAAGATGACGAGTTCATCCTCAGCACGCAGCTCCTGGAACAGGCTCTGCTGATATTCCTGTCACCCGAGGTCAGCCTGAGAATGCCAAAGGGTAGACTAAAAGTCCAAGCCTCACCAGGGGCAGTGAGAGCTTCACTGGTTGAGGCGCATTGCTTGCCGACATGCGGGGTGTTGGGGGGTCGACCAGTCGGCGTCAGAGGCCGTGAAGGTTATTAGTGGGGAGGCTGCCAGCCGGCCTGCGATCCCAGGGCGCTTGGTGTTGACGCGCGGGAGGGCAGCTGCTCCATGCCTGCCTGCTAGCTGGATGCAGCTCCTCTGTCTCTAAAACAGAGTTAGCACTTTAGTGGCATAGGCACACCAGTGGCATTTTGACTTGACCTAATTGGGTACATTTAGGTACAGTACCCGGTGCTCTAATGACGTAACCCATACCCTTTCGTCTTGGATCTTGTTGCGGAAGGCATGCTTGACACATTTCATAGAAAGGAAGCAAGACGACATGTGTTTGAATAAGATACATATTAGAAACAGTTCTCGGCAAGAGGCTTATCCAGGATGAAGTCAGGAAACACAGTCTGGTCACCGAAGATTCCCAACGCGATGATGCAAGCACATCATATCCGATTCTTTTATCTTGGAGACCATGAATAACAAGATTCGTTGGCCCTCCAGTCTTTGAGCGGAGTAGATCGGATTGGCCTCCACGCTTCACAGATCTAGCGGCATTCATGCACATTTGTGTCTCGTGAGGCTGCCGGTTTGCTGCTCAGGTGCCACAAGGCGCATCTTTGTAAGCCGATGTACGTCATCCACCAAACATGAATCCAACGGACTACTCTCTATAAATAATCCTGCTGAAGCCCTTTGGCACTGGCTAGAAGTACTTGATTCTACATCGCATCATTCATCAAACAAACATACCTCACAATATATACAAAGCCTATCAACATGCCTGATTTCGGAAAGCAGCAGCAAAAGGACGAGGTACGTTCGGCTTACCCCACATGGGCCTCGCCCACAGCAACCCGCAGACACTGTGCATACTAACGTGCTGTCTTGCAGGGCGAGAAGGAGTTCTCCATCCAGCCCATCAGCGAGCAGTCAGACCCCAAGTTTGCGCCGTTCAACAGCCACCCCGGCCCTGCTAGGACAAACGACATGCCCCAGCAGGAGGGCACCAAGGATGATCGTCAGGCCAGGAAGGAGGAGCTGAACAAGAAATAAGAGATGGCCGCTCCCATGCCTGTTCTCTTTACAAGCTTGTATCCATAAGACTCGAGGTTTCTCAAGATGCGTTGGAGGTCTAAAGGCACAAACTGTTAGACATGACTTAATGAATTAACGCCCTCCGCAACCCTCTGTCCCACGATCTTGTGTTGGTGCCATAGCTGGTTTGTCTCCGTAAGCCGGAGGCGCCACGACTGTTGTCGAACCAGCCTGCGTGAAGTACGACGTCGGTAAGTGTTTTACTTGGCTGTTCAGGCGTCAGGTCAGTTTCGTATCAATCCTCCGTAGCCGACAAGAACTCCCATATCTGCCACAAGAGGCGCATGCTTACGCGTAGAAATGACGAAAGCCAACGCCTTCGGACAAACTGTGGCTGAACCCTGTTGACCCTGTACGTACTACATACCGTGTACCTACTAGTGTACCGTCACAGCCCAGTGTGGCTGGTGCGCTCCAGAGGATTCGGCTAACCAGCCCCAAGTTAGTGGGTTGACCATCACTCTCTCCCGAAGCCCACTGAGACCTTCACTCATTACTGGACACCCGCGAAGCTCCGTCGATCATCGCAGAGATTGCGCCGACACAAGAACCGATCCTCAACGGTCGACGACCTGAAGAGTTTTGGCAGCCTGCGAGCGCTTCGTCCACACCGCTACCAGAGCTCGCGTGCCGTGAACCCGTACCACCGGTGCCTTACGAGCGCCAAGCCGTTCCGAGAGGCAGACACCCCTCCTGAGAGGGACAACGACCACCTCCTCCCACCGCCTATGCCCGACGGAGAAGCTTGACGACTAGTACCCGCATCCTCCTTTCTTCATTGCAATTCGGAGACAGGCTGCACTCTATCGTATCCTCTTTCCGGCTCATCGTCCACCACCATACGTCACAATGCCCTCCATCCTCAACGACGACGACAAGGACACCGTCAAGCGCTTCGTGCCTAAGCAATCCAACAAGATCCAAGCAGTAGCCGTCGCTAGACTCTACGTCGCCTATCCCAACCGATCGAAATGGACCTATACTGGGCTGCAGGGCGCCATTGTCCTATCTAATGACCTGGTTGGCAACACCTATTGGCTCAAGTTAGTGGATATATCGGTACTGCTCCCGTAACCTCTTACCTAGTTAACTAGCACTGACTCTCACATGGGAAGCCCTCCAATCGCGGAGTGCTATGGGACCAGGAGATCTTCGACTCCTGGTCGTACAATCAAGATCGTATCTTCTTCCACACCTTTGAGCTGGAAGAATGTCTGGCAGGCTTGAGCTTCATGGATGAGAAGGAGGCGAAGCTATTCAAGAAGAAGATGGACGACCGAGAGAAGAATGCAAGCCGAGCCACTCGGGCCACGCCCTTCGGAGGTGGTTCTCAGCCAGTTCACAAGCATAGTCTATTGGGCGGTCTTTTCGGACATCGACACTCCTCTGCCCCAACGCCTCCGGAATCTCCACGAGCACATCTGCCCCCGCCTCCGTCGCACCCAGCTTCCATGTCATCGACGAGCCTAAGCTGGGAGAAGCCACCTTCCGAGTTCGCTCTTCTCGATGCCTTCGATCCTTTATGGCGTGAACACTTCGGGCAGGACCTGAGCGACAAGGGCTTGACGGATGATTTCATCAAGGACAACCAGGAATTTATTGTTGACTTTCTGCGGGAAGAGCAGGCGCAGACGCAAGCACAATCCGTGCCAACACCTGCGCCCGCGCCGGCACCTCCGTTGATGCACACGTCCTCTTCGAATGATCACGAGGCAAGGAGCGTGCGTGCGCCTCCACCACCACCTCCTCCGAGCGGTAGTCCTGGCCCTACATCCCCGGCGAACAGGGCCGGTCCTCCACCACCTCCAGCACCAAGGCGATCTGGCAAAGCAGACGGTTCCGCGAGGGAGCCTAGCCCTCCACCGGCTGCTTCAGCCCCATCTCAGCCGCCTCGACCGAGATTCAATGCTCCTCCACCAATCGCAGATGCTGGCAAGTTCGCCCATCAGGAGAGGGCCAGGCCGGTACCGGCCCCCCCACCAGCATCATCCGGCCCTGGACCAGCACCGCCACCAAGGCCTGCAAAGACACCCGTCGAAACCGAGAACCACAACCATAGGTTCGGTGTGCCTCCTCCTTTCTCGGGTTCTCGTGTCCCGCCTCCGCCAACTCCTCAGCGTGGACCGGTGCCCCCGCCTCCACCACCGCGAGGCATCGACTCGCGTGCGGCAGCGCCCCCTCCACTTCCTCCTAAAGTTCCATCAGGAACTGCACCTCCTTTGCCGCCTCCGAGCTCTCGACCAGTACCTCCACCTCCTGCCGCCGGGAACGTTCCTCCTCCGCCTCCGAGGGCACCTGTACCGAGCGCACCCCCACTACCACCGACGAGCTCTGGACCACCGCCTCCGCCCCCCTTGCCCCCAACGTCAAGCGGTGCACCTCCTCCGCCTCCGCCTCCACTGCCTCCTACTTCTGCCGGGGGACCACCGCCTCCACCACCACCGCCTCCGATGCCGAACCGAGACTCCGGCTACTCTTCTGGTGTTCCAGCCCCTGCTCTACCGAATGCGGATCCCGGACGAAACGCCATGCTGGGAGACATTCAAAAAGCCGGAGGTATTGGATCACTTAGGAAGGTTGATAGAACTCAGATTAGAGACCGAAGCGCAGCTATGGTTCCAGGAGGCGCAGAATCTAACACAGGGCCAAGCGGCGGTGGTGCAAGTGGTGCACCTGGTGGTGGGGGAGGTATGGCTGATGCGCTTGCGGCGGCTCTTCAAAAGAGAAAGGTGAAGGTTAGCAGGAGTGGTAAGTTCTTCCCAGATGCCAAACCCCTGGTCACCCGCAACTAACGAATTGCTGTAGATGATGAAAGCGACGATGAGGAGTGGTAGATCAGCGACGAGCGGCATGGATGCCGTATTTCGCGACTTGATGCCTCCCGTGAAACTGATTGCTTCTTTAAAAATGATTGGTTATCCAAGAGACATCCTTACATTCTCAGTTGGCGGACATGGGCAAAAGAATCTCTAGTGGCATGATGCATAAAAGTAACATTGGGATGGATCACTAGGCTGAAGAAAGCTGTAGCTTTTGACCTGTGGTTTGTGTGTGCATCAAGGCGTTTGGAAGGGACTATTAGCATGTCAGATCAAAGGCGGTGGCCACTTTAGAATTACCAGGAGTTTAGCACTGATCACGGGTGATGCAAGAAGATATGCTGATCCAACGAGCAGGCATGCTGCAAGTTCACAATCTATTGAGCAACGTTGTGTGTGTATTTGAAACGGGGGGGGGAAAGGAAAAGTAGAGACAAAGACGACAGCCGTGACGTCTCTCCCATCACGACCATCTAGACTCCGCTCCAACTACTGTCGTGGGACCCATAAGGCCTAAAGCAGGCTTTGCGAGGCTAAGAGAGAAGACAGCATCCAAGCACCATACGCAGCACGACGGCTGCCCCAGTTCGATGGCCGAACGAGTGGCGCTTTGGGAGGGAGGAGGAGAGGGGGCCAAGGTGTACTTGTGAAGGATGGACAAAAGGCGACAAAAGAAGTTTGCTTTCTTCTTTTAGATATCGTCGATGTCGACCTCCTTTTTGGCGGCGGCGTTTTCGTCTGACGAGTCGTCATCCGAATCAGCATCGCCGAATTCGAAGTAGGCCTCGCCGTCCTCGCCCTGGCCGAAGGAATCGGTCTCGTTGATCTTTGCGTGCTCGGGCAGCTCGCCGTAGGACTTGAGAGCGCGGGCCTCGTCGGCTGTGTACTTGAGGATGACATCGCCCTTGTTGTCCTGGAAGTCTCGGAGGGAGAGGAGGATGATATCTCCCTGGTTGATCCAGACCTTCTTGCGCATTTTTCCACGGATCTGGGAGGCGAGGTGTGCGTTAGCGAGGGTTCGTGAACGGCGGCCATGGCACAAGGGATGACCAGTATGGAGACGTTTGAACTAAGATGATGACCCGCAAGCCAAAGAGCAAGCGGCGGATGATGGCGATCATGGAGTAAAGGAGGTAAGAACTTACGTTGGCAAGACGCTTGCTTCCGTCAAAGCACATAGCTTCGAGGCGGCCGTTACCGAGCATCTTGATCACCTGTGCGTACTCCTGGCCATCCTCCTTGAAGGTCAACTCACGACGCTGGTCATCGTTCTCCTTGGTACCTCTTCTGCGGTTCTTGCCTCCCTACAGTAGACAAAGAAAAAAGCGCGTCGTTAGCAAGGACGTTGACATGATGATGATGCGAGGACTTCGCGAAAACAGGTGGGGGCGGGGTTAAAGCGAAAGGCGCCTAGTGAAGGGAAGGGGGTGGGAGCGACGAGCGAGCGTACCTTTCCCTTATTCTTAGGCATGTTGCGTGATGCGAGCGCTGGCGACTCGAGGTTTGCTTGGTGAGGTTGATGATGATCCTTCTTGGATGGAGGATTTTCCCACAAAAGGAGAAATGGGATTTGGTGGCGGGTTGGTACGTAAGTGGTTGGTGGTGGGAGATCAGCACCTGGGGCAGGCTGTGGTACTATAGGTACGTACTACTGGCCTAGTGATTCAAGTTTCTGATGGGAGTCAGTGCAGCCTTGGTGGGGGCTGCGGGAAGAACAGTCAGGTGGGCCTGCTTTATAGCCTTGGGCAGGAGGGAAAGGAAGAGCCTGATGGCAAAAGCCTTGACAAAGCAGCCTGGCTGGCAAGTAGAACCTTATGGATGACTTCTTTGTAAGGTTTTATCCCTATTTCCACACCTTCTACAGCGACGAACTGGAACGAGGGCGTGAGCGCAACTGCGGCGATGAGTCAACGGGAACACTGACTAAACACAACGGTGCCACCCAAAGGGGCACTCTTGGCACTGACACATGATGATGCTTGGTACGCCTCTTGCAAGACTCACTCTTTGTTTCCAACGAAGACATGCCCTTGGGAAGAGATATGGCTACGAAATGGCAATCTTGGCAGGTTTACATCTTGAAAATGATGGATGACACTTTTGACTCAACTTGCTACACACATGGCACCCGTGAGAATGTCTGGCGTGACGTGATGTAGCTCGGAAAAACACACGCCCGAGCCCTGGCGCTCACTTGAATTGTCATTTTGAGCCCGGCAATAGCCGCTCACCAACCATCCTGACCTTGTCGCGCAAGCCAGCGACAGTAGCAACTTGACAGTTCACCCGACGCTGAGCACTATGCGCTCCGACACATGGCCTTCACGAAGACGATCGCGGTAGCGCGGACATACGCGCCGCCGCGACTCCACGCCCTGCCTCTAACCACCGCCCGCCATGTCTCCTCTCGAGCCAAACCGCCGCCCGGCACCGTCAAGATCCGGCGATTCGTCCCCGAAGACGCACAGCCCTACTACAAAGCAAACGGGTGCCTCGTCACCACCCCGGACGTGCAGCAGTGGTTCAGGAAGATGGGCATCAACCACGACCACGGCGACGCTTGCTACTTGAAGCCGTACCTCAACCTGTACGATATACTTCGTCCGATGAGTCTGCAAGTGGCGTATACCGCGCAACATGTCATCAACCCTTTCCACGTACAGTACTTCACCGCCCGGGGCCACGCTCTGCGTTTTCACATGCAGTCGACATACGCACGCAAGACGGTTCAGGAACCGTTGTGGATTCATTGTACGCTCTCGCAGGCGAACCCGCAGGCCGTAGTGCGCACGATTGCGTACAGGCGCATCAAGGCACGGATATTCGAAGGCTTGAGGGACCTGGGGTATTCGCAGGACGGTGTGAAGGCTGGCGAGGATGGCGGCGCGAGGCGGATCAGAGGGACCATGATACTTACGGGGAACGATGCCATGAAGCTGGCCAACGGGCCTTCGCGGGAGCTGGGGAAGCTCATTGCGGGTGCTTTGCACGAGCACTACAGCACGCCGCTACATGGCCAAGACCCTGGACGGACGAATGCTGGGGAGAAGCGGGCAAGTCTACGAGGGGTGCGGAATAATACCAAACCCTCCTCGTTCAGGAAGGGAAAATAGACTTGCATGGGCCGTGTGAATTTACCACAGATACCCTGTATAGATATGAACACATTACTAGTATGGAAGATATTGACTGTGCTTGTCATTGGTGTACTTTGGAGACAGGCCGTGTGTCCGTACTCGCGAGCGGATTGACCTAACGTGGCTGTGGTGGCGCACGCCGGCGCGACGGCACTCCACTGTCCCTTGGCGTGCACCACTGACCCCTGGCCAGCTACAGCGGGTGAGGTAGCTGTCCATCGCAGCTCCACGAACAGCAGAGCGAGCACATTGCCCCGGACGAAGCCTCCCCTCCCCTGTGCGCGCCCCAATTGCTCCATCCTCATCCCTCACATCGCCTCGAAATTCAGATCCGTGTCCGTCTACGTGTACAGCGCGCACAGTCGCACCGGGCCCACTGGCGCAATCTTCCAGCCCAAGTTATCGACAGGCCCCCGTGTCTTGAATCGCACTGAGACCCATTGACGATAATCGACGACGACGATGCTGGTCTCGCTCACTGTCGGCAAGGTCGACGCCGGCGTGACCGTCCTCCTGACGCCCGACAAGCGATTGGTACATATTCCTCGGCGGACCGTGTCCTGGCTGACCCTTGATCCTCTGCTAACGTGGCGTCTCAGATCGAGTTTCCCTCCATCCTGCTGCCGCCCAACATATCCTCCGGCAGCATCGTCGACATCGACGTCTCCCAAAACCTCGCCAAGGAAGCCGCCGCCGAGACCAAGTTTCGCGCTCTGCAGGACCGCATCTACGCCGCTTTTGGCGCCTCCGAGCCCACCACGCCGAATCTCCGCTGCCGCAATGCCACCCAGACCTCCATCGTGCTCGAGTGGGATCCCATCGACCTTGCCACGGCCGACCTAATCTCGCTGAGCTTGTACCGGAATGGGCAAAAGGCCGGCAACATCCCGCGTCCGCTGCAGATGCACAGCACCAAGATCAGCGGTCTTGCCGTGGACACGGAGTACACGTTTCACCTTATTCTGAGGACGACTGCGGGTACCTTTTCCAGCGAGAGGGTGACTGTTAGAACACATAAGATGACGGACCTGAGTGGTATCACCATCACGACTGGTATTCTGCCTGCCTCCACCAAGGAGAGGCTGGAAAAGGCAGTGGAGCGAATCGGCGCCAAGATTGTGGACGGTGTACGCATCGATACAACACACTTTGTGACAACCGAGGGCCGTGGTCAAGCCTGGGAAAAGGCCGTCGAGACCAACATCCCCGTTGTTCGACCGGAGTGGGTGGAGGCATGCGAGAAGACTGGCAGGATCCTCGGCGTGACCAAGTTCTACCTGGACGCAATGCGGCCAACTCCCATCGAGGAGCCAGCGCCCGCGCCACCAGCACCGAGAGACGTCCCGGAACCTACTCCCCCCACTCCGAACGGCCAGGATACAGAGGTGGACAAGCCCGAGGAGAAGAAGGAGGGAAAGCCCGAGGAAGCAGGGGAAGACGAGGATGACAGCGAAAGCGATGACGAGGACCTTGCCAATGACGACAGCAAAGTGCCCGAACAAAAGGCTAGGACTACGTCGTCTGATGAACAAAAAGTGAGGCTGGAGGACAAGGAAGAGAGCAATTTGGCCTTGCGACCGGGTCCGTCCGAGCGCGAACAGAGTGGCAGTGACAAGGAGAAGGACAAGGAAGCAGACGAGAGCAACGTGAAGCCGGCAGTAACGCCGGACGGGGCCTCGTTCCAGGAGGTGGAGCTGTAATTTTGTGCCGTTGAGCTGATGTGCGTCGTGCGGTGTTGGGGAATCTTTTGCATTTGAGCGTCAAAGCAGAACTAGATATTATCGTGGGGTTTTGTCTCAACAGAGATCAAGACAATTCTGGGGTATCATACATGTCTTCCCGAGATGCGTGCCATGTATCTATAGCTCTTATTATGTACATCCCGCAACCGCCGGCACACCTCAAAGCCTTTGCCAACAACCCAACCCAATACAAAAATGACATGGCGGAATCTACGGCGGGATCTCCTCGTTGTCCCAACCCCAGCACCGGCCCCTCTGCTCCAGCTTCAGGCCCGTCACCACCGCCAACAGCCTCTCGGCGGCGTATTCGGGCGAGAACAGCTTCCCCTCCTTGACGCCGGCCCAGTAGTCCCTGCTGAGGTCGGTGCGGACGGTGCCCGGGTGGTAGGCCACGGCGAGGGCCTTGTCGCCGCAGCGGGCGCGCAGGAAGATATCGAAGCTGCGCGTGACGCTGGCCACGGCCGTCTTGCTCGCACGGTACGAGTACCAACCGCCCGTGCGGTTGTCGGCGATGGAGCCCACGCGCGCGCCCATGGTAAGCCAGGTGGCGTGGGGCGGCAGGCGCGCCTCGTCGGCGGCGGGTGCCGGCAGTAGGTCGACGGCGCGCCGCGGCAGCAGCCCGGCGAAGTGCTTGATGAGCAGCAGCGGGCCGAGGGTGTTGACGCGGAAGGTCTCGAGGGCGCGGCCCGCGTCGATCTGCGCGGGGCTCTTCTCGGCGTGCAGCACGCCGGGCATGGCGCAAGCGAGGCGCAGGTGGTGCGTCGCGCCGGGGAACAGCTCGGCGGCGCGGGCGGCGGCGGCGGCCACCGAGGCCTCGTCGGTCACGTCGCAGCGCACGAGCGACAGGCGCGGCGCGATGTCATCCGCGTCGCCCGGCAGCCCGTCGAGCAGCGCGGCCTTGGCGGCGGCCGGGTCGGCGCTGCGCGTCGTCACGAGGATGGGCAGCGACGTCGACTGCAGGAGGCGCCGCGTGAGGGCATGGCCGATGCCGCGGCTGGTCGGGCAGACGAAGATCCAGGGGGCGGACATTGCGTCTCCGAGATGGTGTTCCCGGTGTAGTCGATGGTTGTTCGTCCAGTCTGGCAACACTAGGCGAGGAGTCGAAGCCCTTGTTTGGGATTCCAAGGGGTCAGGCAGTCGAGGGCTATTGCAAGGGCGTGCCCACGAAGGTGTCGTCGGGATAACCTCAGCCTGCAATCCGGGCCACAATCACCGTGCCAGGAACAGCACCCGGCATTGTGAAACCATTGGCCGGTTTATGTAATAAAGGAAACGAATCCACACTTGGGCTGTGAGCATCTGGCATCGTGTCCATGATGCGAACAAGGGAAAAGAGGCTTGTTGTTGACGGAACTCAGATCGACGTCTTGCCCGATCGGGACAATCTACGATGCAGCAGCCGACCCGGAGATCTCGAATATCCACCATCGGCTCCATATCCGGTCTTCGATCAAGTTACCCGGTAGCCCTTGCAAGTCAAGCATCGCCATCAGTCTCTGCATTGGATGGTTCATACCATATCTAATTCATTCGGTGACATGGTTGATACTGGGAAGTAATAGTCATCAATTCGTTACTACCATACTAAAGATACCGGATAGTTGGTGAGTTTCAACAAGCCTGAGCTCTTGGGAACTAAACAATAGAAAATATGCAACCACCACCCATTCTTTCCGAAGCAACCCGAGTCACTTCGCCTCACGGCATAAGGGCAAGCAAGATATAAACAAAACAGGAAAATGACATCATAAAACCATGGCAAGCATAAACGTCCTAGGACGCTCGAGCTATCGCTCAGCGCAATAACAGGGGCGTCTCGTCATCCAATTCATCAAATGTGGTACGGGACGTGTTGTGTTTTTGTGTATCATCCGACGTACTCGACACCAGGGGCTCCAGGAACTTCAAATCGTCTAGATTACCTGTGTCAACGTTCGTACCTTCAAGCCTCTGCAGAGTCAAAAGTCTTTGATGCTTTAGCTCTTCCAGTAGTCGTTCTCGTGACAAGCGTGGCGTCTTTGCCAACGTACCCTCTGATTCACGGGGTCCATGCACTATATTTTCATCGGAACTCGTTTTCCGTGGTGGGGTGATGCTGGCTTGATCTTCCTTTTTGCCCATATCGCCTGGGCTGCTAGCGCTGATGACCGCAATGGCCTTGTTCATACTCTCCAACATAGGCATCAGTGCTCGGAGCCAAATGTCTCCGTTGCGCTCCAGGTGTGCCAGTCTGCCTTCGATGTCGTGGAAGTGGTGGTTGCGATATGCCTCAAACAGCCGCAAGAGCTCTACCTCTGCTGCAGTCGAAGATAGGGCTGGCCCACGTGGAACATTGCTACCACGACTGCTCGGAGCTTTCGACGTAGCCGAGGACTCTCGTAGCAGTTGACGATTGCGCTCTCTGGCCGCACTCCATTCACGACGTCGCGTGAGAGAGGTGCGGTCTAGTACCGTGCTGCTCTGCTGGGGGGCAGCCTGACTTGCAACCACAGAGACAGGAGTGCTGACTCCCGTATCAAAGTCCATGATCTCCTGGGACGGGCTTTTGCTATGACAGGTTGATGTAGACAAATGACAACGTAGCAGGCCGTGTTGACGGCCCGTGACAGTCAAAGGTCGCTCATCGACGACGACCATAATTGAGCTGAAACTCAGGTGGGACTCGGTTTCAGGCCATGCATTTTCATGCGAGGCTTCCCTCGGCAAAGGAGTATCCAATAAGAACTCATTGGGCACAGCTTCGTTTGGTAGGACAGATAAAGGCTCCTGGTGCCCGAGAGCACACTCATCCGCTGGGCTCTGCGGCCTGGTGACGACTGGGGTCTGCCTTACAACAGTTCGTCTCATCTCGTCGGGATGGGGTGATGATGGTGGTGAAGGGAAAACCCAACCTCCAGCCGATTCTCTATGTCTCTGTCTAGCGTTTTTCGCTGCCTCCATGTCTCGCTTCTTGCGATCCTTGACGATATCCCGTCGGCTACGGGGTGTAGGAGGCGGCGACGTGTCGTCCAAGCCGAATGCTTCTTCGGCCAGCCGTGGCAATAAAGGGGTGTCCGAGCATCTCCAGCCGTCCTGGGGAGGTTTAAAGACGTACTCTTCGGCATCCGAAGAGTCGGAGTCGTAAGCGGCTCGCTTCTTGGCTGGTGCACAAGGCGTAGGGGTTGCGTTTTGCCTTTGGTAAATTGGGAAACGCATGGGCTGTGGCACTAGCCTGTCCTGTGACCGGGAGATGCCCTCCTCATGATTGATGAACTGGGCAATCATGCCGTCCATGGATACAGCTTGCTGAAGTGCGCGAGGTTGATAGTTCGCCATTTGGGGGGAGAATGCAGCTTCTTGAGGTACTGGCGGGCTGCGAGGACGAGGCGCTCGTGTGCTATGCTGACTGCGTTGGGCATCCCATGCATTTCGATTCTTGTCCACGAGTTGTGACATTGAACGAACTGGAGGAAGTCGACGGTGGCCAAAACCGTTCTGATAAGCGACCCTCTGCCCTTGGGGACCTGCACGGGACACTGCACCTTGGGACACGGAACCACCTTGCACGGTTGCATAGGGCAGAGGTGGAAGCGGTCCTGAGGGGGCCATGGTAACAGGAGGCTCAAAGCTCTCTGCCATGGGACGCAGAACGGTCAATACGCCCTTCTCATTTAGGTACGTCTGAGTGCCGTCGGAGGAAAATACAGGATACTGAGACCTGGGCATGGTCCCGAAAGGGGAAGATTCGAAAGGGATGGCGATAGCTATGTGGCGATGTCCACCTCTGGTGACACCGTACACAGCTGAATTTGGAAGGCGAGCCTGCTGTGTCTTCCGAGGTTGTGCTCGACTTTTTTGAGCCAATCTTTTGACTTTAATCCAACCCTGACGGCGAAAGTTGCTGCCGCGATCGTACGGACGAGACATGATGTTGCTGGAGGGCGGTGGCTGATTTCTGAAGAAGTCTACCAAGGCAGCAACGTCCTCCGAGTAATCCAGGCGGGCGGGATTAGAATGACTGGTGTTGGGCCGCGGCACTTTGGCAACACGACCGCTTGAGTTGTTCGCTCGCCAGATGGCGACTTGGTCCGAGAGGCTAGAGGCAGACATGACCCGGAAGAGGGGCCGCTCATGATCACTCGAGGCCGTATTTGGCGGCTGGACGCGGGCTGGTGCAGGACTGTTCACTGGCGATGAACTTGGCCTCATGTGTGACGGCCATGCTGTAGGCTGCCGAGTCTGGGGAGTAGGCACAGCCATGGGTGCTACTGAAGCCGAGAGTCTCAGCGGCCCTTGAGATGAAAGCGACAAGTGCAATGGCTGCGTTGTTGACCCTGTTCAAGCTTGAGAAATGTTTAGCGGGAGGAAAGGACAGTCGAGTGTCTGTGTCGAGACTTACTAGCAACACGATAGAAGCCTGGTAATATCATGGACAGGATACGAGCGGTTTCCCGGCGAGTATTGTTTTGTACGATGCTGGCAACCTATATATCAACCGCGTACGGAGTACAAGGCGAAATCCAGACGAGTATTGTATGGTCGGACAAGCGGCAAGTGGACAAGAGCAGTGACATGTGAGGAGCTCGAGGATGACGACAAAGGACAAGCTAGTAACACTATGAATGGATGTGGGAAAGAAAAGGATAAATAGGACCCGAGTGAGATGGGACGAGAGCCGACAAGAACACCCGAGGAGCGGGATGGAGAACCCAGGTGAAAACACGACGACGAAAGAGGTGGAAGCATCGCGCTTCTTATGATGATGACAATGGGGAACGGCCGGGCAGGCGTTGACTGAACGTGTAAGCGAGCGCAAGCCGTCAAGCCAAGCTAGAGTCGATCCCTGACGCCACCGGGAACCAAACGAGCACAATCCATCGATCTTAGCTCGACACACAGCCGCGGCGGACTGGGCCAGACCTCTCGACCTTGTTGGATGGATCGCCCTGGCCCGGGGGCGGGGCCAGGGTCGGTTTGCTGTCGCCGCTGGACGATGTGGAGGAGGAGGAGAAGGAGGAGGGTCGGCTCTCTCGAGGTTGACAGACGAACCGGCTAGGACTGGCGAATGAAGTACGTCGGTAGACCCTCCTTTACCTAGACGTCATGACCGTGGATCGCCAAGCTGTCACCGGCTTGTTTCCTCTCCAGCAATCGCCATGAGGAGGAAGTTTCTTGTGGGTGGCTTAACCTTGGTAGACTGTTTCGGCGAGTCTTCCCTGGACGATTCCATGCTCGATTCTCTTTTCCTCTTCGCTCACTAGTGTAAACGGGAATCTTCAAAAGAATGAGAGGGCTGATTGTATATACAGAGGGCGTGGGCTTCTTCCATAATTCCCCAACTCAAGAGGAAGAAGTGCAATATCGCAGTGGTAGTGCGAACAAGCGTCATTGCACCCGATCCTTTGGTAACTGCAACGATCCCTTCCTTCCCTCCTCGCCCGACCAGGGTTCCCATTCGCTGCCCCTCGCTGGGTACGTGGTACTTGCCGGGCAGTAAAGTAGCTCACGCATGCACTCGGTACAGTGGCAGAAATGCCCTGAACGAGGCAGTCGCTGGCAAGGGCCTAGGCGGCGCGGGCTTGCAAAACATCAACCAGCCATCGCAGCCGCAGCCGCCGCCGCCACCGCCTATTCGCAGATAGGCGATGATGACTGCTGCATGGTCGCCGACCAGACATTCTCGTCCTCCTTCTTGTCCTCTTTCTCGGTTTCCTCCGTCCGTGCCACGAGTCACGGCGCTGATCGCCATCCTGCCCCCCCCCTGTCGCATTCTCTCGGGACAGCATCACGACATGTTGCCAACGGCCTTGAATGGCCACGAATGCACCGTTCGTGGAATCACCTGCAGCTCGGCTGAACTCGATAGCGCAAACGCCAACCACGAGTCCATGGAGAGCTCCCGCTCTGACCTCTGCAAAAAGCAATTCCAGACGATACGTCGTGGGGAGGGCCTCCTATCCGGGCTGCCTAACAGGATTTGTTGAACCCCCGCCCCGAAAGGAAAGGAAGAGGAAAAAGAAAGCTTATCATCCCATGATAGACGTCTTGCCTCTGCACTGGATGTCCGAATCCAATCCTTGCATCACCTGCATTGCGCCACCGTGGGCGATCAGACACGAAAACTCCGGCACTTTTCCCGCCGCTACTTGTGGCTTTTTGATACATCAAAAACTCGAGAATTGTGACCGAACCTGCTGGGCTGAGACCTACACAAGTTGACTTCTCTCTCTTGTCCCGTGCATTTTGCTTCTTCCGGTAGCAGCTCTGCTCGTTACATTCAGCTTGGCGAAATCAGCTTTGCGGGAAACTAGGCACTGGGGAAGACCAGGCCTTGGTTGTAAATTATGCTTCCACCAAATGCCTCACAGTCCTCCCCATGGTGCGGCGCACACACCCCGCCTATTGAGTAGGCTGGAACCTGTAATTGCGGTTGGTTGGACACCGTGTCGTGCCGTTTCGAGTCAAGCATTCTTATCGAGGACAAGACATTCAATGGTTCCCACCATCACGAAGGGACGCCGAGCACAAGCACTCGAGCTCGAGAGTGCACAATTCTAGCGACAGCCGTATCCAGAGTCAAAGGTAAGCTGAAGTGTGACTTTAGTAGGACATTACGGATAATGCTGATGGAAAGGCAGTGGTTGCCTTCCGCCGCAGTCTACGAGCCAGCTGGTTCTGTGTACGGCCACTTCCCTCGGTCCGTGTCATTGACCGGATCAAGCCTGTTCCTTCAAATACCTTTGCGCTTCAAGACATATATCCATCCTTCTTCACATCTATCAACTGTCCTTTTCGTTGTCTCGGCGCGCTGGGTGAGTCTTAGGCCTCCTGGAAGGATAAGTTTTGGCTATGACCGGATACCGCAACCCATTAATGCGAATACTCCGAGGGAGGCCAACCGTGGCCTGGTGATATGTCACATCATGTCTATCCTAGCCGTCCATGCTTCTGGTCACCAGCTCCACCTGCCAGCCGCCAAATGGGGCCTGCTTGAAATACTTTTCTTCTATGCGAACCGAAACTCCGCTCTCCATGTTGATGCTGATGATGACGGAAATCAGAGACGCCACAGTCCTATGTATATACTTTTCATAGATGTACAGCAATATACACCTCCTTGAGTTTTTTTTTCTTGTTCAACCGCACTAACCTAACGTTTTCGGGGAACGAAGAGGCTGGGCTTGCCCTTCTTGCGTGGCACGGTTGGCGGTGCGTTGGCGTTTCGGGGCTACGGAAAGACTGTTAGCTGAAATGCCGTAAAGGCCGAAAGAGACGAGTCTGTGTGCCAACCTTTTCCTGACCAGCAACTGGTGGCTGCTTGGCTGGTAATTGCCCGCTCGGTGCTCGCGGTATGGGCGGCGGCGCCTGGATCTTTGCTGCTGCTGGTCTATCTGGGGGAACCATGCCGAGCGCAGACAGCGCCGACGGATCTGTCGGCGGCTTGGGTGCCTTGCTTGGTTTCTGTCCGAACTTGCCCATTAATCCAGACCTGGGTTTGTCATTGGCCACCTAAGTTGATGTCAGAATCACTCTTCTCCACATCCTCGACATGTCACTGTGTTAGGCAAGGGCAGTGGAAGATAAACTTACCCGTTTTACGGATGGCTGCGCTGGGTCAGGGCTGCTGAGAGATCTTTTCTTGCCTTCGCCCTGGTGCGCCCTCTCGGCAGCTGTAAGAATGACTGGTGGCCCGTCTGTTCGCGTATTCGCAGAAAATGAGGCAGATGCGCTGGGCGACGATGCTATTCTACCTTCGGTAGTCATACTGTCACGCCTCTTTGGCGTATGGTTTGCCGATCCTTGAGTGGGGGCACCAGTCGGGACAGGTCGGACAGCAGGTGGAGGTGCAGGGGCATCAACCATTACGATGTCATCACTGGCAACAGCTGGAGACGGAAGCGTTCTCGCAGGCAGTGTGTACGCTCCTGGTTTGGCCTTCTCCAAGGGCCTTCGGAAAAGTGAGAGAACGTCTCCCTTGGTGTATCGATCACGAGATTGAGCATCCTGGATCAGCTTTTTCCAAAACTCACCCTGGACAAGGGCTCTGGAGTCACCGAGAATCCACAAGGAGGACTTTGCACGCGTAAGACCGACGTTCATACGTCGGATGTCTGTCATGAAACCGATGCCACCAGTAGAACTGGCTCGGACGCATGAGAATATGATGATCTCGCACTCCCTGCCCTGGAAGGCATCCGTTGTGTTGAACTCGATTATGTTCGTAATCGCCTCACCGTATCGGGCCCGGAACCGGTTTCGTAGTTCGAACAGTTGTGCCTTGTATGGCGTGATGATACCGATCTTGCCCTGAAGGTCGCAGTCGCCGTAGTCCTTGCTAAATCGCTCGTACATCTGCAGCGCGACTTCCAGCTCCTTGACGTTGACTAGAGACTGCCCCCTGTGGCCCCTTTCTTGAACACCTTGTACGTCAAAGAAGCGGTACGGCCCAAGCAGAGCGCTCCCGTGCCACGGCTGCTGACGGAGCTGAGCCATATCCTGGCCATCTTGTAGCTGTCCCTCGTAAAACTCTTTGCTCGGAAACAGGCTGATTTCTGGGTGCATACGGTACTGCATGTCCAGCAGATGAACTGACTGCGGGTGATTCTGCTGCATACGCACAAACAGACTCTGGTCGTAGCCGAAACGAGCTGCAGATTGTGACAGGACCGTGGGAGGCAGCTGCTTGGGATCACCAACGAGGATACACTTGCAGCATCCGTACTTGAGTGGGATCAGAGCGCTCAGTTCGACACACTGCGCTGCTTCGTCGATAATCACAGTCTCGAACTCGACATCGAGATTACGGAACATTTCGTGTCCACTTCCACTCAGGGTTGCGCATATGACATTGGCCGAATTCAGAATCTCCTGCTGAACCTGGCGCCGGCGCATCTCCATTTCTCGAGCAATGGAATTGCCACTGTCTTTGTTCGCATCGATTTGCTTGCCGACCTGTATCTGCTGTCGTTTCAGTTCCTCGAAACGACGTGACAACTCGTTGTACGCGGCGCGATTATCGTCCCCACGGCTGGCCTCAAGGCGAGGTCGTAGGTGTGTCAGCTCCTCCTTGATCTTGGCAGCATCCTCGTGGAGCTTCTCACGGTCGGCCTTGGCCTTGTCTCTTGTCGTGTCACCTTCTAGACGTTTCTTGACAAGCTCATCTAACGTGACGTCTTTGACTGCGGCATTGATCGCATCGGTACGACCGAGACGGAGAACGTTGATGGTTTTGATTTTGCCACTTGTAGTTTTGACACCGGCCTTCAATCGAAGGACCAGTTCGTCCACGGCCGCGTTACTCGGAGCACAGACTAAGAGCTTCTTCGCGCGCGACTGGTTGCTAGGGTTGGCACTGTTTGAAGACCGAGAAGGCGCAACCAGAGCAACACCAGTTACAGCAGCTTGTGCTAGTTGTTCCGACAACAGAGCGCCGACCATAGCTATGATAGTCTTAGTTTTTCCGGTTCCAGGAGGTCTGCGACTAGGGTCAGCATTCCCATGGCATCATGACCGCAGTCGATCCCAAATGACTTACCCTTGGATTAACGTGAAGCCATCATTCTCTTGGGCCCCGAGCACAGCGAGCGCCTGCCCTCTGTTGAGAGCCCAGTTTTGCATTGAATTGCTTACTTTCTCCTCGCCATACCGGATGATGGGCGAGGGCTCTGCCTTGAGGATCTCGTCCATGAGATCATAATATTGCAAACTCTCGAGCGCAGCGTATTCTCTTTCGATTGTCGTCATGTTAGTAATCTTGATGCCATGAACGGTATTACCAGGCGTGAGAATGGGCGTCAGCTGATTGTTACGGGACGCCACGCGATAGGTAACCTCAATGAGATCCTTCTTATATGTAATTCGATGGACGCGGGCCAGGCAGTGCCTGGCGTCAACATCCAGCAAAGGTTTCTCGGCTTCGGATACTAGCAAGATGTCGCCTTCTGATACTCCTCGCTCACGGTTCTGTACAATTGGCATGGTAAACGCCACCTCCAGAAAACTGTCAACGCTAGCACGACTGGCAATCTTCATGCCAAAGGACTGGTTCGTGACTTCGTCCTTGGACGTGACAAATGACCGCCAAGCTTCCGAGGCGAGCAATGGGAAGAAAGTCTCCTGGTAGGATCTGGGGTCAGGGTATTTCGTAGCGACTTCACTCGCTGCTGGGCCATTGGGGGGGTCATTTCCCTCGTGAAATATGTCCCAAGCCAGAATAGCGTTGTGCAGTCTGTCCATTGGAGGAATGAGACGAGCCCGCATCTCCTTGACTGAACGTTGCTGCCGCACCTTCTTTACCGGTCTGCGTGTCAAGTCTCTCAGGGCTTGTAGTCGCCGCCTTTCCACATCGTTCAGAGACTTTTGACCGCCGGTGCTGAGGGTAGCAAGCTGGTTGTCCGAATCCGAATCCTCATCGGTATCATCTGACTCTTCATCAGAACTGTTCACCATGATCTCGCTTCTACTGTGGTCCTTTCCAGTCAGGCCAAGGCCGAGAAGGCCAGAACCCTCGCCTGGCACAGTCTCCCCCCTTAGCTGCCTCGCCCTGGCAATGGCTTCAGCATCGCGCTTGGCCTTCTCAGCCTTCTCTCTCTGCCGACTCTCTTTCAGCTTGGAGATCATTTCCTTGTCTGGGAGTTTCGCCTTCGCCTTGAGCTGAGCCTTTGCTCGCTGCGCCTCAAGCTGCTTCAGCAAAGGATTGTCTAAAGATTTGCTGAGCTCAAGGACATCACTCCTGTTGGACTTGTCTGACCTGGCCACCGAGGGGACGTTGGATCCAGACTTAGACCAAGCATCGAGATTGCTTTGTTTCCGGGCCTTGTCTTTCTGGGTGGTGGCGGCGGCACCCTGGTCTTGCCCGGCAGAGCCAAGCTGGTATATTTGTACCTCATCGTCGTTATGACCCAGGGCTTGCAGGAGCTCGGCACGCTGTTGATCATTGAGGTTGGTTGAGCGAAGGTATTTCCCAGGTGTCGTTGTTGGGAGACAAGCATCTACAATAAGCTTACGCGAGGCGGCGTTGATTTCGAGGTTATTCTCTCTTAACCTCTTCAAGATCCTGCAAAGAACTCGAACGGTAACGTCGACGAGATAGCGATCTTTGAGGCGAATCATGTTTTCCATGCCTCTGAAATTGTCCTTGGCAGGTTCCAGGATCCGAACCATCATGTCCTTTTCACTCCTCCCAAGAGCCGTAGCCGAAGTTAGAAGGCCGTCTTCAGCTACAAGCTTGTCCGCAAGCTCAATGATCTCTCGGCAAAATTCAGTCATAACAGCATTGGGAACCGTGTGTGACCAGGCCTCAATGTTGAGGCATGCCTTGGAGACGAAGCGCCATTGCTCGTTCCACCAGCGCAGAACAGTAGCAGCAGACTTCGAATCGAGAGTCTTCACGCGCAAGACACCAGAAGAAGGATCTGTGAGACCTCGAAGGACATCCAGACTCATGTTTTGAATCGGGCGGATCGGGCCCCAAGGGTAGGGTGGCCTGAGCACTCGGTCTAGAGTCCATATCATGCAGGCCAAAGTTTGGTCTGGATGCAGCTGAGACATTTGCTCTATGGCACTGCTTCTGGAAATCTCCCCAGTCCAAGATTTGAGGATTTCTGATGCGGCTTCTGCAAGGTCTGTTTCTCCCCGGACAGAGATGCCCACAATTACCTGGAAGGGCGTTCTGTCTGAGAAGAGAGTATTCAAATCAGTGGCATCGAGCTCAGAGACCCTGCCGAGGATTCTGGCCAGAACGTCTTCCGCATCGTTCAGGGCTCGGTTAAACCGTGCGCTGGACTCGTTGAGTTGAGAATCTTTCTTTGGTGGCCGAATTTGTTCAATGACAACAATGGGAGCCAGCGAGAGCACAATATCTTTTGCAACGGCAACTTGATCCGAGGACATATCAATCATTTCGACAACACCTTCCCAAAAGACCTTGGAATCTCTTGTGACCGTGGACTGTAGCTGTTGTTTGTTGTGGAGCGAAAAGTATTCCTCAGAGAAGAGCTTCATGTCCAGCTTCATGGCAGCCTGCATGAGGTCCTTGGCAGTGCTTGCCACTTGGAAAGTGGTCCAGCCCTCTTGATTCCCGCCGGAAGGGTACAAGTTCTTGACTATAAGGCCTTTGTGTTTCATCACCAGGTTGAAGGCAGCATTTGCGTACAAATGGGTAGTCCCTGTTCCGATCCTGGTTTCGGGATCAAGAAATGACTGCATGGTGAAAATGAGAGCATCGAAACCTGCCCGGATGCAAGCTGCTTGACCTGCCTCGCCAATAGCTGTGTCTTTGGCTAAAGTTTCGAAGAGCGTGTGCATCAAGACTTCACAGGCATCGTATCTTCGATCTCGCCCAAGGGATTGCAGCCACGGATCAATCCATGATGTAGGAAATGGTACACGCCTCGAACCCACCTCAAAGCCGGTCCAGCAATCCTCTAGGGACTGCCGCAAGAGCGCCTTATACACGGGACTGCCAAACAGCAAATCAGCAATGACGTTGGGACGTGCGTCTCCCACCACATCCCAAAACGCCTTGGGAGACTTCCTTAGAAGGCTCGTGAGCACGCGGATCGTGACCACCAGAACCCCTTCGGATTGACAGAACTGGATGTGTCGGAAAAGTAGGTCGTAGGGATTGAGGTTGCCTGGTCTTAGCTCCAAGCTGCGTAATCGACCTAGTATGAGCTCATCGGTGAGAGCTCTTAGGATTCCTTCAAACCCTTCCCAGAAGCGTTCAATCTCGGCGTAAGATTCGGTCCTTGGCTGACCAAGATCGATCTTGTTGACAGCGTCAATTGCCATGACGAGGCCGTCGGCAACAGCCCAGTCGAATTGCTCTTCCGTGATCGAGTTGCTGTCTATATACTTCCAGTTTTCCTGAGCCCATTTGCGGCGGTCTTCATTCTTCTGGTCGAAAAGGAAGAACGTCATCCCGGGAAGAGGATCTTTGGAACCGAGCTTCAGGAAGGTCTTACCTTGAAGGCGCATAAAGACGTACTGGAAGATGGTC
The DNA here is from genome assembly GCA_000732775.1 of Stachybotrys chlorohalonatus IBT 40285. Lineage (NCBI taxonomy): Eukaryota > Fungi > Ascomycota > Sordariomycetes > Hypocreales > Stachybotryaceae > Stachybotrys > Stachybotrys chlorohalonatus. The sequence goes on along the minus strand of KL660704.1, from coordinate 54,027 downwards.
CGTTGTTCGGGATTAGCCATGTATGGTATGCAGCACAAGGCCTCATAGATCGAAATGTGCACTTTGTTCAACTCTGATCCAAACAACGACTTCTTGAAAACGACCCCAGTCGCCTCTATCTTCTCGATGAAGTCTTTCGCCCAGGTCAGGTTGCGATCGATTCGCTGTATGTCAACTTTGTTGAGCATGTCCTGTATTGTTAAGAGGACATCTTCATTCCACCGTCTACAATATTTAGCAGGCGGTTCTCAAAAAGGGCATCGCACCACGTACTCCGCGAACTTTTGGAGATGGAATTTGCGTGTCATGTGCCAACCAAGGGCGCATTCGGAGCAATTCATCAGTGTATCCTCAAGTCTCTGAGAAAAGTCATCGAGCCATTTCCCGGCTTCTTTCTTGTCATAACCAAAAATCAGACTGTTCCAATAGGTGATTTCCCGTCTCTTGGCGCCATCGTCGATGCGTTTTCTCTTCTCTTCGACCGTGATGTTGCTGGTAGGGTCGTTTAGGAGCTTGTAATTTTCATCATCGTCGTCGCCGGTTCGCGGACATAGCAAGTGGCAATCGGGGGGTAGTTTTTGGAATTCCTCGAACCATTTCGTCAACTCTTCATTAAGGGACGACATGGTGCCTGCAGGTTCTCAAGCAACGCATTTCTGGGAGCTGCGCGGTCCCTTGTAGCGTGGGTGTATGGGCGTGTGGGTGTGTACGTGCGTAAGAATGTTTGCCGGTCGTCGATTCGAATGAACTGTCGTCGTGAGCCTGGATCAAGCCGCTTCGCCTCGCTGCCAGTGGGATAAAGAAGTTGAAAAAAGTTGCTGTCGTCGGCCAATCTAGAACTGATGCAATGGGTGGCTACACGTCCGAGCTGCGTAGAAGTACTATGACAAGCGAGCCGAAGGGGAAGACCACCTTATGTGAACAAGCCGGGCACTCCTGAAGCGCGGGAGGAATCGCGATGCTGAAAAAGAGCAAACGGAGGGGGCGCAGAGCATGATATGGCCTCTGCGTCCACGGTACTAGTGGCTTTCAGAGATCACCCGCCCAGTAACCGCTTACAAGACTTAACACTGCCACCGTTTGTGAGCCTCCAGGGGCTGGAGCCAAGTCCGATAGGATAGGTAGGTAAGGAAAGGACGGGAAGGGATTGAATGGTGGAGCTCCAGATGAACATGAATGTTGCTGGCGATAATAATTTGATAAGGATGTGCTTCGTACCTGGCCTGGCAACCGATGGTGGCTAGGTACATCCCTGTGGTCCAGTGACTTCCGTAATCCGTAGCTTGGTGTTGATTGGTTGGGAGCACGCGCGCCTTCGCGTTTGACTTTCAGGGTGTTACAGTGCCTGCAGGAAGGTTTAATTGAATGGCCCGTGCGCACGTGGTGCCTCTGACGCAATGGAACCAAGAGAGCAACGACAAGGAAGGTGTGCAAAGCTCGGTGGCGGTATTTATCTCCTCATCATAAGAAATAGGACGAGCCGTCTCAGAACCTGTACGGACGTAGACTTGTCGATTTCACTGGGAAGTTGCTGCATCGGAGATGACCCGAGCACCGAGCGTATGTTGACCTCTACAGGGAAGAAGGCCCCAACGTCGTCACTCTCACTTGACCTCGTGGTCCATGAAACAGCTCCCAGGACATCAAATCACTGGGCGTACATCGTAACACCGTCAGGCAAAAACCAAGTGTACTTAGGGATGCGTTCACTTCACGCCTTCACACTCTCGTTCGTCAACGGCCTCTTCTGCCACCTCTCCTCCCTAAGAGAATAGTGTCATAGACATGAAGTTTGCGTCGAAGGATATAATAATCACACGCACTCATCGCGGAAGTGACGCTATTCCATTCATGCGTGAAATGTGTATTACAGGTAGCCATATGTTGGGCCTCGGCCTCCCCATTCCAAATTAGACGAGTGATCATGGTTTTAAATATTGAAGAAGCCCACGACTGCCAACCGATTATCCCATGCGCAGACAAAGGCAAACTCGAGCCATGCTAAGACTAGCATAACGATTCAGTTGCAAAGAAATCACCTCTCACTTATTTGGCTATTTTTCACTTTACTACCGACTCCAGATCCTACCCCTCCTCTACTTCACCCCGAAGCCCAACCACTCCTTTCGGCTAACCACACTCTTCCTTTCGCTTTTTCACAGACTTGGAAGTTCTACTCCTTCCACCATTTCTTTGCCCAGCACGGTTGATGACCGACACAAAATCTTACACACTATGCCCAACATCGACCGAGTCTTGGGACATGATATTCTTGCTGGTTGAACATCTCTGTTCCAGGCCATCAGAATCTTCCACCAACAATGGTGCCTGTACGCTCTATGGCACATCTCGGACCCGATGCTCTGAGATCAACTGCTGAGCATGAAGCCGTATTCCGGCGACGGCACCGCGAACGACGCAGCAGTACATCATCCTCCTGCACCCTAGGCGGAGTTGATAGTCAGGAGTCCGACGACTTCTTTAAAGACGAAGTAATCGATCTAACTATTGATAACCCTACTTCCCTTCAAGACGGGCTTCCCCATAATACGGTACTACCATTGGCAACTGTCAGTACCGCTGCGGGAAAGATAAAGCCGGGGGATTGTATTGAGATACAGAACACCACTCTTGGTAAATACGACGTCAATTTCTTGCTGGTCAAGTCCATTGGCAGAGACACTGATCAGCAAACCAAGATTTCTGGCATTCCACTCACCAGAACACGGCGTCTTTTCGGAAAGCTACCCAAGAAACTCAATGAAGTATGCATGATCTTGCATCTCAACCGAGGAGACAATCAGACCTCGCAGCCTCTTTTGGTTGGCGTTGAGCCCTTCAAGGTGTTAAGGAAACGCTCATTGGTACTTACGAATACAATATACCCGGAGAACCGACCAAAAACGTCACCGTTCCAAGGTGAGACAGTACTGAGCTCAGAGGACATGGAAAATTTTGGTGAACTTGTCTGTAGATGGAAGCTAAGTGTGTACTTCAAGATGGTTGGACGACGTACACGGCCAGAGGAGGAGGCCCTGGAGCGAGTCCAGGGAGAACAAGTGTCGGATGACCAGTATCGGGTCGCAGACGAGGTTCTATGCAACCGATGGCGAGGCGGTAGAGAGCCTGGTGGTTCATGGAGTTTGGACACTGCACAAACGTCAATTGATCTCGAGAATGGATCTTCAAAAACGTCACGAGTTTCTTCCACTAGCCTTCGGAAGTACACACTATTCGACTCCTTTTCGGGAGCTGGCGGAGTGTCCCGAGGAGCTAAGATGGCCGGATTTAGAGTCGCATTTGCCGTGGATAAGGCTCAAGCAGTATGGGACACTTATCAAACCAACTTTCCCGAAACGAAACTCTACAAAATGTCTATCGATCAGTTCGTTCGAACTACGCCTAACGCACCGATTCGAGTCGACATTCTTCATCTATCCCCCCCATGCCAGTGCTTTTCTCCTGCACATACGGTACTGTCCGCTCACGACGATGCCAACATCTTTGCCCTGTTCGGGTGCAACGAGCTAATAAAGAAGACTCGACCCCGAATCATCACACTGGAAGAGACTTTCGGTATCACCCATGAACGCCATATGGTGTACTTCAGAGCTTTGATAGGAGATTTGACCCAGTTCGGTTATTCCGTCCGTTGGAAGACCGTACGCTTGTGCACATGGGGTTCCGCACAAGATCGGAAGCGCCTGATTCTGATTGCTGCTGCTCCTGGAGAGAAGTTGCCCCCTTTCCCAAGGGATACACATGCCGAGACTGCGGATGGTGGACTCAAAACGTTTACCACAATTCGCCAGGCGATTTGCGGCATCAGACATGGAGACAATCAGCATGATCTGGACAAAATAAGGTACTATAATCCACGACGACCACAATACAACCCTAATCAGCTAGCTATGACCGTCACCACGTCCGGTGGAAATATGTACTATCCTGATGGGACACGGGAATTTACGCTGAGAGAATTTGCTAGTCTTCAGGGCTTCCCCATATATCACCAGTTCGAGGGTAACAAGACTGCCACTAAAAGACAAATAGGGAACGCGTTTCCGCCTAGCACAGTCAAAGTGCTCTACGAACATCTCAAGACCTGGCTTTTACAACAAGACGGCATGGAGCCCTGGGGGCCCTCGCAAAATGACATTATATTGATTGACGATTCCACGGATATGGATGCTGAAAGCAGTAGCAGCGGCCGCTTAGCATCATCGGTGTTGGTGAATGGCCGTGTGGCCATGGTCGTTGACCCTGCAAGCCAAGCAGTTTCAGATGTTGAGGATGTGTTGATGATGGACGTCATTGACTTGACCTAATTTGTCGATCAAAGGTGGCATTGGATTGTGAGGGCTTGTCATGAAGTATCACCCGGCAAGGTCTGAATGTAGTCACTCTCATAGATGGATTATTGAGTTCCACCAAACGTGGTAGCAGTCTAGATAGTAAGAACGTGTATATTGTGTGTTTTGGAGTAGATTGTTGACGAGATTGGATCTTGACGCTGTTCTCTTCACTCGTGCGTGACTTGAAGATATCTCTCGAATAGTATATTCAGGAATTGGACGCGACTGGGCGTTCCTTTCGCGTTCTTGTTCTACCCTTGCAGAAATAAATGCACAACTATGTGATTAGGTACCTCGCTACAGACAACTGTACATCTGAAAGCAATGGGTGGCAGACCAAGACATTCTGATCCGTACATGAATATGCATACAAACATGGGCTCAAGATTGCCCAAGAAGAAAATCTCACTTGAGCAGAGTTTTCATAGAGCATGCTGAAAGACGCAACTTGCAGACCTAGCTTGACAGCTGGTAGCAGCCCTGCGAAGTTCTCCTTGAGAGCAATCTTGTAGGACATCTAGTAACTTAGGTACCAAGGTAAGGCAACCATCCGGACTCCCTCCCACTCCCCTGTCAATAGACCAGGCTTTCCGACCTGCCTCCTCCTTACCCTTCAGATTCCTACTCATTTGGAATGAGTAAAGTAAGTAACTACCTTAGTGGGTAGGTAGGTGAGGGAGGCGGGTTTCCAACCTCGAAGACCTACCTACTAACCATGTACTTAGTATAACTCATTGCACAGTAGTACCTTACTGCCACTTAGATAGGTACTTAAGGTAGGTAAGTACTTCGCTACTATAACTACAGACTACCTGCGGGCTTCTGATGGAGCGCAGCTCTTAAGAGATGGTTACTTACCTCCAGAGTCGTGCCTGCCTACCTGCCTGAGGTACTAAGTTAGGTAACGTCACTTCCTTCACCTTCACCCTCTACATTCCACCTTCCACAAATCTTCGCGAGAACTTCTCTCCATCTCCCGTTCCTTCTCCGCGCATCATTGAACCTTTCTTTCCCGTCAGCATCTTTCCGTTTGTCAGCTCCGCCTTGGCTTTCATGACTACAGCCACCTGATATCTTAAGTAAGGCACGCCGCACTGGAGCGTTCTCCATCGAGATCTCCACGGCTGCCTCGCCTATGCCTACCTGGACCTATTAAGTTCACTCAACACCTCCCATCAGCGGGGCTTTCCTCAACAGATCCTGCCATGAGCCGGTAACATCTTCCACCACTGTCAATCTTACACAAGGATCTGCATTGCGATATAACTTGTTCACCACAGCTCTCTTCTTCACGATCATTTGCATTATCTGTTTGATTACTAGCCAGGCCCGACTGCCCATTGTCACTGTCACATCTCCGATATGAAGGCATCTCTCGACCGTATGACTTCAACTGGGTCGCACCACGTAAGTGCGATACCAAGCTGGTTCGAGAAATTACCCGTGCTAACGCGTATGACTCCTTCCAGGCTGCAGTTCCCTTGCATACCTTTCCCAGCGAGGATCTCTATGCATCAAGGCTCGAACAAGGAACTTTGATCGAGATGAGCAATGAGACCCAGACCCTGAGGCTACGGAATGAGCGGCGCACAGATTTCGAAGCGTGGCCTGTAGCTCCTTTCCCAGGACTTCGGACTGCCTTTGTCATCCCATGGCTCTTTCTAGTCAGGACACCCGGTGACGATGACGTTCCTTTTCCTGCATTAAGTGATTCGTTCAAGATGGATTTGGATGTCCAAATCCAGCGGGAAGATGGGAATTACTCTCTCGTACATCTACAGTCGGTGCGAATCACAAACCCGTACGACGATGGGAAAGAAAACCAAGAGCAAGGAACATTGAAGAGCTACGCGGCTTTTAGAGTCGATGTGCCGCGGTCGTGGAAGAACGACGATGGCGAGCATCTTGAAATGGACTTAATGGCTCAATTCCAGATTATTCCCCAGCTTGAGAGGCTTTCATACACAATGTTGAGCCATCAGAACTGCCTAAGAATATTAATCACATGGGATGAAAGCTCGCTCACATTCGAGGCTGAGCTTGCTGCACTCAGGTTCCTCACGGAAGAAAAGCGCATCGGGGACCGAGGTCCTGGCCACAAGTCGCGAAGAGTCTTCGCCATGATCCAGAACTTCCACGTTGGTTGGAAAGACTTCTTCAACCTACAGGAGGTATTTCCACACCTTCGGAATCCTTTTTTGTCCTGCAACCGGATCCCCAAACTTGTTCTTGACAAGTTCCGAGCATTCACCCCCGATCATCAAGCCGCGTATGGAGGATTAACTAGAATCCCTAACGGCCTTTATTTTGTCAACGGCTGTCCCGGAGCAGGTAAAACGGAATGGAATATAGTCACCTCTGCTCTCATACAAGCGAGAAGCACGCCGGGTCAAAAGCGTCAACGAACCCGTATTCTCTACTTGGTGGATCTGAACCAGGCAGTTGACGATGCAGCCAATCGTTATTTTCGATTGTGTCGTGACGCAGGCATGAACATTCGTGTAATCAGAATGCACGGTTGGCCGTATGAGATGCGCCATAGCGCGAAGATGAATACTGGGCCAGCATTAAACGATGAGGCGAGCCTTGAAGATGGAAATGTTGATTTTACCAAGAAGTTCCTGACAACGGCGAGCTTTGCTCGTCACGCAAAGTCCGAGCAGTACCATGATAGAGCTCCCACGCTCGACGAAGCAGCTTGGGCATATTATGAACGCCATGCCCGCGATTGTTTCGAAGGACTCTACAAGCTCCTCACCAGGATGGACGAGGGTGAAGCCTTAACATCGGATGATTGGAAAGCGCTGAGAAGTCTTGTTGGCCATCTCTATCGAGCAGTCTTGGCACAGGCTGATTTTGTGGCCACAACACCAGTAGCGACCTACGGGCGTTTCTCAAAGTTGTTTCGACCAGACATCATCTTCGTCGATGAGGCACCGCATGCCAGAGAGCTGACGACGCTGATTCCGATTGCATTCTTCGACCCATATGCGTGGATTTTGACAGGCGACGTGAACCAAACTCGTCCATTTGTCAAATCAGGAAATCGAGCTGAGGCCCTGAGGGAAGGTCTGACGTGGAACCCATTTGCAGGACAACTGCGATATAGTCTGATGGCACGCGCAGCATCTGTCAATGCTATCAACAGCCGACTCATCATCAACAAACGGGCCTATGGGAATTTGCACCGTCTTCCTTCAAGGTTGTTCTATAACGGGGAAATGATATCTGGATATGGTGAAAGGGCTTTCTACCCAGCCAGCACCCTGCATTTGAAGCGGTATCTGGAAAAGCTCAATGGAGGTCGTGAAATCGATGAAACACGCATCATCGTACACTTACACGAGGGCGAAGAGGAGAAGCAGAATGCCAGCTTCTGGAACCCACAACATCATGAATGGCTTATTGAACAGGTTCGAGTATTGTTGCAAGACCCGGGGTTTTGCGGTGCCTCAACATCCAAACATTTGGGTACTATTATGGTCCAGACACCATACCGGACTGCTTGGAGACGTTATCAGGCGGAGGTCCAGCAATGGTCGCCCGAATGGCGGTCTCGGGTTCAAGTCCTGACGGTAGACAAAGCACAGGGCTGTCAAGCGGATGTTGTATTCCTTGATTTGGTCCGGACAAGCCAAGCGGGCTTCATGGACGACGCCCAGAGACTCAACGTGGCCATTACAAGGGCCCGACAAGCCGAGATCATCTTGATGCACCCCTACATGACGCTGCGCACCTTGAGTGGAAAGAGAGTGCGATCAAAATACACTTCGGAATTGTGGAATGACGCTATGAATGGAAAGCGACTGGTGTCATTGGAGGCTATCGACGGTTCATCTACAGCCTAGGCAGAGGCCAAATCGGACGCCCGCCAGTTCATATATATGCCCTTCTGAGAGAATTGACGGGACTTGTTTTCGACTCAATTATGGATACCGAGGAGGTTAATGAGGAGGATGGCCTACGACTTGGAACAGTGCAAAGCGCGGGGAGAAGGCCAGCGACAAATGTGGGAGGCAGCCTGCGATTGTAGTTGCCTAGGACGATACAGGGCACGTCAGTGTTTCCAGAGTGTTCTTAAACCATGTACATTTTGTAAATTTGATACATCATAACGGGAGAGAAAAAAAAAAAAAGGCGACTTCGTCGTAGTCATGCTGCTACAATGACATGAATGGAGATTTCTCCCAGGGTGTGAGGCCGACGTTGAGTGCCGTCGGAGCAGGGATCGTTGTTCACGCCTCTAATTTTAGTTTGGCAATGCCAGGCACAAGACGGTATGGCAGTGGGGGAATGCTCGGCAGAGGAACCATGAGATCTTGGCGTTCCAATAAAGCGAAAGCAGAGCGACGAGCCAGTCAGTGCGGGCGTCGTTCAGGGTCCCTGCCCCTCCCCTCCCCTCCACATCGGCCCCGGGGATTGGGTGTGCGTGTGGGATGGGTGGTTCGTCTGGTCCGTACGGTAGGGTGTGCTGAGAAGGATTCCCCCTTCCTTGCTCCAGATTAAACTCTGTTTCAATGACTTACATACACTTATTTATACAGATCGTCCCTGTAAGAGACTGTGGCTGTGCCCTGGTAATGAATGAGCTGCGCCTCATCGCTAGTTATGACGGTGGTTGGCTCTGGGATGCGAGAAGAGGGGGGCCATGGTGATGGCTGGGACGATGGTGCTTGCCGAAGAACCGCGGCTAAAGCCTGGTGACAAGGGAATTGTGGAGGGAAAACAGGGGTTGCGTTGGTGAAGGTCAGGATCGTGACGTAAGGTAGGGTTTGAGCATCTGACCGCAATGCAGCACACTGCTTTTCCTGGGCTTCGCTGGCATACCCACTAACCGTATGAGGTTCGTGCCGCAATGTGGAACAATTCGGCTTTGTCTCATACCAACAATATTCCGGGGTCTGGCCAGCGGGAACAAAGCATGATTGATACATCCCAAGTGCTCCTTCAGCCAAATCCATCGTCTCACCCAGGAGGACAGTTCGCGTTGTTCGATATGATACTCAGCGCTTAAGCGGTGACGCAAGCTCTTTACAAGACCCGGGTGCTGAGGGTGAGAAGCGCCGGGACGTTCTAGAACGGTCTGCGGCCTGGTGCTGGGGGTTGGGAACGGACACCTCGGTTTTCTGCATCAGAAGGGATAGACAGCTAGCTAGGATAGGGAGGCCACGCTTGCTGCATGTACCCAGCGATGGAGCAAATAAGCAGCGTGGGAGAAAAACAAAAGACCTCTGATGCAGTAGAGAGAAAGCGGACTAGGGGCGGGGCCGACTGTCTTGGGTACGATGGAGATCTATCACGATGTGAAGATCTCTGAAACATGGAAAATGTATGCGTAGTACTTTAGATCATGTGTGAAAGTGCATCATAGCATGCATCTGATGGTGAATAGTGACAAAGGAAGACAAGAATGTCGTGAGGGGCAGTAGAGATCAAGACGGCAGCCATGGTGCCTTTGCAGCGTGATTAGCTTGCAAGCCATCAACATGCTGCTGTTGAATGACTAGCGAGTCAAGTTTTAGCAGATGAGTGGTTTGTTGAAGGTATGGGGCAAATCTGGCTGCATCGCCTGACCGAAAGCTCCCCGCTTCGGTGCGAATTGCTTTGCCTATGTAGGAATAATGGACCTGGCGGAATGCAGGGAAAGCCATAGCATGGACATTGTCAGCTAGGCAGGAGGTTCGAGCTTGTCAGGGCAAAAGCGAAGCATGCTATCTACACTCTTCGGGCTCATACGCGTATGCTGGCTGCCGACCCGGGCTTGCGACAATGTACAAAAGGTGTCAATGGCGTCCAGATATGTCCAAAGATGGCCAAGCATTACTGTGGTGTCAGTCAGCCTCAACCCCACTACCATGAAGCAAGATCGCGGGGTGTGATGCCTCGCTTCATGCCAACATGAATCGTCTTACAGGCTACTGGTTGTAGCGGCCATGACAGTATAGGCGAGACACACTGGGCGATGACGATACTGATGAATGAGCCAAGGGGTAAATACGTACAGGCGTGGCGTAAAGCTTCGGCTTTCGCCTGGCAGGGCAGGCGAACAGATAGACGATCATCAGCTGGAACCAGCAACAGCAATGCTGCTGTAGCACAGGCTCCCCACGTAGCCTACCTGGCCCTATCACCCGAGGTAGGTATGCACGGATTAGGGGCTGTAGCCAAGACCACGCGTTCAGAGCATGAAGGTGTGAATACTGACCTCATGCAGATCAACGACCATTACTGTCCCTAGTTCTACCATGACCGAGCAAGCAAAAGAAGGGGGTAGAAAGAAGCGTCGTAGCATGAGCTCGTCGGTGAAATTGCCTCATCAATCTCGGTTCGGCCTTGCCCTGCGAGGGCGATCTGCTTGGGCGACGGGGACCTAATGGTGGTGCAATGGAAGGCACATGCACTGTAGACAAACATTGTCGCCATTCTTAGCTTACCGTACCCTTTGGTGATGATGCCACTACCGAAGCATCACACCCTTTCCCGGCTTTGCAAGATGTCGTTACATTGCGGCGACGAGAGGCATCCCATATACCCCTGTTCTTGGCGCACCGTCAACGCCCCGGTGTTTGGGGACATTGCATCTGCAGCTTGGGGTCATGTGCACCGCACTCTTGCCTTACGACGACTTTTGTGCGCCCTTAGTCTTGGCAAACACCGTCGACAACCCAGTACGTATTGTGCAAGACGGGACTCTGTCTTTGCGAATTGTACGACAAGCCAAAATCAGATCAGAATTAGAAACGAAGGATTTCATGTCGGATAGTAGACGTATCGAGCGGTGCGTCACAACTTGGGGTCTCTGTGGTGGGTTTAAGTGGATTGTAGAAGGCGTTGGTGGGAGGGACGGGATACATCGTTATGTGCCCACCCCTGCCAGATTCACCTTGATCGTGTAAGTGAAGTGCTGCTGCATAACCCCGTGTGAGATTGTTGGGTTTAGGCACGATTCCGCAGGTAGAGGCTTGCAAAAAAATCTTTTCGTAATGGCGCTGTGTAGCAGTCTGTATCTTCGATGAGGTAATATTCCAAGGTGGAGAGGAAGTTGCACACAACCAAAGGCAGGTGAGGTGGAGTGGGAGGGCAATTGCGCGAAGTGAGAAGTCACGAACGGCAAGCGCACGACTTCGCATCGATGGCAGGCGCATCCCTCAAACTTAACCATCCATATCTGCTTCCCAGACCTATCGTCGTGGTCGCGTGCAGGGTTTCCCTAACGTCTCCTCAATCTTCTCGATGCTCACCCACCGTTGACACGCAAACTGCCTGGTTAAGTGGGATGAACGAGTATCAGCTGCGCTGTGCTCATCCTCACTCCGATACGCCTACCCACGTCAAACAATAAAAGAATGGAGCGCTACTCTTGCAGGTGGGAACGTTCGTGCATGACGATCGATGCTGACACCAATAGGAACAAGGCCCAATTTTCCCTTCTGCGTTTCGCCCATCTTCCCTCCTGCAACACCCCGATTCCTGCTTTCGGATTGGGGTCCTCGTAGACCCAGCGTCCACCCGCTTCGCTCCCGGCCTACAGTAGCCCCGGGTCTGCCCCCCTGCATCCACTTGTCGCTCCTGTGGGCGGCCTCCCAAATCCCTGGTGTCCATGGCGTTTCCTGGTGTTTTGCCAATGTCGTGTAGGGCAATTTCGCATGACTGGCCGCGCGAGTGAGGTACAAGATCGTAGTACGGGGCAGTACCGCTGGTCATCCTCATGGCAGCCGATGGCCAGGCGCTGCCGTTTGTGCTGCCCTCGTACTATCCGAGTCACTGACGGACCTCTTGTCAGTACCTCGGCCAGTCTACCCAACCTAGAATAAGTTAATCAAGTTCAATGGCTGCTGGTTCGAATGCTTCTTGCGGTGTGGTGAAGCGCTGTTCCCAGTGGACTCAGGGCTGTACCTGACCCTGCCCTGCCGTACCGGAACTTAACTGGGTACCTACTTATACTGTCGGATTGTATGTGTAGACGTGGAGAGCACCATCACAAGTACATCCCCTTGCCATTGCTGGTTGGTGGCCTCTACCGTCTGACTGACTGAGACTCCCCCGTTAGTAGTCTGCTCGCGCGTTATATGAAGCCTCGCTGCCGCCCTTCCAATGTTCGCCATCTACACTTCGACCCCGAGACGGGCATGCGCCCAGATCCGGGCGACCCTGCCGGTGACGCTCTACCAAGTTTCTCTGCGAAACCCTCTACATCACCAACACCATTACTGCCGCCTTCTTCAGCATCGTCATCATCATCATCATCGTTATCATCATCATCATCATCTGCTGCTGGTGCTGCTACTACTTCCTCTACTCATACTCATACGCTTTCTCTTCTCTCTTCCAACCTCGCCCTCCGTGGCTCCTCTATTGCCTCCCCACCGTCATTCCAACCACTGCCTACGCTGGCTCGCATTCAGAAATCTACTCATCGCGACTCGGCTGAAATACATCTTGACCATGTCTTGCTACGCGGTGACCTGAACGAGCCTGCCCAGGACCCTAGCTGGAATCCCCGCGGCAACAACACCTTTGCAGGTGGCCAGGGGGACTTAGACAATACGTCCCTGCCTGCAATGATCGCACCTAGTCCACTGGTCCGCCACGACCATGACCACCAGGCCGCGCTCGGTTTCGCCTACTCCGGAGCCTATTCCCAACAGTGGCCTTTTCTTGTCGACCCAAACTTCGCCCGCGACAGCACCAGCAACGATTTTTGCAGTTCAGACATATCGTCGGAAGCTCTCGGCTTGGTCCTCGCTTCAAATCAACACAACATCCACGTTGATATTCCTGACCGCACGCGGTCCCGCGATCATAGCTCGTTCAAGTATGACATGAAACAAGAGAATCGCCGCAACTGCGGCAATGAACGGACTGTGACCCCATATTCCCAGGCTGAGATTGAAGGCCGCCTCTCGATACTAGATCGCAGCCACCATCAGCACCTAGCGAGAGGCGGCCACCATCAGCACAAAGAATTAGCTCGCATGTCTCAAGCCCCCACGCATGAGAACTCTACCCACTTGCTCTCCGGTGATGTGACGTCGAATGACTTGAGACTGGATCTAAGGTCATTGCATTCGCATTCTGGAGACCATCAGGATAATGCCCTGAATGCAACATCACAACCGCCATCTCCCCATGAGCACCACCCAAGAGGTGCCTCACCGTCACCGCCGTCGCATCCTGCCCCTGGAACTGTGAATCCGATGGACATCATGCCCGCGTCGACCGAGAAAGAAGTCTGGTACAGAAACGAGCATCAGTTCTATGTGCCAGCGTATGACTTTCAAGGCGAGGTTTCTTCGCTGGAGCTGGCTAGCTTGGTATATGATCCATTGAATGCAAATCAGTCACCGCAACCTCCTCGGACGCCGATACAGTCTGCACACAGTGTCCAATCTGTAGCACCCACCACCACAGACTGTTTCACTCTCGAAGAAGATGCTGAGAAGGACGACGTCGTTATGAGTGACATCCCCTCGCTCGGCCACCATGGTACTGGATACACTAGTCATGGGCGAAGATCAAGTCTACACTCCGAGCAAGGACCATCGTTCCCTGTGGCCGCGTCCTCGGAGCCCTCTTCACACAATACCCCGTCGACAATGCTCGATAGCCCGTCTCCGGAATCAGCCGACAGTTCCGACTTTCGGTACAGCGCCTCCCCTCAGCTAGGCTACAGCATGCCGTCGCCGAGAAGTGCCCTTTTCCGTTGTGACGAGGCAGGGTGCAGTCAGGTATTTGATCAGCCTCATAAACTCAAGTAAGTATTGACCCTTAGCTCTCTTCAGAGCAGTCGATCTAAACCGTGAATCTTATTCTAACCACAGAACAGACATCACCAACGTTACCACAGCAAAGATCACAAATGTACATACCCTGGGTGTAGTAAAGGCTTTGGCACAAAGACTCATCTTCAACGGCATATTAACGATAGGCATGAGAAGAAGAAGAAGTATCACTGCGCCATTCAAGGGTGCGATTACTCCAAGGCAGGAGGAAAAGCCTTTCCGAGAAAAGACAACTGGAAGAGGCACATGACTAAGATTCACAACATGGATTCTAGTCATCTTCCCGAGCCTGTGGAGGTGGATCCCTAACACGCGGGGGGCTCTCAGTTGCCTTTACCAAGGCCTGGAGTCCCCGTACAAAAAAACCGAAATGGGTAAACCTCATGTTAAAACATCTGGGCGCCTCTTACTAGGTGCTCGATGGGTCATATCAAGAGTTATGACACTTATGAACAATCGTTCTGCTAGGTTGGGAGGACGCGGTGATTGTTGAGTCATTCATTCACATGGGAGAGGGGTTGCTGGAGAGTTGAGATAGGTATCGATGGGTTGAGGGTTGATGGTGTCAACCGTAGGAGAGACAGGGATTTGGTACGACGTGATATGCCTTCATGACCCGAGATTGATCTCATCAATCATTGACAAATCGTTTTTATTGCCCTTGCGAATGGGCGCATATTGCTCGTTCACCGATGACAACATGTTGGTGATGTTGTTTTGTTCGAATGGTCTTGGTTGGCTTCTGACCGCCAACCAAGACCACTCATTATACGTGTGTTCCGTGTGGACTTGGTACGTTTTCGATCGTTGGGAGAGTACTTGACCTTGGGAATTGGCGGCAAGAGTGAAGCTCACATTGTTCATGGTGACAGATCGGGCAAGCGTATGCAGCATTTCAGCTGACATCTTTGATCAACTTCCTGACTAGCTTTTGTTGCTCTTCAACTTTGAGCTTTTTCTCGTCCGTTTCCACAACGGCTCTGCCCACGGCTATTATTGTCTTCACACTATCGCTGTTAACCCAGAACTTGCCATTGCGTCCTGTCGCCGTCTCAAACTGCAGACCTGCGTTTGCTAGTTCGTCCAGAATCACGACCTTTCCATCCTGAACACTCTTGGGCATCATCAGGCGCCGCGCCATCCCCAGCGAAACGGAAAACAGCATACCTCCCGTCAGAGGTCCTAGGCCGTCGGACTTGCCTGTCGCAGGAGACACACATTCGACCTCGGGATCCATGTGCTTGTTGGCAAGGCTGACGCGCGCGTAAACGAGGGCGCCTGGAACGAGCATCGGCCGGGTCTTCCTCGTCGCTCCCTCGAAGGAGAGCTGTGGTAGAAGTGCGGATGTGGTATAATCGGATAATGTGACGTAGTATACTTCGGCTGCGCTCTTATGAACTGTCGCGATGACGAGCTCGCCTACTCGGGGAGCGTACTACCAGCATGCGACCATTAGCATTCGTAGACAGCGGCAAGGGAGCTGGGACAAGTGACATACCCGCCCCTCTGATGTTTCGACGCGAATGGCGTTTTTCTGATGATCGGTCACAAGCTGGCCCGCTACTGTTGGAACAACGCCATCGGAAGGGACATGTCGAACACCTGGTCCAAGCCGCAAAGCTTTCTTTGGATGCGAGGGTATTAAGGAAGGGTCCAGATGGTCCCCAGGCAGAACGAACACCATGCCGCCGCGGGTCGTGGCCTGTATGATTGAAGTCGAGTTGTGGTATTGCTAGAGATTGTCGTCGGCAATGGCTCGCAGAAGGTTGGCCTAGCTTTGCAGTCGTTGAAACTATCGGCGTCTTATCGATCACGAGGATACTGTAGCGTGTGTAATAAGCATGTATCCAGCTTCCATGGCCCTAGAAAACATGCCAGTGGGGGTTTTCGCCTTGCAACGGACATGGGCCAACGATTTCAAAGTTGCAGCCTCGCCTACCCACTACTGGCACGGCCTACTAAGAGTGGAGATAGTCGCCCACGAGGCCATGGATTCCATTGGATTGGCCGGCGACGTATTTTTTTTTTTTTAAGTGCTTGAAATTTTTTGGGCAGAGGTTTTGACCCCACCACCACCATTGCAACCCTCCTTCAACCAGGACGTCTCCTTGTGTTTGTTTCTGTGTTTGTTGCTTGTCGAGGACGCGCATACAATCTCGACCAGGTTCTGGCTACTCTTTCTTCTTTTCTTCCAGTCTCTAAACGCACAAGATGGCTGAAAGTGGGAATTCCCAGCCCGTCGTGGAGCCTGGCGAGCGTGTGGTGATCGGCATCACATTTGGCAACTCCAACAGTTCGATCGCGTACACGGTGGATGATAAGGCCGAGGTCATCGCCAACGAAGACGGTGGTGAGTAAAAAAAAAAAAAAAAAAAAAAACATGGGATGGAGGGCTCAGTCCTCTGTGCAGACTGGTAGATGGCTGACTTAATCGTGGCCTGACAGATCGACAAATCCCGACAGTGCTGTCCTACGTCGACGGCGACGAGTACTACGGCACCCAGGCAAAGAGCTTCACAGTCCGCAACCCCAGCAACACCATCGCTTTCTTCCGCGACTTCTTGGGCCAAGAGTAAGCAGCCCAGTTGCGATCTGTGTACGGACCGAGCTGATGGGAAAATAGATTCAAGTCGATCGACCCGACTCACTGCCACGCCACAGCACACCCCACAGACGCCTCCGGCGCTGTAGCTTTTTCCGTTAAGGATAAGGGCGCCGAAGATGCCGCAAACCAGGTCTCCGTCTCCGAGGCATCAACCCGCTATCTGCGCCGTCTTGTCCAGGCTGCGTCCGACTATCTGGGAAAGAAGGTCACCTCCGCCGTCGTGACCGTCCCAACCAACTTCAACGACAAGCAGCGCGAGGCCTTGATTAAGGCTGCCAACGCCGCTGATCTCGAGATCCTCCAGCTCATCTCCGACCCCGTGGCCGCAATCCTGGCTTACGACGCCCGTCCGGAGGCTAAGATTGAGGACAAGATTGTCGTGGTGGCTGATCTGGGAGGTACCCGCTCTGATGTTGCTGTCGTTGCTTCAAGAGGCGGCATGTACACAGTCCTGGCTACCGCTCACGACTACGAGTTTTCTGGCATCCAGCTAGACCAGGTTCTCATGGATCACTTCGCGAAAGAGTTCATGAAGAAGCATGAGACTGACCCCAGGTCGAACCCCAAGAGCTTGGCTAAGCTGCGACTCGAGTCTGAGGCTACAAAGAAGGCCTTGAGTTTGGGCGCCAACGCACAGTTCAGTGTAGAGAGTCTGGCTGAGGGTTACGACTTTTCCTCGACCATTAACCGCATACGGTACGAGATGGTCGGACGTAAGGTCTTCGAAGGGTTCAACCGTCTTGTGGAGAGTGTCATCAAGAAGGCGGAGCTGGATGTGCTGGATATTGACGAAGTTATCATGGCCGGCGGTACATCCCACACCCCCCGCATTGCCAACAACTTCCGTAGTATCTTCCCTGAGTCGACCGCGATCCTGGCCCCAGCCACCAGCACTACGGCCATCAACCCCTCTGAGCTGCAGGCCCGTGGAGCCGCCTTGCAAGCCTCCCTTATCCAGGAGTATGAAGCCGACGACATCGATCAGTCTACTCACGCTGCCGTGACCACCGTCAAGCACATTTCCAACGCTATCGGTGTTGTCACAACCGGCGCCAATGGCGAGGATGTGTTCACGCCCATCATCCCCGCAGAAACTGCCGTCCCTGCTCGCCGAACCGCTCAGATCGCCGCCCCCAAGGACGGCGGAGATGTCCTTGTCAAGGTCGTCGAGGGAGGCACCCACATCAAGGTCACCAAGCCCGAGCCTAAGCCTAAACAGGACAGCGACGACGACGACGACTCTGATGACTCTGACGAATCCGAGGAGGAAGAGGAGGAGCATCGCGAGAAGATCTGGAAGATCGGCAGTGTGCTCGCCGAAGCGGCCATCCGCGGCGTCAAGAAGGGCGGCAAGATTGAGGTCACGATTAACGTGCTGGCGGATCTTGGCGTCACCGTCACAGCGAGAGAGGTTGGCAGCAAAGGCGGCGTTAGGGGGAACTTGACAGCTCCTTGAGCGAGGAGCCCCGGGCGATGACATGACACGATGGAAATTTGCGCTACGACTTCGACTCTGCTGTTTTGGCGGTAACCTGATGCACGACCAATAGACGGAAATGAGTGGGGGGACACAAGTGATGGAAAAGTTTGACGGGGTGATGATTGCAGCATTATCTAGACTCTAGAACAGCGGGGTGTCGCTGAGTTATAAGGAGTAGCCTTTATGTATCCAACGTGGGGAAAACGAAGAAGCCACCTGTGGTGATGAACAATTGAAAACACCATGTCTATGAGTGTGTGTGTATATCGCGTGATTCGCATCGACTGTATCGTTGGCGGACTTTGTGTGAGACGTACTTCAACGCCTTCCTGTTATCACTGCACAACTGCACCGGGTAGCTTCCATGCAATCAAGTCCTCTCGTAGCTCAGACTCCTGGACACCCTGCACGTACTTCAAGCCCGTATCCCGCATACCAAGCTCGGTGTCTCGGCTGTTAGCCAAACTGACTAGGCTGGAGCCCCTGCTGGGGTCTTGGTCGCGAGAGTTGTCGCGCACGTGGCGAGACGTATGCTTCAAGGCGCTTCCATTCTGACCAACTACCGTGGAAGCGCTCTTATCGCTTGTGCCGCTGTTGGCGCGGGAGTGCCGCATCCTTGCTAGGCTTGGCCGTAGATGGCGCAGGTTCATGCGACGGAGGTCTATGGGTCGAAGAGTTGCGTGGCCAGCCGGGATAGCATCTTCGTCCTCTTCAAGGGGGTCGCTAGCCGAGCCGCTGGTGCTGTTGTCGTACTTGGTGCGCCAGCCGTTGCCACCGGAGAAAATGTCCTCGATGCATTCGTCCGCGGGAAGCTCACCGGGCTGGCTGTACCACGAAGCGGCAAGGGTGCGGCGGTACAGGTCATGGATTTCGGCATGCTCACGAGATTTGGAGACGGTCGGCATAGCTAGGCAATGTGAGTAAAGCTTTGTACACAAGAAGCGGGCACGAAGAAGACCTACGGCCAGACTCATCTTCAACTTGCTCTGGAGGAATCAGGCCTGCTATGCCCCCAAACACTGGTGCTGTACGGAGAGGAGGCGCAGAAAAGCCGCGGTCGCCATCGACCTGGACCATGAGAATCCCAATCTTGAGTGTGCTGTTGACTTTGCTGTCTTGCATGAGGTGTCTTCTCACGATGCCCTCTTCCACCGATTCTTCTTCCAATAGGGAGAATTTAGGAGCACTGCCGGAATGTGCGCCAGAGCTGCCGCTACGAGCTCTGGGCAACAGAGATATATCTCTGGCGTGAGCCTGACTCTCTTCCACATACTCGCTAAGGTTTAACCTCACGTGGCCCAACGTGATCTTCTCGGCGGCGGGGAATTCCTGAAGGACTTCGAACTCGATGGGGCATTCAGAAAGTGAGTTGTTCTTATCAATAGAGATGCGAATCGAGGGGACCAGTTTGGAAAAGTTGTAGTCGACGCGATGGTTTGCGATGGGGCACTTGGTGGTGCGGCCGCGATGCTCCGCGTGTATCGAGTGCGTGAGATGCCATTTTATGTATGAGCTTCCGGAGGCAAGCGGCACATTATTCAGGTCATATATCTTTTGAGTTCTTAGCAAACCGTTACAAGAGAGGGGGCAACGGCTAGGGAGTCTCACACGTAGGTGCAGTTCGAACTTAGGCTGTACGAGGTTGTAGTTAGTAGCGTTTGTATACCAGCTCAATCCTGAGAGGATGGCGAGATTAGAGGTGAGAATGTAGGGCTTACCCTTCGAGCCTTGCCAACTGCGAGAGAGAACGGCATGTTAGCTACAGTCCCACGCTCATGGCTCAACAAAGTCACGGCGCGCGTCGAGGCTGGTGAGGTGTGTGCGATGAGCCGTGGCGCTCACTTGAGCGTGACGATGCGGCCTCATCCAGATTTGAGATGAGATGCTAGCTTGACCAAAGCAGTGAGTTTGTGCGACATGAACGGAAACCCGAGAGTCTATGATGTGTAGGGACGGAAGCAAAAGGAAGGAGAAACAGCAAGTCTTGCAAGCAAAGGCTTACTCAGGGCGTCCATGTTCTAGACCATCTCACCCGCGTGCACGGCACGGCTGATCGGATGGGTCGGCGATCTGAGGAGCCAAAAAGGGCTATCTGTCACCGGCGGCTGATAGGCGAGCGGAGTTAAGGCACCGAGTAAAGGAGCACGACGTGAGGGATGACGGCGGTAAATTGATTGGTTGGTTGGCGAGACGTGCGATGCTGTCTCCCGTGTCTCAGCCTGGAGGGATGCGATAACCTTTGGTCTGGCTCTAGCCCGTCCCAAGACGATTGAGATTGTTATTATAGGGCTGACTGACAAGGGAACTATTTTCGTTAGTCAATCCTCTTCCCAGCCAACGAGCGAGTGCGTGCGGAAAGCCAGGGCATTTGTGGACAGATCAACGTGTAACTATGATGTACCGTAAATCATAGCTAGGCAAGGGGGTTCTGCAGATCATCAAGTCCTCTCATCCACTTACCCACCAGTGAGGCGGACGCGTAGCGTCACAAGCTGACTTTGAGACTGCAAGTATCCGTGGTATCGCAAGGGTTCAATTACAACCAGGGGGGCGGGGGCGGGAATGATTTGCAGAGTCCCTTGAGACTGACGATTCTAGCAGGCTGAGCGTTACCACGACTGCTGCAACCCGGAAATGGGGTCATGTCATCCCTGGGTAACGAGAGAGTGGGTGGCCAGTGATGGCAGCCAAGCTTTGGGACTTGCCCCTTGGCAGGTCCGCCCCGCCCTCTTTCCAACCGTGTCTGGTGTCTTGAGCCAACCCCACAGCGGATGACTCCGTTGTGCTTATCGATAAAGCTGAACAAGTGGAAATTTACATTTCGCGACTACTACGGGAAGCAATTCTATCGACATAGCCAATCCAGCCAGCTTTGAGCATACAATTCTTTTAGGTCCGTCACCTCCAGAAGCCGGGTCATGGCCCCTAAGCCAGCGGCAGCTGATCGGTCCGACTCGCTCCCCAAGAAGCGAAAGGGAGCCCCTGCAGGCGCTTCCAATGCTCGCAGCGATGGCTTCAACCAGAAGCGCGTCAAGATGACCACCGCACGCAAGATTCCCGCGCAGCCCGCCGACGCCGCCCTCAAAGATGGCCAGCTGGACCTGCAGGCCTTTGTGGCCGCCCACGAGTTCGAGATTCGCTCCCTCGAGCAGAGCATGGCTTCGTCCAAAGCTGTCTTGACCAGCAGGGTCTTCCAACAGGTTCCCCGCGACCTGCGCCGCCGTACAGCAAGCCATAACCCGAAGCGTGTGCCCAAAAGACTACAAGCGCGGGCAAGGAAGGAGATGGCGATAGACAATGCTCCGCTAGTCGAGGCGCGGAGCAGGAGGCCGAGGACAACACGAGCCAAGATAAGAGCCGAGACTGCCCGCCGTCTGGGTATATTGGCTGCTCGCAAAAAGAGGAGGCGACTAAAAGAAGCAAAGGCTGCCGGCCGGGATCCCAGCGCCGTTGGGGATGAGGCAGTCGTTGGGCGAACTCCGAGACCCAAGATTCGTCGAGATCAGCTCAACGATCCTCCAAAGCCCGTCGCAAAATTTCGGAAACGACAAATACACAAAACCTGGCTACCCACTCACTTGTGGCACGCGAAGAGAGCTCGTATGACGGAACCCAAGAGTCCATTCTGGCGTTTCGCAATACCTCTTACCCCGAACGACAAGATATACCGGCCGACGCATCGTGCTCAGGGGAACAAAGGCACTTTGATCTGGGATATGAGCTACATGAGCACCATTAGCGTTTCCGGAGGGGCTGTCGGACTAGAAAGAGTCTTGAAGAGAGTTGGGGTTACGCAAGCTTCATGCTGGAATGACAAGGGCAAGGTCTGGAGACAGGGCGTTCGGTCTTGGTCTGGGCTGCTCAGCAAGGAAGCAAATGGATCAATACGACACATGTGCGCCGCAACGATTCTTTGGAACCCCGAACCTCGAGAACCGGTCGAAACGAATACCAAAGGCGTGCCACAGCAGCAGATATTTATCAGAGTTCATCCGTCAGCCTTTCTAGAAGTCTTCAACGAGCTTATACGATTGGTCAAGATGGAAATTCCTCGAGTTTTCATCGAGGATCTACGTTACGAGATCGGCAGCATTGAGCTGACCGGGCCCGCCTCAACAGAGGCGTTACTGGCCGTCTTAAACCCTTACAAGACCAAAGACCACCCTAGGGCGAAACATGGCGGCCTATTCACATCTCTCAAGGGTCTCACCAACCCGGCTCTGCTGCCTACAAATGCTGTCTTGGGATTTACAATTCAAGACCCGCGACTTACGTATCCTCCTAGGCGAGTTGAATGGCCTGAAGATGACCAGGCTCAGATGGAATTGCTGGAACTGGTCAGCGAATGGCCTGCCCATGCACACCTGGAGCCTTATGGGATATTCGACCGGAACCTTCGCCATCAAGCCTCTTGTCTGCCGTCTCAGCGGGCCATCGACAAGAGAAAAACCGCTTCCGGTCCAGGCAAATACCTCGCCGTGGCCAAATCGGACCCGCGCATCCCCATCGTCCTGCTAGCATCCCGTTCTGCAGGCGGTACGCAGGCGCAGGGAACGTGGACTTTGCTCGCGCCCTGGAAGTGCATCTCGCCCATCTGGCACAGCCTTGTCCACTGCCCCCTCATCTCGGGCAGCAACCCTCGCTTCGCGGGTCTGAACGAGCACATGCAGGTCGCCTTCGAGCGGGGCAGCCCCTGGTTCCCGGCAGACTACATCTGGACCGACGCCGGCGTGCAGTGGGAGCTGGAGCAGAGGCGCAAGAGGAAGCGCGACTGGGAGAAGCGCCCCAAGAGTAAGCGCACGGCTTGGGAGTCACTGGACCTGGGGGGCGGGAGGAAGGGGGAGGTTGGCGATGGCTTGTCCTGCGACTTTGAGCTGCTGTTTGGGCTCCCGCGGCCTGGAGGGGAGGATTCATCCGCTGCCCAAGAATCGCAAGGCGATGTCATGGAGGTCGATCCGCCGAGTTCCTCCAAAAAGCCAGTCTCCGTGAAGCCGTCGGTCCCTTCGCCACTAAATGCTCTCAGTGTCATATCCAAGACTTCCTTCAATGATCTGCTCTCCCCAACACAATCCGCACCACCATGCACCAAGAACACCCTAATCAATGTCCGTGTCAGCCTCGTCAGTCGCGGCGTCGTCACGACATGCGCCAGAGTATACCGCCTCCCAGACCAACCAGTCCCGCTCCCTACCAGCTCCGACGCCGAGGTCCCTACATCCATACCGCCGCCCGCAGCGCCACCCGCCCTGCCGTACACCCTTCGCGCACAGTGGCTCGCGAAGCTATCGCCTTCTTCCGAGGCACAATCACGGCCACGGCCGCCCAAGATCTCCAAATCCATGGACCTCGACGCCCGTAAACAGGTCCTTGCTCAGCAGCTCACCGCCTCGCAGCCTATCTCGTCCGCCTGGCCCGCAAGCGAGCCGCCAAACCAGAATAGTATATGCGGGCATCATCCGCTCGTCCCCGACGCAAATGATCTCATCGGCTTCGTGACCACCGGCTCGTTCAACCTCAGCGACGGCCGGGGCTCTGCCATTGCCAGTTTGGCGGTGGACAAGGTGCTGTCTGATGTGCGCAGTAGCGCCAAATATGGCCATCTTTGCATAGTACGAAATGCGGGCGAAAATGTCGGGTGGCTCGCCCGGTGGGAAATCATCTAGACTTTCTCACGAACGCTGTACGATTCGAGATACGAATTCTTTCAATGATACGACACATACGTAATGACATGGATCGGCGCCTCCCAGTCCCTGGTGGCCGATTTCTTGCGGGGAATTAGCCTGCATCATTGCCCGGAAAGGCGCGCTTGACAAGTCCAGGCTTCGACGAGTATATAATCAAATAATCTACCGTAGTAAAAAGCATCATAGTATCCATTGTGTTTCACACTTATTTCCAATCCACGCAATCATTCATTAGTCGTATCCCAAAACGCCCATCAGCAAAGGCGGTTAGATAAAAACAAAACCACGGCAATGGCTTCCTCGAATAAGCCAGGAACTATCAGTGGCGGCTGTCTCTGCGGCTCAGTCCGCTATGCTGTGACCTTTCCGCCTGATCACAATTTCGTCGAGGCCGTAAGATACTCCCCACATACACTTTCGCCATATTTCATACAATTCAAACACGGATAACCTCGCTGACTCGACACATTCTCGTTTGCGTCAGGCCTCAACCTGCCAATGCGAACAATGCCGCAAGAACTCGGGCGCGCTAGTGTGGACGGCACATCGTGTGCCCTTGTCGGCCATTACGTATACCTCCCAGTCAACGCTGAAGAGGTACCAAGCAACGCCTGGGATGACGCGAGGAATATGCACAGAATGCGGTAGTTTCTTGTTCTGGCAAAAGGAGAGCGGCGAGGCCATCTCTCTGTCCGTTGGTTGCTTCGACAAGGAGGAACTGCAAAACTATGGGACATTCTTGGCGAGCGGAAAGACAAACCTCTTCTGCTCTGCTGAGATTCCGGGGGTAACTGATTATTTGCAGGGAGATAGATGGCGCTTTGATAACGAAGGCGAGGGAGCGGAGCTCTTGCCGAAGCGCAATTCGTAAACGCAGCAAACATATGTGTGTGGTATCAAGTGGTGTCATAATGGCCGGGCCTAGTCGTGGCATCAAACTGCTGTCGCGATCGTGTAGTATCCAAATTAAATGCAATCTTCGTTAGTCTTCTTCGCTGATCTCGCTCTCATCGCCGTCAGGAGACCCTTTCTGGCTGTTAATCATGTCGTCAAAAGCGTCTTCTAGATCTTTCTCCAGATCGGCGGCCAGGTCGTCTTCATCGTCCTCCTCGTCCATGTCCATGACCTCCGGCTCAAAACCGTTCTGTGGTTCTTGCTGAGACTCTTGATGGTACCGTTGCTGAGTCTCGGGTTGAGAATATGAAGGTGCAGCAGCTTTGTTCTCGTGGTGGTTGACGGGACTGGGCAGTTTGAACTCAATCTCGGCTTCGCCGTCTGTTTCTCCGTCTGCGTCGTCGCTCTCCGACTCACGGCGGTCCATGAACTCGTCAAACCGGCGGACCGAAGGAAAGGCTGGGGAGAAATCAGTACGCTTCTTCCCCAATTCGGCACCCGGGTATTCGATGGTGAGGCCGCCATCATCATCTTCTTCCTCGTCCTCTTCTTCCTCATGCTTCTTCCGTTGCTGCTTGGGTTCTTCCTTCACCGGCTGCGCTTTGGGCAGAGAGAGTGGTTGAGGCTTGGGGAGATTCAAAGGGGCATGGGACTGCTCCTTCTTCTTCTCGGGTTTGCGTTTAGGCTCCTTCATAGGGAGGGGGCTCTTGGCCATCTGCTTTGGAGCGGATTTGACGGGTTTGGCTGGCTTAGGCTTCTCCTTCTCCGAGATAGGCTTCGACGTATTTGGCTTCGGTTTCTCCTGTAGTTCGAGGTGAGGAAAGCGGCGGCTGAGGCTATCGGGGTCGGTATTGTTGGGGAGGCGAGTCAGGTTCATGTTGAATGTGGAATCGACCCTGTCGAGAACGAAGACCTTCCGGGCCGGATCGAAATGCAGAACATACTGGTTGTCGTTGGTGTTACGAGTTCCGGCGTAGGCATAGCTCCCCTCGGCGTCCATGAAGGAGAGATCGTAGGAGCTGGTCTTGCCGGGGAGCGAGGGCTTTAGTCGAGCATGATCGGGGGCGTCGCCAGTGGATAGAGGGGGCTTGTGATTGTCTGCAAGCGGGCATGTAGTTAGCATGGTGACGCCAGTTGGGATGCCTGGGTTGCCTGCGTATGGACATGGGGAGCATAGGCAACATACATTTGATGCCAGTGAAGATGTCGTTTGAAGTCGTGCTAAGTAAACCCTCGCCAAGGACAACCGGATACTTTCCAGTGACGGTCGGATCGATGAGGCCTGCCATGGCGGGTCAAAATGAAAGACGATGATGTGGGCGGCCGCGGGACAGGTAGAGAGAAGTAAGGACGCAATGTCGAAGAATAGAGATGCCGTGTTCTCTCCTCTATGTGAGGTAAGGTCACATGTGAAGGCAGATTCAGCCGGGGGAAACAAAGAAACAACCCTCCCCTGGAGCCACGATCTGCGGGTGATGGCAGGCAGCGGAAGGACGACAACCGGCTTTGTCTTGGGGAAGTGACTGGGGGTTTCTAGGTTGAAAAGGGACAAAGCCGCCAGCAAGAATCGGGGGTTCTGTTTAGCGGCAGGAAGGGGTTGCCGGTCAGCGATTAGCTGCAGGAGTACCCACAGCTACGTTCAGCCACCGTCAAACCGTACGAGGTCCATCTTGGGTAAGGTTTCATGTGAATCTTTGCAAACCGCAGGCCACGGGCCACAGCAGGGCAGATGGTGCCATCGACTACGTTGGAAGGCGCTGTACGAATCCCTGGGGCGACGGTTGGACGCTAGGGTTGAGCCGTCCCGGCCCCCAACCAGCCTGGATGCTCCCTGGCTCCACTGTATCGTACCTTTGCCAACCTGCACCAAGGATCAAGAAACGGGCGCAGACATAATAACAAAGGCGAACGCCCAGACTCTTTACCGAACCTCACAACTGATGCTCTTGGATTGGCACGTGACATCTGAGGTTGCCGCCTTCGCCACTCAAATGAACAGTGTGGCGGCATCCCTTCAAAGGCATACCAACAGCCGATATTGGTGGGGGGGGTTCTGAGACGCAAGTGGCAGTTGGCCGATGAAACACGGCAAGATAGAAACCTTGGCTGTTTTGTGCATTCGTTGTGTCACCGTTCAAGACTTTGAAGTCCACAAAGTATTCAAGCCGAACTATACTGAGCTAGGCATCTGAACCGCTTCCATCTGCGCATCGCAGTCAGAGTGTGTGCTCGCTCTTTAAACTACTACTACTTACACCACAGAATCGCTTGGTGAGTAAAAAGATGGACACCCCGTAAACCAACAGTAAGCGATGACCAACATCTAGTATCCAGAGAAGCCATCTTGTCTTCAACAATCTTTCCTTTCCTTGCGTAAAAATGTTTCAGTGTGCCATGACTTCCACCATGCCGACTGTCAGTACAAAGGATTTGCATTGACCATATCACTGGAGTCATAAAACTCTACTACGCCTGGCATTCTGAAACGAGCGGGCTTCTTGAAGTAGAAGACGTAATCTCGAGAGCCTTGCAAAAAGCGTGGACAGCTGCGCAGACGCCAACACACGGTAAAGGCTGCTTGGTTCCGCTGATCGACAAAACACACAAGATGTACTGCGGGATACATTTGTTGATCATCAGGGGTTTTCGCTCTAGGTGAGAAGCTAAGAGTAGCAGAATCACTATCTATGGCAGTTCCTTCAAAGGCAAGATCGAACAGTTGTCGGTCATGAACCGCATCCCCGGTCTTCTTGGCTGCACTCTCTGTGCCCATAGCATCAAATAAGACGAAATTATCGACGTCCCTGGGATGGATTCTCAGTGGAAGCTGTAACTCAGTCATTGGACTCGAGAAGCTGTACAGCGTGGCATGGGCGGGGGGTCTGTCGATAGGCGCATCCGTTGCTTGGTTCGTTGACGAGGCCGCTTGAGTGCCTGCTCCTGGCATCGGCATCATGAGAGAATGAATGAAAATCGGGGTAGATGGAGCATCCGTTTGTTGACTAGCAGGGCACGGAGGCTGAAGGCTGACTCCAGTTTCGTCGTTGTCGTCTCTCATCATCGAAAAGCTGTCCACCAGACCCCAGCGATATAAACTTGTCAATCTGTTTGGCTCGCCGGGGGCCTTCTTGGCACTGCTCGGATCCTCCTAAGACTGTGAAGTACGGACTGGCGGAAGCTTCTGGACTGGCGAGTTTTCTCGATACGGTATTTGCAACCCCTGGATCGTCTGCAAGGCGCAGAGTTGGAGAATTCGCCTGATGCGTGCTTTCCGAGTCATCGGGGGGCTCCGTGGCTCCGCAAAACATCTTGTCATAGGGTCCGAACCGCTCTCTCCGCCAGTACTCGTTCAGGAACATTTGGAGATCCTCGTATGCTACACCATGATGACGATATTTTTTCAGGACCTCGAACCTGAGTTGCAATCCGTAGGTGGAAGGGCCCGAGGCGTAAATGAAGGCTGCGGCAGCAGCAAGAGCCCCTGGTTTGCTTTTGAGGAACACCGTCTTCTTCAGTGCACATTGGCCCTCCATGGCCTCGTCAATGTGATGCCCCAGGGACACTTTCGATTCCTCCAGACTGGCGCTGACGCTCTCTCGGCCACAAGAGTGCCAATCCAAGTACACGCAAAGTGCGGTCAATGTCGACTAAGGGTCAAGGCATGACGGGGATGGAAGGTTGCCACTGACATACCATAGCTCAGCAACTTCGGCGTCCGTTCTCAACTCATGCCACTCGTTGAGGTCGTCCATGGACATATCTTCAATCCATACGTACGGCTTCTCATACTCCTGCCCCTCCTTCTCGGCTTTCAAAGTTGCGTCGTCGTGATACGGCTGGGTGCTACGTCCATCGTAGGGCCTGTCCGGGGGTTCCGCGAGGTAAGAAGCGTCACTACAACGCCGATGATGGATAATTGATATCTGCGTAGTCCGGATTGCCGTGTCGCTGGTCGCCTGGAGGAGATACTGTGGTGATGGAGCAGGGACACAAGCCTCAGCGTGCTGCAACCAAGGGCGTAGGTCAGAGGGATGGGCAGGTTCGTATTTCGTTGAGCATCGAGGCTCCGGGTACCGGCTGCGGCCCATCCATAGCATCTTCTCAAACGGACACGATGTGATGGCCATCGCCTGCGTGCTACCGGCAGGTGCATCCTGTGCTTGCAGTGCTTGTAAGAGCTACTTCCCTTAACTTGACTACCTATCTAGTACCTTGAGGTGGCGTCTGTGTAGTCAGCCATCTCCTCTCTACCTATCTTCGAGCATGAATTATCCCACAGCCAACGCTTTCACGCTTGGCTTACGCTCAATCACCATTCCTTGGCCTCTATCTGTCTCAATCGGCAGGGTGGATGAAATATGGCACCTTGACGCCATCTCTATGTGCGAAATCGCAGGTCAACCCTCTCTCCACTATGCGGCAGCTCCGCCACGTGGTTCAGAACCAACAAAGGGTAGGCATCCTTGCATATCTGTGCCGCACTGATGCTCGCCTCTGCCCAATGATGGCCCAACGTACGAAGCACCAGCGGTGGAATCTTGTCTCCCTCGGACCTTCAGCCGCTCGCGGGGTTACAGTCAGCCTTATTTTAAGGGGCTAGGCCGCTCCTCTCCTCGTCCCTTCCCCCTAACTCTCCACAAGCTGGCCTACCTTGCACTCACCACCGTTCATCAACATCCATCACCAAAAGGCGCGTTTCGGCCGTTCTGTGCCGCCAACATGGGTGACTACCGCAAGACCAGCACGCAATTGATTTACTCGGACAAACTATCCCCCTCGTCCACCCTCAACAACACCCCCCAGGACCTCAAGAGCGCCTCGCAGAGTCCACCACAGACGGGTCCCAGGAGATATCTCAGCCGCATAGCAAGCCAAAATGGCAGGAAACTACCCAATTTGAGCCGGAATGCCAGATTCTCCGAATTCCTCAATTGCTACCGGCCAGAGGACTCGGAGGACGAGATCAGCCCTTCCCACAATTCAGCCCACGGCGCTCGCCGATCACAGGAGATTGACAGATACCTCCAAGCAGAGTCCCACAGGCTCAAGCGTCGCTTTAAGACACTTGTTATGGGCGATGAAGGTTTACGGGACATGTTCTGGAAGCAGGCTCGGCTTACGGTAGCCCCGTTCTCTGGGCAAGACAAGGCAGGGCTGCGTCATAGCGCGAGGAAGACATTGCTTACACTCGTCGAAAGCTCTCTCCGCGAGGCCAACCTTACAATTGGCCGGGAGCAACAAGAGATGGAGGGCTTGCAAGCCTTGGATGCTCTCATGACTCAGGTTGATTGTGAAGAACAACATCTAGACAAAGCCGAGGATCATGTCAGCAAGATATTGCTCGAGATAAAAACCACGGATCAGCTGTTGCGTATGCAGCACAACACGTCATTCGGAGAAGTGGCGCGTCGAATGGGCGGCCTCCGACAGAGCACATTCTTCACCTGTCCCTGTGCCACGGAGGATGGAATCTCCAGCTATCTGCAAAGAGTGTTTGCGCCCGACTTTGACCCTACCCGGCGTGACTGGTTCCACCTCGACACCATGCGTTATGGACATATGCTGCGCGAGGTTGACCTAGAAAGGAATGGGTACTCCATCCAGCTTCTCAGCCCCAAATTAGGAGGGGAACGGCGGAAGTGGGCGCATTTCTTGGAGAATACCACATGCCTCATCTACGTCGCCGACTTGTCCATCTACGACCTGGACACATCATATCCCCAGGACAACTTCCTAAAGGAATCCATATTTTTGTTTGAAACTTTGGCCAACTCCAGGTGGTTTGATAATACGCCAATGGTGCTCATCCTCTCCAACATTGCTGCTTTCAAGGAGCGCTTATCCGTCAATCCGCTCGCTGGCTTTTTCCCTGATTACGACGGCGATGAGGATGCAGATAAGGCCCTGGATTTTGTTCAGGGAAGATTCTTGCGAGGCACTGGTCATCGACAAGATATCTCTACCCATCGCTTGGAATGCTCGGAGGAGACTGTGGAGTTGGTGCTCGAGTCTCTGGAGAAGAGGGTGTACAGGAACAAGCTGGACGAGATCAATTCTTGGACACAACAAGAATCTTAGTCTGACGACATTCCACGTCTTTCTTATGGCGGCTCGTTTGTACCCATCTCCATTTTCGCTTCCATGTATGATCCAGGTAATTCCATAGGGGGCTTTCTTCATGACGTCCTTGAAATATCATGATAATAATTTTCAAGGTTTGTAAGCTGTATCTCAAGTTGGCTTATGCCGGTATAGAAACGATCTTGATCCTGTAAATTGCCACATTACTATCCCAGACAGCCTCATTTATGACTAACGAATCTGACGAGTATTTCACGTTCATCATGATAATATCATGAGATACCTTGGTAACTTCTCAATGATTTTGAATACGGAATGGTGTATCAAAACTCCAGTGTCGCTTCCGTGATCACACCATATGTCAAGTATAGAAACAATTGTGTGCGCTCCCCAATGCAACAAAATCAAAACTCTGTCAGCCAGATCAATCTGATCTCGTCACCAACAGATACCTCATTGCTTGATAGCAAGTAGGGAATCTCTCTAAACTGACATGGCGCCTGATGGGGCGTCAGGGGCATGGTGGACGACGGATTGTTCGCCATTGAACCACCATTCCAATACGCCCTTCCAGGGAAAACTCTGCCAAGTAAGCGAGCGTCGCTCGAACGGGAGACAAGTGTCGATTTCACCAACAAACCAGCAAGTCTCGCCAGATACTGCCCCAACAAAGAGACCTAGAGAGCTTGGTTCCACTGAGAAAGGCGTTAGATTACAGTCAAGACGGTAACTGCCCAAGCATGCCTCAGAGTCATCCTTGTATTTCAAAAGAAGACCGGTTATCCTGCCGGTGCATCCATTATTCGTCCTGCATGTAACAATCTCGGTAACATCCTTCAGGGATGCTGAGGAATGGAAAACTTCGCCTGGCTGGTCGTTATTCGTGGAGAATTGAGGCGGAAGAGAGTATGTCGTCTGCGCCGGTGCGTCTCCCAGTGCATCGAAATCCCACCTTGACGAGGCAAACTTTCGTACGGCATCGGTAGCAACACTAGAGTAGTCAAACCACAGCTGATCCGAGCCACGAGGCTTAGCTATACATTTCCAGTCGAACACGTGATTCTCAGAGAAAATATAGGAGCCCATGGTTATCGTTCGACCTTTGCTGGTTTTGAACTAGAATTGTTTAGCATGATAATAGTCCATCTGAACGTGCGTCGAAACTTACGGCCAAGGCTATTTCGAAAGACGGTCTCCCCTTCCTGCACCAAATCTCCGTGATCTGCTCGTCCTCCGTGACGGGCATATAGGTCCACAAGTTCCAAGGCTGGCTGCGCTCTGGATCCCGATAATAGTCAAGACTTTCTCCTGCACGATGAGCCTGTAAATGTACGAGGGCGCCGCGCCCAGAGAACGTGCTCCAGCAAGCCGAGTAGCCAACACTGCCCGGCGTGTTGAGGTCAACAGGAACCATCCTCGAGACGCCATTGCCGGCAGAAATGTGGTAAGTAAACAAGCTCGTCTGGTTGAGTGGCGATGTTGGTGACGCCCAAGATATTCTGTTGAGATTGCTGGATTCTCTGAGACACTGTAATTTGACACCCTGGAAAGACGATCTTTCGTTAGAGTTCTATTAAAGACACCATGGTTGCATAAACGGAGAAAGAAGGACGGGCTCACATCCGAGGCAAACACCAATTCGTCTTCCTGGATTGGAAGCGATCGCCACCACATAGACCTGTCTGATGGGTCGGCTAATTTCGGAGGGTTGGATGAGATTTCGACACGGCGAATGCCCAGATGGTCTTCCAAGATGTAGATAGCATTATCTGGGCATGTGGAAGCAGCCTGCAAGACGAGCCGGGCTTTATCGGAGCGCAGGTTGGAAAGAGATGAAACGTATTCAGTACCGTCAATATAGACGTAAGTGGCCCAGACGTCTTTAGAGACTGTAAAGCGGGAGTCATTTGCGCGAGGGGTGGTAAGTAACTCGGTTATTGCAAATTCAGGAACCAGGTAATTGGCAATCATGGTCAAGATTTCCCAGGGCAGCTTCCCACGAGGGTCTACGTTTACAGCGAGGCCCCGCCGGATGGATTCGACAGTTGTGTCTCGACGGCGAGTTTCCTCGATATGCGGGGGCTCGTACCAGTAATTAGTAGCAGACCACATGCGGGAAATGGGGCTTCCGTCTGATGCATCGGCGGCTGAGGTATCGATAGGTGACAACTGAAGGCTTGTCAGAAGCTTTCGCATGGTCCAAGATGACGAGGTCTGCTTTTCCCTCATGAGGTGGGCCTTGTAGCCGGAGTCCAGCACGGTCATGGCTGGGATGGTGGGTTGCTTCTGGGCGAAGAGGAAGCTAAAGAAGGACGAAGGCTGGAAAGTCTCAAACTTGGCGGCAAAGATCATGCATGCCTGGTGGCAGGTGACGGCGCGCTCTTCGTTCCAGTGGGAGCAGCTCGCCGAGCAGCACGAAATGGTCCTCTGCAGCATGGCATCATGGTGGACCGTGCCATAGTGATAGGAAAACGGGAGGGATTGACGATTGTCCAGAACCACTACATATGGGTATTGGTTAGTAACGACTGGAAGATCGTTGGAATAGCTCAAAGACGTTGATTGAGATCTCACCAACGGCGACCTGATTGCCCTCAACGATCTTGAACCGGCACAGGCGGCAGCGAGGATAGACGCATAGCTGCTTCGGCGCGTGTGGCAGGGAGGACATGATGGGTCGGGCCGGTCATATCAAGACGCGGATCGCATATAAGCGGAAAATTGCATTGAAGGCTGCCACTCAGCGAGCTGGCAGAGGTCCGAGGATAAGTAAAGGCAGCAAGCAACAGGCGGAGCGGAGCTGGAGGACCATATGCGTCTTGATGTCTCGCGGTTGGCGATGAACCCCGAGATGAGTCAGCGGATGTATGGTTGGTGGTTACAGCCGTGCAGCCGCCGAGGCACTAGCATTGAGGGACGCATGTCATCTTTGTACGCGGTCATGGGCGTGCGGCGGATGGTAGGGCAGGTGCTATGCAGGAACGGGACGGGAGACTAGAAGGCAGGTGCCGGAGACAAATCCGTGCCGTGATCGGACGGGTGTGTGCCAGTTTACCCGACGTAGAAGGCAGCACTGCCCCTTTGCGACATTGTTAGGTGCAAGAAATCCTTCTCAGATACCCTAGGCGTAAGCGATTCAAGTAAGGCAGTAAGCCATAGAATTAGGCATGCCGGAACATCGAGGAGGTGGTTGATGCAGAAATCGCCTGGATGGTACGAAGTACAGCGTTCTCTTTTCGAAATCACTTGACTGTTGCTTCACTGGCCAGAAATTAAATCAAGAGACTCCTGTTTCCTTGAACATCAACCCAAACCTTTGTACCTTGTTATGCGGCTGCCACCCACACGACGTACAATGACGAGGAGCATAAGCGCATGGCGCTGATGCTTCCCCTATGCTGAGAAAAGTCCGAAGGATCACTGTCATGGTCCATGAAACATCCTGTCAGCCTGTAGCTGGTTGATCGGCCCTGCTACCTACTACCACGCCAGTAGGCCATTAGGCACTCGGGCATGGGAAAGGAAATGCAGGCCGCACAGCAGAGCAACCAATTGCAAAAGCCAAACTTGACATTGACCAATTAGACTGAAACCCTGCAAACCAAAGAGAGCTTGGTTCCAGGCGATCATTAGCCGGCAGCCGGTAAAGCGGGACCGTCCTTCGCGTTCAAGCTCGGCCTCAGCCGTAATCGCGACGTCGACGTAGATCCTCCCGCTGTTGTCTTCCTACTCATACGGCTTTTAGAGCAGTCGAAACTCTCATAAAAGCATACGCAATGACGTGATGCAACGTCGCGGTCTTTCCTGGACGGGGTTGGCCAAAGGTGACGGTCTGGCGCGGAATTACCAATATTGATGTTGTCTTCCCAAATATCAAGCCAGGCCACGATCGAGCCATGCCTCGATGAAGCGCCGCGCCAGGCTTTCGCGCCATCCCAAACCATACCTCGGATTCCGCCACTCGTACGGCCGAACAGCGATCTGCAGGCTCATACATGCCGGCATCGGTCGGAACAGCTCTACGTACTCCCTCAAACGGGTCGCAAGGTGTGGGGCAGAGGTTCCGGTCGGCCACCGTGATCATACCACCAGTTTATGGGCCAGTACCGGCAATGAACTCGGAACCAAGATGAGCGCCATCTTGCGCAATGCTTCGGTCAGCGTAGGCTAGGTGAGGATGTTCTTGTCGTCTGCCTTGGTGACAAGCCAGGCCCAGGTCACCTCCATGCCACAAGAAGATGGCACATTGACATTGACGTTCCGCAGGGCAAAGATTCAGTGTCCCCTCAGCAAATAGAGAGAGAGAGGGGGGGGGGGGGTTCAAGACCGAGATTTGCGATAGAGCTCCTATCCTCTTCCGGCTCGAGACCCACGAAGTAATTATGAACAGGGTGATGTTGAAGATATCAAAGGTATATTGCCTTTATTAATGCTATCTCTTTTAGGGCCAAGCGACCATTGCTCTCACGGCTTCGATGTC
The DNA here is from genome assembly GCA_000732775.1 of Stachybotrys chlorohalonatus IBT 40285. NCBI lineage: Eukaryota > Fungi > Ascomycota > Sordariomycetes > Hypocreales > Stachybotryaceae > Stachybotrys > Stachybotrys chlorohalonatus. The sequence continues at coordinate 18,663 of KL660704.1, read as the reverse complement.
ATTATCGGCAATGTCTCATCCTTTTTTCTTTTCATTGCGTTATCACCGTGGACCAGCTGCTGAAGGCTATGTGCTGTTGGCGTCACCCCCGCGAGGAACGAGTCACGCCTTGGGAGTCTCCGGGTCATCATCAGCATAAACGAACGGTTCCAACAGTGCAGGGAAGGGGAACGACCATGATTTATAAGACCAAGGGCCACATGGACATGACGATGCTGGTTCTAAAATAGCTTGTGGCTCATTAACACCGATCGGCCCGTTCCCGAAATGCCACTACGGCTGATCCGGATTCTCGAAATTGTCCTTGACCTTAGAGCCCCAAGCAGTCAGCACCCTGTGCAATACACATACTCTGCTCAAGCATCCACTACCGGCAGTTGAACCTCGGCTTCGACCACCATGTGTCCCCACTCAAGCGTGGAACCTCCTCTGCTGTTATGACTAGACTCGGCAGCACCGCGTGTTGTTAAAGCCGCCGCATCACCGCACTTCCTCCTTAGCTCAAGGGGCCTGGTGTCTTTGCGCTGAGCACGTTATCATGGGCTGTTCCACTATAACACGATAGGGTCCTGGTAGGCGCCCGGTCGGGCTTTATTGAAATGAGATGAGTGGGATGAAAGGTTGGATTGCGCGTGTGCGGGCCTCTTCATTGCACCAGACGGCCCGAATCCGAAAAATTCTCATCTTTATCGGAGCTCCATCACGGCCTCCACGTGCCGGCCTGGCCGGAGTATCCCGTCCAGATGCGAACTTCCCGGTGGCTAAAGCCTATTGGCATGACGTCGAAAGCTTCCCGGGTTAGTTGACGATGCCGTTTTTATAACCCTCAAGTCTGCTCTCTTTGCCGACACCTCCTTCCAAGTTCTATAAGCTGATAACTAACTCTCTTGGGATATTCATTGATACACACCTCTCTCATACAGCGTCGCCTGTTTTGCAATGGGACTCTTTCATAGGGAACACAAGGAGGAGAGTGACGCTGCTGGCGGCGTCATTCAACGTGATGAGGTGGTCAAGGAACAGAGGGTCACTTTCATCGCATGCTTCCTAGGCTTGGTGGCCAGCATAGGCGGCTTCATGTTTGGCTATGTCAGGTAAGCCTTGTTGTGCACCGCATATCACGAGAGCTGTTGTAACTGAGATGTGCGCGTAGTGGTCAAATATCCGGCTTTTTCCTCATGGACGATTATGCTCGCCGCTTTGGACAAGTACAGCCAGACGGCACCTTCGAGTTCAGTGCCGCACGACAGGGCGCCATTGTCGGCTTCCTCAGCATTGGATGTTTGTTCGGTGCTCTGGTCTCTGGCAAAATGGCAGACACCGTCGGTCGCCGCCTCACCATTTCATGCTCCGCCCTATTCACCTGTGTCGGCACCATCATCGAGATTTCTTCCTCCCGCAACTGGGTTCAATTCGCCATGGGACGTCTCATCACAGGCTTGGGCATCGGCTCATTGTCCGTTGTCGTTCCCATGTATCAGTCAGAAAGCAGTCCCGCCATCATCCGCGGCGTCCTCGTCTCGACATATCAGCTCTTCATCACACTCGGAATCTGGACGGCCGAGATGATCAATTGGGGCACCGAAGGGGACTCGAGCAGTGCTTCCTGGCGCATTCCGAATGGACTTTCCTTCCTATGGGCCTTGGTTCTTGGTGGCGGCATCTTGCTACTTCCCGAGAGCCCTCGATATGCCTATCGGAAGGGAAATGTCGACGAAGCACGAAACACCATTGCGAAGCTAGCCGGTACCGAAGTGGATTCATTCACAGTTACTGAACAAATTGAGAATATCCGCGTCAAACTTGAGGAAGACAACGCCAACCCCGACAGGAAATGGCATGAGATCTTCACCGGTCCACGCATGCTCTACCGCACGCTCTTGGGCATCACTCTGCAGGCAGGGCAACAGCTCACTGGGGCGAATTTCTTTTTCTATTTCGGAACAACAGCCTTTTCCTCGACTGGAATCAGCAATAGTTACACGACTCAGTTGATTTTGGGGTCCGTCAACTGCGCTTGCACATTTGCGGGGCTGTATGTTGTTCAAAAGAGCGGCAGACGAACCGCACTGATAATCGGTGGCCTGTGGATGATGATGTGCTTTCTGTAAGTTTCCCCATGTCTCACTCTATTGCGCGTATCCTGACCTTTCGCAGCGTGTACTCCTTTGTTGGCCACTTCGCCCTTGATCGTGAGAACCCAATGGCGACCCCGACAGCTGGCTCTGTCCTGATCGCTTTCTCATGCCTCTTCATTGCCGCGTTTGCTACCACTTGGGGTCCCCTGGTATGGGCTGTTGTTGCTGAGCTTTATCCATCTCAATACCGAGGCCCATGCATGGCCCTAGCCACCTCAGCCAACTGGTTCTGGAACTTGTAAGTTACCCAAGCTTCGACATCTGAATGAACAACTACTTATGTTGAATTAGTATGATCTCATTCTTGTAGGCCGTCGTCCTGTGTAGTCCGTGTACATGTTTGTTGCTGACAGATTGCAGTACCCGGTTCATTACCGATTCCATCGATTATTTGTACGGCTTGGTCTTTGCCGGTTGCTGTGCCGTGCTCGTGGCCATCGTCTTCTTCTTCCTCATCGAGTCCAAAGATCGCACCCTCGAAGAGATTGACACCATGTACATGGAGCACGTGAACCCAATTACTTCTAGCAAATGGAAGGCGGGCGAGGAGCGCAAGCGGAGCAACGACCATAGCGAAACCGGTATCGATTATAGCCCCGAGGACACCACGGCATCTTAGATTTGTGTGCGGGACTTGAAAATTTAATGACCAAAACATTGCATTGTATAATGTAGATTACTGTAATAGAGCAGGAATACAATATACCTTGACCAGGAACGTGGCCCGATTCTAGACATCATCTAGAGTACTAATAATTACCGACCCTTGTTTGTCCATCAGTATGTCATCTCATCCATAGAAACATTTACCCATATGTTTCCAAAATGTTGATCTCGCGTGGTTATTCGGCTTCTCGCCTATTAAATCTTTTGGGCAGCAACCCTCCGTTTTTCCTTGAGTCCTCGTTACTATTCCGGCGCGCCATCATGTTGGCTCTGTCAGTATTGCTTTCATTACGCAATGCAAATTCTGGGTGAAACTCTTCGTGAAGCAGCATGACTAATACTATAGCGCAGAGGCTTCTATCCGTAGGGGGCTGCTCACAGAATCCACCGGACAACATGACTCTCCTCGAGCTGGTTTCTCGTATTCTTGCGAATCGAGAGATACCTCAGTCTGTTTTTGTTCGTACGCTCTTATGCTGGCTCGGCAACTTAAGATAAGCTCTGCGCTCCCTGGCGCATGGAATAGTTGGACTGATGTTTGCGATATTTTCGACCCCATCGGAAACCGCCAAGGTGATTGATGCATTCAACAACCTCGGTATAGGATCTGGATAATTATGTGCCTCCCCTCACAGAATAGAATTGAGCGATTCAATGGCCCTCAACCTTGGTAGCAAAAGACTACTCACTTTTTACAGCTTCAAATACTAAGCTCGCGTAGACCAAGCTCATTGGATGCTCAAACTCGTCCGTAACCCTACTGGGAGCCTTGAGATAACCCCTCTTCCGAGAATGGGGCACAATTTTTTGACGGGGGTTTTCATGAAGCTGTTTATACCTGGCTTCGAAGACAATGGAAACTAGGACCTCTACGAAACTGGTTCCAGCCATCATCTGCATATTTAATGAAATTTACCATAAATTGAATGCGTGGATTTCGATTCATATCTCTATTAGGGGTGCACCGTATGGCAAAGTGCTAGATATGACAAGCTGGGAAATGTCTGAAGCGACTGTCGTCTAAGCCAGGTCGTCATGGTTCTCTGAGCACAAGTATACAGACGGCATTTGGGGTGGTGTACCGTGATTTGGAAGAGAAGAAATTGATTGGTTCTAATTTGATATAGATCAACCAGTATAGCAGGATAAGGATATGAATAATCCTCAAGATGTACCACACGGCCGCAGGGAAGGCTGCTCGTTGATGTGTTCGTTGGCATCGGACCATCCAAAATTCCTTTATTGGTACCCTTGGGTAGAGCCTGTACCTAGGACTTATCATAGATCTGGACGTACTGACGACGCCCACGGTGCTCATTTGGATTCTCTGACTGGCATGTTTTGCGCTATTTGTCGGCTCAATCTTGGTGTTGTGTACAACGTATTCATTGGATGGGTATTCACCTAGTCCATTTTGCCAACCTCATGATCGTTCGTCAAAATCACATGTTAGGCAGCCGAAGTATGAACGAAGTAAGATGGTTCTTTACGGTCAAAAAGTTCGAAAGAACTCAACACTGCCAAGAGATATACATGGCAACTACCTTTTCCGCGATGGTCGATGCTAAAAATACCTTCTTGGTTCCGAATGCCGAAGACACAGGCCATTAATGCTTATTGGTGAATGGAATCGTCCCTTAGACAAACCTCCAACAATTACTCCACAGTCGTCAGATTATAGTTCACTGTTTCATACATGGGTCGTGCGTGGATGCTGCTCCTTGCTAGCCCCCCTTTTAACGTGACCGCCATGCACTGTTCAACTTCGACCGCGAGTGTACACACACAAACACATGCTCTATCCTATGCCATTGTTCTGTATCGCTTCCTAGATTGTGGAAAGCTCAGCTTAACCATAGAGTCCAGCTCACTGGTTGACCCCTCGAAGCTATTTTTCTTCAGCCTTGATCGATCGTCAAGCCGGCTCAATCCTGGCAGACCAACCATGCACCCGATCGAGGCAATCTTCTTCTTCGTCCTGTGGCTCATAGTTGCCTCCATCTTCGCATGCCACAGGCGGCGGCGGCAACGACAGCAGGCAGAACTCGCCCAAGCCGGTCAACTCCCTCAATCACGCACCACCTTCCGTCTGGGGTTCCGACCTTTCCAGGGCTTCTCCATCTACTCTTCAATCCCTTCGACTGGGACGCACTTGCCGCTTGAGACGCGCGGCCCGCCGCCGGCCTACAGCGAGCCCATTCCTGTTCAGCCACAACGGGGCCAGGCCCAAGAATCAAATGGCTCTGTTGCATCCGGCCAGGCCGGTGTGACTTCGGTGGACGCGGATCAGAGCATGGTGTGAAGGGGCGTTCGATGAACCTGCAAGTACTTCTCAGCAGTTAAGACGCCAACAAGCGTGTTATATTACGGGCGTGGCAATCGAGCCACTCAATACCTGTTTTCATGCTGTGTTGATTCTTTACTGGTATTTGGAGCTTCTGCACTGCAACCAAGATAGTTACGGCAAGCAAGAGCCGGCTCTTCAGCCTCTGGTCGCTTGTGTGTGACAGTATGTAGCAGGAGACATATACGCTACAAGACATGCTTGTCGTCTTCGAGAAATCACCGATGCTTCCGTCTCATGCTTTATGTATCAAGGACACAAACGAGGTGATGTTTTATCTTATCGACATTTTATTCCACAACAAGAAATTCATAACCGTAACATGAGACTGAAAGAGTGACCCCTCATCGAAGTAACTACTTGAATCTTTTCAGCACACAAAAGACAACACAAAGTAACAAAGAATCGTTTGAAAATCATCATGCCATTATTTTTCTTGCCTTCCCTTCCGTTCCTTTGTGATCTTAATCCTACAAATCATACGCCAGGCCAATAACTGAATCCTTGATGTATGATAACCGCGGTCCCTCCAAAATTCAAACCTCAACCCGAATCTGGCATGCTTCGACGGCTAAACGCAGTTCCTCACTCGTAGTATTCTATGTCCTCCCATTCCTCCGAGCCGTCATCCGTAACAACGGTTCTTGACTGGACCTGCCAGTCGGCTTTATGTAGATGTCGTGGAAATTCCATGCTGAGTTGCGTCACGAATAGGGCATCTGGATCCACCCCGGTTTCTCTGATGGCATAGACACTTCTGAGAAGACCCAACAACTCTCCTGGCTCGTGGGTAGGGCCACTCCCGGGTATATTCAGCACCGTCCTGTGCTTCAATCGGAATTCATCGGCATCAATGTCCGGGTTGATCAGAAGCTCCTGGGCATGCGGTGGGCCTTCATTCGAGCATCCTGCACGGTCCATATGGAAACGGATCATGCCGATAACATCGGGATCGGGACACTTGATGAGATAGTAGCGCACGTGTGACATGAATATACAGTTCGCCAGCAGAGGAAGATAGTTTTTGCAATTCAGTGGAAAATCTGCCAGCATATGGGAAAACCATGACACTAGGAAAATGTCCCAGGGGAAGCCCTCCTCGCAGGTTAGCTTTCACCTATTGATCTCGGTTTGTGCACGGGGGGTTCGAGCCAGACCTACCGATTCGGTACGGAGCTTCTTCCATACTTGTCTGCCCTCAGCACGGAGCTTCCGCCGGGATATCTTCTTTTTGGCCTTATTTGGATCGCCGGAGCCGCGGAGCCTCTGTCCCGAATTCTTCTGCTTGACCATCATCGGGAGAACTCGAGACACTGGCCAAAGATGGTTGTGTCTAGAACGGACGCAGCTAAGACGGCGATTAATGAACGATCTGCAAAACGTACAGGCCTTGTTTATCAGAGGTTAAGGATGAGAAATATTGCGGGAACAGAAAGCAGGAAGCAGAAGGCAGAATGCAGCAAGTAGAAAGACGGGAAGTTGACCCGGAATGCACGGTGCTGATATAGACCGAACATTTCGACCGGTGAGCAGCGCTGCAGCTCTCAGGCTGCGAGTGATCTGCCTCTGGGTTGGGATTGGGCTTGGGCACCCAGGTTCGAGGTTACTTGCACCGGCTGAGCCAACCAAATTTGCAGCGGCAGGCAACCTTGTCGCCTGCGCAACGCCGGGCTCGCCCAAAGCAGCCGCAGCCACGCCTAAGGGGTGGTGACTGCGACGCACACTTGATCTACGCCCGGCCAACAGAAGCAAATCCAATCACGCACACCGGTCTCGAGCGCGACAGCCACGCCGTCCGTCACAAAAGCACGTCGCCGTATCCGTACCTATGGCGTCCAAACCGGAGAGGGGCCTAACAGGGTGATCAGGTGGCAGGGGGAGGGCAGCAGGGATGGTATCGCGATGCCGACATCCTCCCCGGCTTACCGCTAATCGCGCTGCCTCCGATGCTTTCCCGGCTTCAATCAGCCCTCGAGTACTGCTGACGACCAACGACGAGTCGAATACGATGTATCGACCGGGATTAGCAGGGGTGCCGCCTCATCTCAAGTTCAGAGAGGCCCCTTCAAGGGTGCGCTTTGATCTTTCCAGCCTTGTCTCACCATCCCACCTTCTCCAAGGCCAGTCGCGGTTCCTCCTGGCCGGATTCTACCTACCTCTCCTGCGCGCGGGAGGATCGAAGGGGAGGGTTACCCGCACCCACAATCTGGCAAATAGGTCCGGACGATACAGTGCGGCGCGGAAGGCGAGGGGGTGTACGTGGACATGAGCTGAGCTGAACCGGACTGTGCTGTACTTGGTCGATTTGAGACCTACCAGAGAGCCGGGCAAGCATCAGTGGGTTGTCGTATTTAGCGCCTCCATAAGGGTCGCACCGTCTCCCATGCATGTTCCCCAACACCCGGCTGCATTAGCGCCGTCCATCTGCCGTCCTTTCAACGAGCAAGTACAGTACCGTGGTAGGTTGTGGTAGGTTGCGGACGCAAGGATGATAAGAACTAGCAATGCTTGCTCGGCCGGGCCCAGCGAGCCTAGCCTCCAAGCCTCTTCTCAGCCATGAGCCATAGAAACCCTAGTCAAATCGTGTCTTACTTACGCGCAACGATCCAGCCAAAGGTCACGACTGACGGTGCTCAGGGAGTACTGAGGGACACATGTACTTGACGGGAAAATGGCAGATCAAGGTACACTAAGTACCCCCAGGTATTCCTTCCCATTCTCAGCCGCCATTTAAGTCCGTCATGGACATGCATATTGCTTTTGCCCGCTTTAGCTCCAGCCGCTGCATTTGCACTCGAGGGGAGCATCTTGGGGGGATTTATATAATGGCAAAGGTCTTGTCGTACAAGACCCCTCCCGCCGTTCCGATTCCCTGTCCGTGCTGTACTGTGCTGCATGAAACCGGGGAGCTGCACTCATCCGTACCACGGTCCATGTTCCTATGCCGCGGCCCTCCTACCAGGTAGTCATACTAGCTCTTTTTTTGTCAATCTGTACGACACAAACAAACACATCGCATACGGACCCGCATGATGGAAAGCGAACAGGAACAGGGTTCTGAGTGGGAGAAGCTCTGTGGACCTTACATCGACTTTGTAAGTAGCCAGCATAACACGATCACACCCGCCCAATGTCCATGTCTATTCATCGACCGTGACGATAGTGCCTGACGTGGAGTTTCGTCATAGTGGGTTTGTTTGGGGTTTTCGGTCTAACACTTTGCTTTATGTAGGACATGGGATTGATGCATATCAAGGCCTACCTATTCACTGCCGACAATCGTTTCCTTGCTTTGAATAAGTGGAACATGGTGCTCCTCGTCGACACGCTGACCAACGACAAATCAATATGGGTCAAGATCTCCAACTCTTTGTCCTTGAAACTAGTGATAGCGGCCATCCTCAAGACCGAGTTTCCTCTAAATGAGCTGGGCACGAAACGATGGGCAGCCCGGTCCATGGCCAGCATTGATCTACCGCCCCCGGTCAAGGCCGGATTCGATCAGGTTCTCCAACAGCCATGCCAGCTCGTCTTGGTCTGTGACGAAGTACTTGTCCCGGAAGCAAGTATACTGCACAACGTACACAGCATACCGGGTTGTTGGCACGTCGGCGAGCTTGAGGTATCAGCCTTTCCTGGCCTGGAATTCTTCCATGAAGAGGTACAGCACCGCATTCTCCTAAATGTCTTGGGTTTAACGCTGATTTAAGGTATAGATGGAACGAGAACGGTTAGCCAAGGTGGAAAAGGAAATGGAAGAGAAAGCTCACGGGCAGGCTCAAGAACAAGCCAATGAGAGCCTGAGTACGGGCCCTTCGGTAGCAAGTGAAAAGTCAAAGGAGATTGCTCCTAGTCCGCCCACCAACAGTGCGGATTCAGGCTTAAAGGCTGACCCGGAGAACGGCCCTGGGGTCAGCAAACGTGCGCGTACCAAGCCGCCAGCTAAGCCTACAAAACGAACAACGGGCAGCGCGGCTACTTTGCAAGAGTCCCCCAAGCCTCACACAGACACTCAGAGTTCTTCTAGTGCCCCAATCACGGGAATCAAGCCCCCTCCGGCACAGAATCAGCCGCGACGTACCCGTCCTGGCACAGCGAATCCCGCATTCCGGGTCCACGGGTCCGATGGAGCGATGCGCAAGAAAGGCAGGCCTAGCAGGCCGCCTCAAGCTCCTCACACGGAACTGAATTTTCCACCATCGAGTCAGTCGTACCAGCCTTCCAACTTGCGTGTAAGCGAGAACTTCATGTGATACTTGCCCTTATTGTATCCTCAGGCCAGAAGAAGTATTCGCGAGGCCAGATAATGGCTGAAAAACAAGTCACGCATTCAATGAACGGGGCTACTACACTTACCGCCATCTTTTACACAGTGCTCATTCAGTCGCTGGTCTCGGGTGAACTACTTATATTTCGAATTACTACACAACCTGTGGCCGTGTTGTCCACGGGTAATAGTGTGTATCAATCAGGATTTGGAGAATTGGGCGTAACTTGAAGGAACATTGGATTTCCTCTTTCAGGCTTTGTTGTGGGTGGGGTTTTCTGCATATTAGTACAGACCGCGAAGGAGTTTAATACCAGGTTGGAGGTTCTTTTTCTTAGAAGTTTATCAAGAGCGAGCTTGCTAGTGTAATAAGATGACTTGTGGTGCAAGAAATAACACCTTGTTGCACATTTTGACCATGCCTGCCAATGCATCTTGGTTGACTCTGCAAAAAAAAAAACAAAAAAAAAACAGCAAGTCCAAGGAGGAAGCATCCAAGAGTTCACCATTTTCAGACCTAGTGGTTGACTTTCCGGTAGTACTCAATCGTGATGCTATTATAGTTCAATGTGTTCTAAGGTTGGTAACAAAGGTGACATGATGAAAATGGTATAGAATAAAAGGTAGGGCGATCATAACGTTTTCCACGTCGACTATCGCATGTCCACTAACTTGAAAATACTAAGTAAGCAGGTATCTCAATGGGGAGAAAGCAACATTTAAAGGTGTCTGTGGTCACGTTTTGAGCCTACCATAAGTTGATTAACTTCAAGTATCACAGCACTTGAACAAGGGCATTGCATTACACGTATACCTACTAGTATATAATATAATACGATCACTAAGCTCAAACAATGCTATAACACGACTGCAGCGTCACAGAAAGGTGAAGACCTCCTATCTCCAGCTTACGACTGTATGGTACCCAGTAATCTCTTATTTCTACACATAGTGTATCCGGCCGACTTATAGATTTTACTCTCGAAGAAATGATGAAGCTGTTGGGGCACCGTACTAGAGCAGATTTTAGAATAAAGTACTGAGGTCTCAATCAAGTCTCGAGTTCAGTGACTTTTCAAGTTACCTTCGGTTGCCCGCAACTATCTCATAGAAGTCCCCATAATCTCAATTTCCTGGGTTTCACCAAAATAACGTCTTACCGGCTTCTTCTCCAAAGTGGTATCCCAAAGCCCGAGGCATACTTACAACAAAGCTGCCGCGAAGCGGACAGTCACAAGTAGCGTCATTTCACTGTAACATAAAGCCTGCCAGCGTTATGTCTCAGTCGACAGGTAATGTGTTCCAAAAGAAGAAGAAGAAAGGAATAAGAAAAAGGAACCTGGTTGCAGTTAAGAATAGAAATTACTTCGAGTCGGGTGCGCGATAAAGCACCGGAATGCCCAGTCCAACCAAGGAGGTTTTTGCGTGCTGTTTGGCTTTGTAGTCTATCATTTATATGGTTAAGTTTGCCGTCTCACAACCTCACTTTGCGTGGCGCTCATCTGGCACGGTTCTCGCTTAACACCGGGCAATTGTTCCTAGTGGGACGAGACTTAATGCGGTCTATGATTGGAACGGTGTCAAGCGGGAAGCAAGTGGCGCGCGGCTTACAGTCCGTCGATCGTCATGGGGGCGTACGGGTACGAGGATCAGTGGCGTGAAACTTTGTCGTTGATCGCTAAGGCGGTTATCGGAGGTCAACTAGGTATGCCTAGAGAGCCGACGGTTTTGACGGAAGATTCGGCTTGCCAATAGAAGTCGGGATCGCAATGGGACGGCACTAATATGCCTTCCAAAGGATGGGGATTTGGGAACGTGAATGAACGTGAGGCGACCTTTTTCAGCGCGCTATTATAGGGTAGTTATTACAGCGCAGTGGAGAAATTTGACGACAACCACACCTCCTTTCCCCCCACCTTGCCCGGTTATGGTAGGTGCAGCCGTCCTACCTCCTTACCTGCCCACAAAGTAATGATAAGGTAGAAGGAAGACCCTTCACCGGGTTCCCCAACTCGAAAGTCTCCAATGCCCAGTAGCTGCCTTCTTGGAATTACTTCTCGCTGCAGGTCATGGTGGTCTTGCACGGTTCGCATTCCGTAGCACAAAGCCCCCTTCGTCATAGATCCCACGAAGTGCACTTCAGATATGGGCGCATGATACTTTGCGATCTGTCTGTTTCACGATGCTGGCCAATGGCATCATCCCGAGGCGTGACCCAGCAAACTTGCGCCTGCCGCAGGCTAGGCAAGACGGCTCGTCACGTCACAACCTTAGTAGATAAACGAGCCCCGACAAGTCGTCTCTGCCAGCCAAGCTAGCGGGCCAGGCTGGCAGGCTGCTAACCAGGGGGCTACGTGCTTAGTGGACGAACCATTGCGCACCAGCATCGTTTTTGAAGCTCTCTGCGCTTTCTTCTGAAGGTTGATAGGATCGATCGGCCGAGGAGGTTCCTCGCAGAGACCCAATGAAATGCAAATACCCTAGCCAGAACTTGCCCACCTCAACCGCCACAGCAGTCTTAGGTCGGGGGTGTGTGGACCAACCAAGTAATTAGTGGCGGATTGCATCCTACTAGGTCCTTGCCAGTCGGCAGGACCAATCTAGGTGCCCCCAAGGTCAGCCGTTCACCACCACCCTGCTTGCTGCTTGCTGCTTCCTGTTTGGAACCACGTCTAATGCCCACATCGTGGGTAGGTAGTCATGGCTACCACGGGGTTTCGACCCGGACTCCTACACCAGTTTCTGAGATGACCATCGTCGGCCGAATTCCCGCCCCTGGGACCCGGACTAGGTTCACCGCGTTATCTCGAAACACCTCATCACGAGGTACTGTCTATCTCACTTTCCCGTCAAATCTCTCCGCATAGTCCGAACCCTGGGACGTTTACAGCCAACCTATCCGAACCCTGCCTCATGTTTGTATTCTTCCTCGACAATTCTTTTGCAAAGGAAACCATGCTCATTGACCTGCCTGACCGACTTTGAGACGTCATCTCGCGGGCTTCCGCCCACTTCGCTCACCTCATTTTTGCTTTTTCCTTGAACGATGTCACCTTCTTATTCCTTTTTCATGCTCGATTTATCTTGATTCTCTTTCCATAGTCTCTTGCTTGTTGTACTTGTCAAGCCACCACTATCCCCTGCTCACCGCATCCACCCAACCAGCCGCCGCCGAAAGATCGCCTCTGCTTTGAGCCCAGCTGCCGGGGTCTACCGCCGGTCCGTTCTCGAAACTCGATATCCATCTGACCAGGGTTTTACATTTGCTCCATTCATCATCGCATCATTTCCATCCCACTACGTAGCCCCCAGTGGACTGTTTCCACCCAGTCTCTGGACCCTTTCTTCGCGACGTGACCCTTCGTATCCGACGGCTGCAACAAAATCCCCTCTGCTACCCACCACATCCAAGCATTGCGTTGTTCGTCGATACAAGCACTTACTATCATGGGTCCGCCTCTCAACCCTTGAGTCTGCCCGTTCGGCCTCGGCATTCGCCCTTATTCGTGACCGCAATGGACCAGAAGGCTGATGCGACCCGCACGGCGGACTCGATGAATTCCGATCCACCGCTTGAGCTCGACGATATCAACTACGTGGCAGAGGTCTTGCAAATACCACGACAAAAGCCCGAAACCTGGCTTGACGAAGAGTTGGAGGCAAAGGCGATATCATTAGGTCTATCGGTATCGCGCCCTACTACCCCCAATGTGCGCAACACTTTCAGCACCCAGTCGGCCTCCACCGTCGCAACCTACGCCTACCCTGGCCGCAATTCATCCATTGCCTCCAACAGATCTACGAGTACAAGCCTCACAAATCACTCTTCTGTGTTCGGGGTTTCCGGTCATAAACCACCGCCGCACAATCCCAGATCTGCTTCGACGAGTCGTTCAAGGGAGCTCGACTATCGTCCATATGAGGCGATTATCCATGACGCCGATAGGAAGTTTGCTCAGACACAGCTCTCATTGACCTTGCCTGACAACGTTTCCGCGTCAAACATATCTAGTGCTCCGAGAAGGAGGAGCCTTTTTAGTCTTCCACCTGGAATCAAAGACAAGATTAAGAGAAGGAAATCCTCTCTTTCTCTTGCACCCCTTCGGTATAACCCTCCTCGAGTATCCCGCGTAGATTCGTCAAGAAGGGATCTACTCACCACCGTGCACAGGGTATGCAATAGCTGCACGGCCGATCTGAACAACCTTAGCGTTCTTCATCACTTACCGTGCGGTCATGAGTACTGCTTGGGCTGTTTGACTGACATGGTCACGAAAGCCACAGTCGATGAATCGAAGATGCCTCCCCGATGCTGTACGCAGCCTGTTCCAGCCGTTACACTTCAAGAACTCCTCGACCTCGAGATCCAAGAAGATTTTTTAGAAGCGGTGAAACGACTCAGCGCACCGAAAGAGTCGAGATTGTTCTGTATTGATCGATTATGTGGCGAACACCTTCCTCGTGGCCGCCTCAATCTCAAGCATCCTTCAACTAGGACCTGTCTGAAGTGCGGGGCAGGGATATGCATATCTTGCAAGCAAACGGCGCACGCAGCGAATTGGGACTGTCCTGGAAGCTCACAAGCGGTCCAAGATCTCGATGGCAGTGGGGGGACGTTGCTCAGACGCTGCTACAAGTGTGGAAGAATGGCCAGTCCAATGCCGCAAGATCCATGTGTCATATGCGAATGCCAAGCGCAGTTTTGCTACACCTGTGGCGGCGTCTGGGACGGGCAGAACGGCTGCCCCAACATGTGCAATGCGGTGTTATCAACGACAGCCCACAATTTGTTACCTGAAAACCAGGCGTTAGAGTATTCAGTTGAAACGCTACAGGCTGAGAAGCGAACGAAAGAGCACCCAGACTTCCAGCTTATCCGACGAACAGAGCAAGATGAGCTAGGCCGATTCCTGGACTTTCTAGGCAAAAGCAAAGAAAGCATGAGAGAGAGGCAGTCGGTGCAACGGCAGGCTCTGCTGACAAAGTACGTTGTGCTCGAGGACGCAATGAATGAGAGGCATGCGCGCGCGGCAAATCAGCTGGAGGACCGACAGATTTCTGGGGAGATGGAGTTGCGGAGCACCCTTGAACAAAGCAAACGCAGCCTCTTGATACGCCTAAAGCACATGGAGGCATACTGTCACGGATTGGGTCAGAGCCCCACGAGCCCAGACTTTCCTCCCCGGACAGTCACTGAACGTGACCTTCGAGAATTAGGCCAACAGTACAACATCAGGGATAATATGGATCACCTGCACCAGGCTAAGATTAATGTGCTAAGAGATCGACAATCGAAGCAAATGACAGAACTGTTGGCTCAGCAAGAGGCCGAGTTGGAAAACCTGCAACAAGAGCGGGAGATCGAATTAAAGTGGTTGGCAGCTCGGTTCATCCAGGAGGACGATTTGCTCAACCACACTTTCATGGCTCGTCAGCGGCGAATGATCCGACGTTGGGAATTGGCCAACAGGATTCTCTGTAAGGAATTGGAGCAAAAGCACGGAACGGTGTTCGTTTATGTGCCACCACCAGCATGGCCAAAGGATAACGGCGACGCAAGGGCGAAGGCCGTTACAGAAGGCGTGGAGAGCCTAACTACGCAATGACAAGCTTGTTACACAAAGCTTTGGGGAGAATTAGATATGCTATGTGCCAAACGAGTCAAGTCGGGTTGGATGGGAGCTGTTCGTTGGGCGAAGGCCTGTGTAGGAGACATGATTGCTCAAGCACGGCCGTGATGACGGTCGAGCCGTGATGATATACCCCTTTGGAGTCTTTTGGGTCATACCCATCGCTTTGAATGCGCTTATTTAGATCAGCTTATTGTCTACAAATGATTTTTTAGGAGGACAGATGTGTTTTTGGCACTTGAGGTTCCTCACATTCTAGGATAGTGTGATGGTGATATTGATGCGAACCCCTTCCTGACCCCTATCGGACCTTCAGAGTGAAGGTCTGCCTTTTTTGCTTTTTGTTCTTTTCTGTTGTCGTTTTTAGTGACTTGCGCTCAATCGTTATTTGGTATCAACAAGTATATTCTCACAAAAGAAAACCTGGAACATGTCAGAATCTCGACCTTGGCTTTTGTCTTACTAGGGCGGGTTTCATTGCACCTCATGCTGGCTGAGATACCCACCGCCAACCAGGCTACGGCTTCACTAAGTCCCATCGAATCCGGGCGTGAGGCCGCATGTGCCACCCGCACATCGCTTGAAGCTGCATGCTGTGCTGGCATGTTACGTAGCAGATAGTCATTGGGCCGCCCGAGGTGGTGTGCTGAGGTTGCCTGCCCAATCCTTCAGAGACAAGACCTGGGATGTTTTCATATCACCGAACAACGACTTGACACAAGTGAGTTTCCTTCTGGAGCATGCAGGGTTCATACTTTTGTGCTGCTGCATTGCGGATCCTGACGGCTCAGCAAATGCACGGTCTCGACCGACGATGCATGGTCATCGCGTTCTTGCAATTAAGCGTGATTGAATGCAATGTTTGAAGACAACACATTGCTTTCGTGACATGGCGAGGCCTTTGCAGAGGGGCAGGAAGTAGCAGACTCGGCGCTGCAATAAATGCCACTTTTCCAGCCTCAACTATGATGGCAGCCAACGTGTACACCTTGGGGCAGACCTTCATTGCACGTCCTCATGACGTTTTGTGTCGTCCGCTATCAGTATCATGAGGACTAAAACCATCCGTCACAATGTCTGCAAAAGAGTACACGAAGAGCTCATACCAGCCGCAGTAGACCACTCATAGAGGCCTATGAAGTGTTCTGTTGGAGCGGCTCGAAATGCTACCCTATAGAACATGTATGCAGTCCCGTCGAGACCTCAGATTCATTACGTAACATTGGCTCTTAGGCTTGGGGCTTCTAGGCAGTCACGTGTCGGCATCCCCTCAAGTGGGGCAGTTTCCCACCACACGATTGTTGTGTGGAAAACCCTGGCGGATATCACAAAATCGCTGGCCATCCACTTTTTTCCCCGAGAGCGAAACACGAAAAACGCCCGCCTTCGCCTTTCCACATCGTCCACTCCCACCCATTGCTCGAAAATCAGCTCAAGGAAAAGAAGCGCTCCGTCATAATGGATTCCTCCAAGACCCCCATCAAGCTGGTCAAGGTGACCAAGGTCCTCGGCCGAACTGGTACGAATGCCCACGCCGTCAGATCTATGGCAGGATGCAGCTGACAATCTTTTTTCTTCTTCGCGAAGGCTCCCGTGGTGGTGTCACCCAGGTCCGCGTCGAGTTCATGGACGACGAGACCCGATCCATCATCCGCAACGTCAAGGGCCCTGGTGCGTTTTTCCCAATGCGAAGCCGACTCGATTCTGGGCAGCTCGATCCGTTGACGGGGATGGGCTTATAGCTAACATCTGCTTGCTAGTCCGCGAGGACGACATCCTGTGCCTGCTCGAATCCGAACGTGAGGCCCGCCGCCTGCGATAATTTATGTCAGTTTGTCAGAAGGGGGAACGGGGACGATGCTCCGGGTTGGACGAGCGTACCGGCGGTGGAGATTTTCCTGGGATTCAGTCACTGGGCGATTATTGCCTCTCGGGATGGCCAGAGGGGTGTCGGACGGCGCAAAAACCTAGTCGGAAGGAAAGCACTGGGCATCTTGTCGTTGATATGATTTAGACGACGAATTGACATGGATTACAACTACCGGCGGACCACGCAGACCCGACAAGGCTATGTGAAGGGATGAGTCGCAATCATGCGATGATGAAAACGAAATGGCCTGCTGGTTTCTTGGGCTCGGTGCATGATGCAGTTGGAGCTGGGGCGACCTCCGCCATGGCATCGAACTTGACTTGCGGCTACACATCATGGCTGCTTGAGCTGCGTCTGGGTGTACCCTTCCCTCCTATGCAACAGCCTGGCTATTCCCCTCCCCCCCTCCAAGGAGACAAGAATGTGGAGAGGATGTGAATCTCTGAATGGGAGGTTGATCTGATCTTCACGTCTGACATACACGTACCGATTAGTGATGTTTCATAATCGCATGATGAAGCTCCCTAGGTAACCTGCATTATTTGCCAGCGAGCGTGAATGGGGGTTATAGTGATACTTAAGGCAAGTATTACAGTATCCGCACGCAAAGGGAGAGAGCAACTTCTAGGATCTCATCGACGGTCCTACGAATAGCAGCATGAGATTGCCCACGGCTGCTTGTAACCCCTTGCTTGCAAAGGCTTAGCCGTGTCAGAGGACCCGTGTGATCAACCAAAAGTGCATGTGATCATCCCGTCTGGAGGGGACCTAAAGTAAAACAACGAATTGCTGGTTCATACAGTACTCGATCGATGCTGGTGTTGGCGTCACGCTCGGCATTGATGCGAGAGCGAATCGGGCTGTTCCAATTGGGCAGAACGTCTCGTCTTGTGTCGAGCCTTGGGGGCTTGAGTTTGGAGCAGCGGGTGCCACGTGCGGATGCAGTTGACGGCTTGCTTTTTTTTCTTCGCTTCTGCAACGGCGCTGTGAGGTCAGTCCAACAGCACATCCATCCCATAGGGCAAGCAGCTCCCTTGCAGGCGTCGGGCTAGCACACGGGTAGGGTCCCAAGCATTACGCAAGTGTTCATGTACCCATTTATCTATCTCTACATGGTCCTGGAAAAAGTTCCAAGGCAACAAGACACGTAGGTAGATGGAAAATGACAATGAGTAATGGAGGACCTTGGACACCACTTCCAAACAAGCCGAATTGCCAGGCCAGCTCACTGTTTCGTACCCAGCTTTGACTGTAGAGTCGATGTACGAATTGAAGTATGGGGATATCCGTACGGAATACAGCCTTTTGATTTAGTGGTTGATGGAGATACCGTACCCACTGTAAATTAGGTGAATGCGTATACTGTGCGTCCCCGTCCCTGGGTCTTGTTGAAGGGACTGACACTCTAGATTGCTGGAACAGGGATCATCATCCCCCACGCGCTTGGTTGCCGCATTCTCAGCCACCATTTCGTACGAAGCGCTCCCCTGCCGAGCTTGCGGGTTTGATCTTTTTGCCGGTGTTCCTCCCGACAAGGTCGCCTCCAACTCGTCCGACCTGGGCAGCCTCCTCTGCGGGATTGGACAGCTTTCGCATGCAGTCGTCCCGGTTTCGCACCCCTGCGTCGTCGCCTATCATACAGCCTTCACAACCCTCTCTCTTCTGCCCAGCGTAGTAGGGAATGCCATTGGCGTCGCGACGAACTGATACCGTACTGGGAGCTCTGTGACCAGATCCCGCCCCGTCGC
>KL660703.1:60031-73002 GCA_000732775.1 Stachybotrys chlorohalonatus IBT 40285 | reverse complement strand
GTGTCACGAGAGGTCCTCCATGTTGCACCCTCGGCTGGCGCAAACAACCAACAACTGCAACCAACACTGCAGCGACTGACTCTTTTTTTAAGGCGTGCGTGCGTGTCTGTGTGTGCCACCTGCGGCAGTTGTCCGTCGAGGCTGGTCTGAGATCAGCCGGGACGAGCGGCCTAAGCGGAACGAGGAAAGAATGACAAAGAGGCGAGAGACACGGCCACCGGCCACCGGCCCTGGAGCCTGACGCCGCTTCTAAATTAGATTCCAGAAGGCTTCACTGCATGTGCAAAGGTGCAATCGTGTGTAATGTATGGGCGGGCGGGTGCATGTGTGCGTGTGCACACACGGTGGCTGCTGACGCGGGAGCGCTTCACCAAGACACACAAAACTCCCTTCTCATGGTAAGACCGATGTGCAGGCACGCAACGTCACCTGCCGGAAGTAGAGTGCGCGGGCGAGACTCAAGAGATTGGCCCGCAGCCGGTTTCAACGTGTAGAAGCCAACAAATCCGGCGATCGGGAAACGACATGGCGTCTCATGAATGTTGCACTGTAGCCCCCAAAGACGGCCAAGATGCCGCATCGCGGGTAGAGCCGCTGCCGTACCGCGGACCCTCCCACAATGAAGCAGAGGCCCATGGCCCTTGCAGGATGGGCAGGGCGTATCAACGCAGCGCTCCCAGAACAAGGCTGGACGGCTCTGCAGGACGAACGTCTTCCCACTTCCACGGCCACCACATCGACGGGAATAGCATCTTCGCTGTCTCTATCCGTGTAGCCAGCTGATCATGATTAATGTACTTTTAGACCAGTACTGACAATGTCGGCATATGGGTGCAGTACGTATCCCAGTCTCAGCCGTAGCCGTTCCTATGCAGGACAGGAGACAGGAAAGGCGTCATGGGTCGCGCACCACTAGTAGAACAGCCCAGGCGGTCTATTCCCGTCGCCGCTCAGCGACAACATGATGTAGGCGCCTATATCTACTCCATTCAACACGACAGACAGACAGACAGACACAGACAGACAGCAGATTGGGCTGGTCATCGAGCCTCCCTTCGGCTGTAAGTCGGACCTAACCAAGATTTGACGGACAGCTTTAATGCCAGGTATTTAGTTCTCGGGTTTTCGGCCCAAACTGGCCTAGATTAGGGCTTGCATTCGGGAGCTAAAATGATGGACGAACCCGGTAGCGTGGGAGCGGTTGGTGGGGGGGACTGGCTTTGTGTCACGCGAGCTGCCAAAAATAGAACTGACCACGGAGATGAATGGTAAAGTACAATGCCTACTATTCACGCCTTGCGAACAGAAGACGAGGGCAGGTAGGCGGGTGGGTTGATGGATCCCGTCTCAAAGACCCTCTGTCTGATTTGTAATACAGACCGCTTCGATACGGTAATAGTGTATGCGCCGCGGGCGATCGGTTGCCTAAGGCGAGAAGTAAATAAGCGGAAGGGAGACGTAGCGACTGACCTTCCAAATGAGTACGATAGGCTCGCTGCTGATTCGGTTCTCGAGCTGCTCAACAGTGACCACCACCCATCTCCATGACATGGTATACTTCCTGAGTGACGCGATGTTCTGGCTGCACCAGTTACCAACGTCCGGATCCTGATTGGTGAGATAGGCGCCCTAAACCACCAGTCATGTTGTGCGCTCGCCCAAGGTCTGTAGACGCGAAGCCGCCGTGCCGCACCATGCCGCATCCATGTACTGTACCTTTGTGCCGTGGTTGCACAGAGGCAAGACCGGCAGTGAACTCATAACGAACTCACAATGACAGCTTCTCAGCGCAAACAGTGGTCGGGCACATGCGGCCATGCCTGCCCTGCTTCCAATGCCGGTGGTGCATGTTCAGACCTCTTCTTGAGGCCCCTTGTCTGCGCAGGCTGGGCAGGGCCTCCAACCTCGGAAGAAATAGATAGCCGCCGTGCTACGCTGCACGAGCTAGCCTACCGACGCCTTTATTTTTAATGTACACACATTACTCCGGACTCTGTGCCCGCTTCCTGCATTCGGCTTCAACAACGCCCATGGTGTACATGCCAGGCTGCCGAGATACGTCGTAGACTTGGCCTTCCCTTGCACATGGGGCCGATATGAAATATGCAGTTTCAGCTGGTTGTATAGCACAACAGTAAATCAAAGGCGAAGGATGAAATCGAAACATCAAGGAGGGATTTTTTTTTCTCTCTCTCGTTATTATAAATCCCGTTGGAATCATTGCTCTTTGTGGCTGGACGTGAAATTTCCACCCCCGTGAGGTGTGGATGAGCCCTGCCCCAATCACCCACTGTGACACCATCGCGTAGTTCTTGGCACCAATTGCAACCTGGACCTGGTCCGAGCACGCAACGTCGCGGCTTTCCCTGGAGAGGAAAATGTCCGATACCGAATGCTCTGCGGCGGCCCTTTTGGTGTAGAAGCAGGAAGTCTGTGTGGCCTATTTTATGGCTGGAATCCGACAGACCCAAATTCTGGATACAGGCACTTACGTTAAGCTCTGGAAACCACGCTGCTGATAGGTCGTTGTAGTTTGCGATGACGCATGGTATATTCATTAGAAGCCAGAATCCGCTATGAATCTCTTTGGACTCGTGTAAGGATCTGTCTGGGTCGTAGGATCAGAAACTTACTAAGAGCCCGAAGTCCCAGCGTCAGGAACTCGCACGGTGCGGCTACATGTTCCCCGTCCACACTCATGATGCAAACAGACCGTCGTGCTGGGATCATAGGGGCCGACCCATATCCCAACAGAACAACCAACCACTTGCCAACAACGCGGATGCGCATCCGGGATCCCTTGGACGCTTCCGGGTTGATGGAGCGCTCTTACGTGGGGAAAAGACGGGAGGACCACAACAGTGCGACAACCCGGCCACGTTATGCACGTCCTGCTGGTCAGTGACATGCTGTGACCTGATAAAAAGCTCTGAGCAGTACCTGACCTGTCCCGTGTTTGCCCTGCACGACCAGGCCCAAGGCATTCATCCTTGGCTTTCATTGTAGCGGGCGCTGTATTGGTGGGGACGATGCAACCACTGGCTCGGAAGCTCTTAGCTTTGAGGTCCCCAACGGCACTCGCTTCGTAGCCCTATGTGTTGACAAGGTTACAGGGAGCTTCGGCCTTATGATTGGTTAAGGCCCGCAGATTCAGCAAAGGCGCCGTGTCGTCTGTTTCATCATCTGGAAGGGGGTGGGGGAGGCGTGTTTGCTAAAACGACATCGACGTGCGGGCGGGACCATAAGCTTCGCCTCGTTTTTCATCGACCAACCGTCCCATGTTGGCAGTGGCTGCAGACCCTAGCCATGTTTTTGTTAAGTTGTGAACTTGTGAAACCAGTGGGAATTCACTGTTAGGAATACATCCTTGGTACGCGACGCAACCAGATTTCGAAGAGGCAGGCAGCCGATCCCGTTTACATGGGTGACTGCCGGCAAAGCTTACTGTCTCCCAAAACCACCAGGCAAAGCGACTCCTGGGCGAAAAGCAGATGGTAGAAAGCCCTGAAGCCCCATTAGCAATGTTCATCCGCTTACAGAACGGTTAGTGTTACTGACATGAAGCTGTTAAATCCATAAGCGCTCGTTTACCTCGCACTGCACCTACTGCAGAACTTGAAGACGAATGAGATTGCAGGACCGCCGTCCCACCTTAATCAGAGTGAAGTTTCGAACGAGAGCCCGTCCCTTGGACCATCTCGATCTGACCGTGTTGAATGCTGAACCCCGACGCTGGGAGAATCAGTTGGGACTCATGCGTCGGCACTTGTAAAGAGCAAGGTTGCAGCACTAGACAATGACGGCCCAAGAATCGTAGTAGGATTCCTGAGCACCTACTTGTTACGGCCTGCAACAGAGCTGCATGTGTGCCTTCGCCACGTTGCCAATTCCATATTTGGAGGATTCGGCCACTTTGGTAGGCGGGGTAAATACGCGTGTAAGAGTCCATGCCGTGACGAATAAGAGACAGCCCTACCACAAGTCTAGCTCATGCATTGGGGCTTAGACAGCCTACAGGCACCAGCATCCCGCTCGCGCTTGTCGGCAAAGCCTCTGTCCCAATGTACCGCGTGTCCACGATGATCTTGCTTCATGACGTTCGATCTTGATTCGATGGACTAGCGCCGGCCAACGAACGGGAAGCTGATCGATGGCTTGGATGGAGGAAGAAAGCTACCTGATCATCGTCAGCGCTAGGCATACGGAACGATGGGCGAAAGATGACCAGCTCCGCTGCAGCAGAATTCCTGGTAGGTAAGGTAAGGCAAGGTAAGGTAGGTAGGGTATATCCCATCCACCACAAGGGGCCGGGGGGAGGGTCATGTGACTCAAGTCCGGTGGGTAGTAATGATGAGCTTGAATTCATTGGAGCAGGTGATTACAGTACTAGGTAGGCAAGGAATGATGCTCTACTGTGGAAAAGCCAGGCTGCAGGAAGGCAGGAGTGAGAAGCATCATGGTCGACGCCATCGGTGAAAGCGGAAGCAATCAGCGCCGTTCCTGCCCTGGTCTCGGGCACTAGCGCATGCCGGGCGCGCTAGACATGAAAGCACCCAAACCTCAGGAGGCGCGTTCGAAAGCATGGGAGTGAGTGGAGGCGCGAGGGTAGTCACGGCCGGAAGTCGGTTGGCAGGTGATGCCAGTTGGCTCTAGCCCGGACGTAAAGGAATACGCTTGACGCCATACCCGCGAGTTGGCTGCATGGACTCCGTTCACGTTGGGCTAAAGGGGTCAGAGGAGGTACCGGAAGGAAGGTCTTCAGCCACGCCGCTGCCATGCATCTCTTGGCGCGGGCCACCAGACCGACATCCAGTCTCCAGGGCTCCTATTCGGCAGAACCCCCCATGGCTCATTCCTCACGCGTATCCACCCTGTGTAACTTCGAGCTTCCATTGCCAGCAAGGAATCCTAACAGTTTTACATGGTCGTCTGCCTCTGAGCGCGATTTAATTGTTTCACCCGACCACTGTTCCTAGGCGCTTGATCTGTGTATAACGACACATGATGGTAACTACAGCTATGGACTGTCGTTGCGAGCTCATGCTTTGGCTTGACGGCATGCTCGAGGAGCAAGGCAACGGACATGCGTTTTGAATGGCATCCGGTGAAATGAGTAGACCAAGAGCCCATACGGTCGCTTACCACCCGCGCCGTGCCCCAGGTTAGTAGGTCCCCAGTGGTTAGCCTCTTTGAGAGCCCGAGTGCATAGCACTTGAACTTACTAGATGTTGATGACATCCTCTCTTCGAGCTAGCGCAGATCTAAAAATTGCATCGTAGCGGCTGTCCGTAGAACCATTTCCTAATTCATCCGCAACTCCCCTAATATCTCCCTGGTCTATTATTTCTGTGCTATCCTGCCCCTATGTTTCGGACTCAGACTGGGTTTTGCCTCAATGTTATAATGTACGGATCTGGCGTACTTAGTTATGACTGCTCTGGGATGAAGATGCCTAGGCACTTACTTTACTCGGGTAAGTGCGTGTGCCTATGTGCTCGAGGTAGGTACCTTTTACCTGACCTCCCCCTTGCCTTCTTATTATGAAGGGTCAAGGTACGTACTTATCCAAGTAACCAACCCTAATGCTTCAAGGGAAAGTATGCTCACGAACCTGCCTTCCCAGCATCAAAAGATTTCCCGTCCTCGGGATCCCTGCTTCTCCACGTGCACTACTTCCATCCTTAGGCATCCTACTCCCCATCTCGTCTCTACCCTGGCGCACCGTACCTACTCTGCTTGGCCATCATTCATCTCGTGCTTCGCTCGTTTACTGGCATTGACTTGTCTTCCACCCTCCCTCCAGAAGCGAAGGAAGCACTGCGACTCATCGGACTGCGCAACTCCGCTGTTGCGCACACTTTTTGCAGATCGTTGCGAGACAATCCATTTGTATCATGCTGGTCACCTATGTTCCGCCCTTGTTAGTGATGCTACACGTATGCTACCTCGCGGCCGACTGTTGCGGCACAGAAGGCGTCGCTTGACCAAATCCTACTCCCATTGCCTAAGGTCAGACGTACCCTGGCCAGGAGATGCGCCGGCCTAGAACCCCAGGAGCCCTGGGCCACGGCGGTTCATTGCGCAAAGCAGCCCAGTCCCGATGGCGGCCGATGACCCTGTCTTCGGCTCGCTCCCAACCAAGATCATCGGCCAATCGCCGTTCCCCAGCTCTCGGCTCGGGTCTCTGCTTCAACGGGGCTGGTGCTGAGGAACGAGCACCGATGTACTCTACAGTGTGTACCTTGCATGCTGCCGCACTCCTTTGCAGGCCTGCGATGTGCACTCCCATGGTCAGCTCGCAGGGGCCACTCCTCCACACCCGAGTACCGTGTAATTCTCCCCTCAAGACGTCCGTTGCCGTCATCGTATGGCCTAGTCCAACGGGCCGCTTATTAGTACTCAACAATGACCGCCTCTCGCCGACAGCAGGCATGCTGCCTGGTTTTGCAACATCACCTTCAAAGACCGCCGTACCATTTCACTGTTGATGGAGATCCTGTGCCCTTTGAACCCCGGAATCACCCCATGAGATCGAACAGACCGCCCCCCCCCGTTTTACGGCTTATTACCATTGTCACCTTCACTCACACGCAGACATACATGTTCATACCTGCTCTATCCTGAGCTCCTGTCTCTCTACGCCCGCGCCAAGGTACGCATTTCTACTTTCGGATCTTCACATAGTCCATGTACTACCCAATTACACACACACACACACACACACACACACACACATTTGCATATGCATACATAGCAGGCACACCCACCTTCCAGGCACATGCATACCCATCTCACCTACATGAGCGGCACTACCTTACGTGCATACAGCAGCACCAACTCAGCCAACAGCCAACAAAACGATTATGTTTGCTCGATTTGTGGTGATCTCACACACCACGGACAGTCCCGTACTCTAATTCCATCTTTTGACATCTCTGTCTATGTCCTGGTCTCCCCCTAGTCATACCATCTTTACGTCAACCCCCCTTTCCCCTGCGTTACATGTCTTCACTTCCACTATTTTCATTCTTTGTGATCTAAAGTCGTCCCAGCCTGCCAAACTGCCATTCAGCTAGCCGGGCTGTGCCTCACTAAGTTTGGCTGTTGACTTCGAACGTCATCAACATTGGCTCTCACTTGCATCCGCTTTTATTTTGAGCAATACAACATGGCTAGTATTAAGAATATCATCAATTCGGATGATGAGTATGGCGACTCGCCTCCTTTGAAAAAGGATAAGAGTTCGACATCTGGCCCGTTTCGAGATCCTCCTCCCCCGGCAACTCATCCAGGCTATATTTCAACTATACCTCTACCCAGTCTCTCACCACACTCTTCTGCTCACGACCAGAGACGCAGCAGCCCTTCAGCACACTACTTACATTCGTTGACGTCCAATACTTCAAACACATCGCCCGTGTCTCCTAGCACAGACCTAGCCACACGCCGTCGCAGTAACACCAGCGTTGATTCAATGGAGTCGATTTACAATCAAGCGTACCACCAAGCAGGGCCTTCCCATGGTGCTGCACGACCCTTCATAGCTGCTGGAAACACTCAGGAGCCATCTGTAAAGCTGACCCCGGTTACCGGAAGAGTTAGCCGTGCCAAGAAAGGGGTTCCTGTTCATACATGCGATCAGTGCCGTCCGCCCAAGGTGCGAACTATCACCAACTCCTTCATGATGCCAACCTCCTTCTTGTGTTTATTTATGGAGCTAACTCAGACGTTAGACATTCACCCGGGCCGAGCATTTACGGTTCGTCCATGTCCAACGCCTTGCCACCACCAGATAACTGATATGTTTCGGTAGACGACATCAGCTCAGCCACTCTCCCCCTAGTTTGGTTTGCCATGTCCCCGGTTGCGATAAGGTGTTTCACCGCAAGGATCTTTTGGATCGTCACCAACAGAGACAGTAAGCCAATCGATTTACAGCCTGTTGTTTCAATCACCCAAAGTCTTGCGTTGGCTGACAGTAGAATTAGCGAACAGGACGAGGCCGCCAAGCTAACAGCCTATCATACCGGCCAACCGCCTCCTGACTTGAGGTTAACGGTTCCGTCTTCTCCTAACATAGCACCTGGGGCCGGGCATAGTGCTCTTTCAGCAAATCAAAGGAATACGCACAGTATATCTTATTCGTCCCCGCCGTCTGGTCACGGGGAAGACGTGGCATATCATCACATGGACCACAACACCTTGCCGATGTTCCCTTCCGGCAGTCCGGATCTCGCGCAGACTATCCTTCCTGGCTGCGATTCTCAGTGGGAAATCAACGCCCGCATGCGATCGTCGCCGTCGGAAAGCAGCAGCAGCAGCGATTATGGGCCGTTGGTTGTTAACCAGAGGAACTTCTCACTTCACCCACAAGTTCCTTACAACATCCCGCCATATTCCTACGACCAGGCCACGGATGTGTACTACTATCAGCCTCAGGGTCTCCCTACGATGCCCTTGCCAGCTCCATTGTCAGCAAGCTTCGAAGGCGACACAATGTTTGAGCACCACCATAATGTCATGAACACCACAGTTCGTAGCCTCTCCCCACCGGCGAATCTTCAATTATCTGAAACTTTAGTCGCACCGGCTACGGCGTTTCCGATACCGCGAATAAGTGTGCCGATTTCGTGCCGAACACAAGCGACACGTCCTCTAGCGAATCAACATACCATGCATTTGCCATTGACCACCGCGGCACGCAACGCCATCCCTGCGTACATTCGCATGTACTGGGACAAGGTCAACCCGCTGTACCCCGCTGTCCATAAGAATACATTCGAGAATCGAACCGATGTGGCTTCAGAGCAGCTTGAAATGCTGCAGTATGCCATGGCAGCCGTTGCCACCCAGTTTTCGTCGCACCAAGACGACCGCATTCATGGTTCACAACTCCATACATACGCACGGCAGAAACTGAGAGCAGTGAGTGCATATTAAAACCGCGTTTGTCCGTACAGATGGAGCTTCTAGAGGCAACTAACACATATCATAAGCTCCATACCGGCAGCGGCTGGTCTTTGGAAATCATGCAGACCATTTTCTTATGCGAACTCTACGCACGATTTAGGGGACGGGAAAGATCGTCATACCAACCTTCGGATCTGTTCAAGGCCTTGTACGAAAGTGTAAGTGTTCTTTCACGACGGCCAACTGCCGTGCTGCAATATCTTGCCCAGGGCATATGCTGCCTCACGTTGCGCATTGAAGCATCATTTTTGGACGTTGAATAGCCAATGCTAATTTGATATAGCTTTTAATGGCACGAAATGAGTTTGCAGCAGTTCCCTCGGACGAAGATGACTTTCTGCGTTGGCAAACGTGGATTGCGATGGAGACTAGAAGGAGACTTCTTGCGGCCTGTTTTCTTCTGGATGTGCAATGCATATGCTACCACGAGCAACAGCCCAGCGCCCCACGACCACTGCTCGACTACAACAACTCTGAAACGCTTGCGATTCCGATAAGCGATGGTACTACACAACTGTGGGATGCCTCGGACGCTCGAACTTGGGGACGTCTTGTCAACACGCAAGTGAGCACGAAAACACTGGGCGATTGCTTCATTACAGTGACGACGGACTCCGACGCGGCATCTTTACCTTCCTTTGATGCTTCTCTTCTTCTAGCAGCCCATGCCCTGGCATTACGTGGAGGAAATTACCCCGAACAGGATCCATACACCCATGGGATCGAGTCTTTACACATGGCAAGATTATACCCTCAATCCCCTCGATCCAACTCGTACTTGGCGTTGCAGTTTACACCCTTGCATGCTCTTTTATCCGTGTCAGGGGACGGCTGGGTGCTTACCAAGAAGGTATCTGCCCGGAGTTGCTACTTGGAGCATCAGAAGCAGCTGGAGCAATGGCAGCAATCGAGCAGATGCGGGCTGGCCACGACCTTTGCTGCAAGAGCTCTAAACTCCTTCCTCGGGTTGAGATTGAGCACAGGTGAAGGCACGGAGAAAGGCGCAGACGAGGAAGATTTCTCAGTGTCTTGGAGCGACATTGGCGATTACTGGGCGTTTTATCTTTGCATTCTCATTTGCTGGGCGTGCGGGCATGGCCGTGTCAAGGGCAGGAAGACAAGCACGACGTACAGGGGTGCCACGACATGGCTGCGAAGGGTGGCGGAAATGCAGCCAGGACAAGTGCAATCTCACACATATCAACATGAGACGCGGGCGGTGCTAAGACTAGGGCTCGAAGTTCTTGAGCAGGAGTGCCTTGGCGGTCGTAACATGTTGCTCGCCGACTCTGTCAGGGTGTTGAAGAGACTGGAGAAGGGGGGAGGGCAACGGTTTGGGTTGACGTTGGAACATGGGCTATGACTACAGGTTATGATGATGTATGATAGGACGACGGCGAAATATTTAAGTACAGTATTCGTTTCCATGTGCGAACCGACGGGTTGCAGTAGTGTTGTACATGGTTCCATGCCGTCACGACCACCGCGGCGTCGTGCCACTGGGCGGACAGCGAACCACACAACGGCGTTGTGCAAATACCAGATATGAAAGGTGAAGATGTGACGATGTGAAGATGTGTTGTACAGGGCTGCCGAGCCGAATTGCAGGAACAGGGAGGTCTGTCTCACCAACGTGTATGGAAAAAACATGGCTGATGTTGGCGATATCCTTATTCGGCCTTGAAAAGTACCAGGCTGGACAAGGAACACGGACAGTGCACATGATCGGGGTCGCTGAGATTGACCTTGTGGGTAAAGCAGAGTAGGGGGGAGAGGAGGCAAAGGGGAGGGGAGGGCCTACAAGCACAAAGACGTTGTATGGAGTGAGGCTCGGCCTGATGATGGGGAGAGAAGGGAAAGGTCTTGGCGATGGGGATCTGGGAGGAAACGGGCGGGGTGAGGGGCGTGGTTGAAAACCCGGCGGCGGGGGCAGATGACGACTTTGGAGGGGTTCGGGAGGATGCTGTCGTTGGGCCCAAGTCTAGGCACAGGTTTGCGATTTATCCGCGTGCTGGCGGGCTTGGTGGGAAGCGGGATGACAGATGCCGAGCTGGACGTACTTCGGAAGACGGATGCCGGGGACCAAGAGCTGTCACGGCTAACCTGGTCCGCGTGAAGTCCGCAGCATACGTGTTGCCTAGAAGAGAGTGGCTACGCTAATCCAAGATATTTGGAGACTTCACGGAGAGATGGGGCCCAACGGGAGGGACGGTCGAATCTGGACGTCTATTGTACATAGATAGATAGGTACTCTGTAGATTGTACGTGGGGATGAATGAATGTATGAGGCATATCAGATCGGTTATGCACGAGGTATAGCAGGGGGACGCCCGTTGCGGCTGGAGACGACTTCTGAACCGGCCTTATCATTGACCTAGTCGGAACCAGAGCTGGGAGAGAAAAACCAAAAAAAAAAAAAAAAAAAAAACCACACCCTAGCCGGTGCCGCGGCATCCGGGCTTTGCATAGGCATGTACGTCCGTACGTGTGTAGCTTTGTAGAGTGGTGCACTCTGTTTCGGGCTGCCATCTGTGTGATGTCCAGGGTGACCTCAAAAAACACATGTCGGTGGATGGACCTGGCGGGGCTTGGCTGTGCTTGGCCGTGCTTGGCTGCGTGCTGTAAATAGCAACGACGCATCGGCAAGGTCGATCCCAGCACATCGGAGCCCGGCAGGGCGGGATTACTGCAGCAGCAGGACGAGGCCGCCGGTTTGCATTGTCTCGTGCCGTGGCCACGTCGCCAATTGGAGGAATCATCAGCCCCCGGTGAGAATGAGAACGGGCTGGTGAATCAGCAACATGTGGACGGGCTGGGAATGCTGCATGTACATGTATTCCTCGTTGGAGAGCGCGCGAGAGGCTATGGGACAGGGGGGTTGAATTTACTTTTACCTGTCCACGGTACGGAGTACGAAGTGGACAGGCCGGCCTTGTCTACGGTACGGCGGTGAGGAGGGACGGACACCGGGGTCATGGCGCTGCGTATCCTTGGTCTTGATGACGATAGTCATGATGCTGCTCACTCTCTGCGAGCCTCGGCCCTGTGCCCAATTGGATATGAGGGAGAAAAGAGGAGGATAAACGGGGCCCCGGCGGGCTCCCTTTCAAACAATGGCCGTCGACGAGTTGGCTAAACCAAGACAGCTACGGAGTAGGGGAGGGCTGCATAGATGGAGCTTCCCAAGCTTCTAGTCTATCCGTCCGTGGCTTCGGCCAAGCGCTGGGTAGTTACACCAGAGCACTAGAACGTCCACACACACACCCCCGGACTCCTCCCCAAGACTGGTCTGGGCTTTTGAGGAGCTGTACGGATACCGCAGCCGTTTTGTTTTGTTGCTTGTCGAGCTGGGGGGAAGGTCAGCCAGCCAGCCCTGACGTCTTTGCTTTTCATCTCTCTCCTGATCCCAATCTCTTCCTCTTCTTCTTCTTCTTCTTCCTCTTCTTCTTCCTCCTCTCTCCGTCGCCCATCTTTCGGCCTCTCTTGCCAACCCACCCACACACACACACACACACACACCCCTGGATCCCCATACTCTTGCTGTGCCTGCCTTTTCCTTTCCAATTGTGTCATCGATCGGGGAACAAGGGGGGACAAGAGGGAGGGTCAGCCGCGCCAAGATCATCGCCCCAACCTACCTATCCAGCTACTGGGGGTGGAGGCAGCCTGTGGTTTTTCAGCAGCGGGAGAGCAGCACCACCGCCCAGCGCGGCAACCAGCTGGGCCTGCGTGTCCTTTCCTTTATTAACCACATCCGCCAAGGATCCTCTCCCGACGCTTCTCACGCCCGACGCTAGACATATATACACAGTAGCAGCTTGAGGGGCGGTGTCGTGCAGCAGATTCTCTTCCTCGTCCGTGTCGTGTTTCGTGCCGACTTGGCCCATACCGAAGGATTTCCCCCTCCCCTAGGGCGGATTCCAGCTGACGGGTACCTCGATCCGCTACCACATCCCCATACGAACCCTGGGTACCTTTTTCTCCCTCTCCCGCGCCCGACC
>KL660703.1:29681-60009 GCA_000732775.1 Stachybotrys chlorohalonatus IBT 40285 | reverse complement strand
CCCCCCCCTCCCCCCCCCCCCCCTAGGACAAGACAAACCGTCCCAGGACGACGCAGATCCGGCAAGGCCATCAGCCATAAGCCATCCAGCGAGCACTGCCGACGCGTTGATTGCACGCACGCCCCTCCATTGCCCAACCGGGCTGTGCACGGCAACGCCTCGCCTAGGACCTTGTGTCCCCGCAGTCGCCTTGGCCCAGCTTCCCAAAACCGCTATTCACCATGGTCCGCATTCTTCCAACCCGCCTCCTGTCCTCGTCCTCGTCCACCTCCGTCCATACCCTCGGAGCTTCATCGAACACGTCCGCATACAACAAAGGCAGCCGTGGCAGAACCGAAAGCCCGATGCGATCCAAGACAGACCACACGAGTCCGAGCGGCGACCCGGGCAACGGCCTGGCCCTCAAGATCTCGATTCTGAAGGTATCTACCGGCCCCGTCTCTTGCTTGTCTCCGTGTCTCGCAGATTCGTGAAGCAGCATTGGCAGTTTCGTCGGGTCACGCTTTGCTAACCGTGCTTGTGTGCTCAGGCTAGGAACTTGGCCCCTAAGGATCGTGGAGGCACCTCTGATCCTGTAAGTCGATCCCCGCCCGTCAAAGCCCCATGAACCACGACTCATTTCGTTTTCTTGTGCAGTACATCGTTGCTACCCTCGGAGATTCCCGCATCAACACGCATTCCGTGCCAAAGAACCTGAACCCTGAATGGAACGTCACCGAGACTTTCCCCATCAACTCGGTCCAGTGCCTTCTCCTCGACATCATCTGCTGGGACAAGGACCGCTTCGGCAAGGATTACCTCGGCGAATTCGACGTTGCCCTCGAGGACATATTCCAGAACGAGAGTGTTGACCAGGAGCCAAAATGGTACCCCCTGAAGAGCAAACGTCCCGGCAGGAAGACGAGCTTCGTGTCCGGCGAGGTACTGCTGCAATTCAGTCTCGTCGACACCGTCAACCCGTCCGCATCTCCTCAGCAGATATTCGACAAGTTCTATACCCTCGTCAAGGCCATCCCCGTTGGTTCGTCGAGGAACATTACGCCGGCCATGACGCCGGTTCTTGCACCCACCAGCGCCCCGAGATCCGGCCCTTCACCTTCTTCCCCCCAAGCCACGATAGATGAAGAGGACGAGGACGACTTGGACGATATAGACAGCGAGACCCCCGACGACATCGACGACCCTTCGAAGCCCGAGACGGCCGAGAGACGAAGACGACGCCTCAGAATCAAGGGGCTGAGAAGGAAGAGACGCCAAAACCCATATGCCTTTTCCAATGGCAGTTCCGTGGTGGGCGTTATATTCCTGGAAGTCGGCAAGATTACCGATCTACCGCCAGAACATAACCTCACCCGAACCAGTTTCGACATGGATCCCTTTGTCGTGGTGTCGCTCGGTAGGAAGACGTACCGCACCAGGCGCGTGCGGCACAATCTGAACCCCGTCTACAACGAGAAGATGCTCTTCCAGGTTCAGCCGTACGAGCAGAGCTACTCCTTCTCCCTCACCGTCATCGACCACGACAGCTACTCTAACAACGACTTTATTGCCTCGTGCAACCTGCCAGTGCAGCAGTTGATCGAGCGAGCCCCTCAGGCAAACCCCGAAACTGGCTTATACGAGCTACCCGAGCCCGCCGAGTATGCACCGTCTTCACGGACTCGGTTCAAGAAGCTGGGCATCTCACGCTCGTCGTCCACCCAAAGCCTGCGGCAGCTGATGCTACGACCGCCGTTGTCCAAGAGCCCGTCGAGCTCAAGCAACATGTCCCAGGCTCAGGGCGGACTATTGGATCCCAGCCAAGCCCAAGCTGCCACCCGTGCGCAGGTCAATCCAAACGAGGCGGTCAACGTGCCTGCATCAACAGAGGGCGATCCCGAAAATTACGACCCTTACTTCCACGACTTTGAGCTTCCCCTAAAGATGAAGAACCTGGAAAAATGGGAGGACAAGCACAACCCCACCATTTACCTCCGCGCCAAGTACATGCCGTACGCTGCGCTCAGGCAGCAGTTCTGGCGAGCTCTCCTGAAGCAGTACGATGCAGATGAGAGTGGACGTATCAGCCGCGTCGAACTCACCACAATGCTCGATACGCTCGGCTCGACCCTCAGCGAGAACACGATTGACACTTTCTTCCAGCGCTTCCCACACACCAACGGGCAGGGCGAGGAGGTTTGGGACTTGACCATGGATGAAGCCGTCGTCTGCCTGGAGGACCAGCTGGACGCCAAGAGTAGGCAGCCCCCATCGCCCACCGAAAAGCTCAAGCAGCTGGTGCCTGACATGAAGAACCTCTTCCACGGCCCCGGCCCCTCCGCAAACACAACCACTGGCAGTGCCAGCAGCAGCGCCGATGCTTCGGGCACATCGACGCCCCTGACGCCCGGGGACACGCAGACATCGATGGCAGCCGCACCCGAACTCTTGTCCCCGAGTGAAGAGGACGACCTCACCGACAAGGACGGCATGAACCTGTCACCAAGCGAAGAGCACGTCGTGGAGATCCGGGAATGCCCCATCTGCCATCAACCGCGCCTCAACAAGCGTAGGGATGCCGACATTGTCACTCACATCGCGACGTGCGCCAGCCAGGACTGGAGGCAGGTCAACAGCGTGCTGATGGGTGGATTCGTGACGGCGAGTCAAGCCCAGAGAAAGTGGTACTCGAAAGTGATTACCAAGGTCACGTACGGCGGTTACAAGCTGGGTGCCAACTCGGCCAATATTCTTGTTCAGGATCGCATCACGGGCCAGATCAACGAGGAAAAAATGAGTGTCTACGTGAGGTTGGGCATCCGGCTGCTGTACAAGGGCCTGAAGTCGCGCGACATGGAAAACAAGCGAAGTAAGTATCTGATCTGTGCAGCTCTTTGCCGCCGATAGCTGTGCGCAGGTTGAGGTTGAGGAAAGAAATCACGACTAACACTCGAGTAGTTCGCAAGATGCTGAAGAATCTGAGCATCAAGCAGGGCAAGAAGTTCGACGATCCCTCTTCCAAGGAGGAAATTGAGAAGTTCATCGAGTTCCACGGCCTCGACATGTCTGAGGTGCTGCTGCCGGTGGAAGAATTCAGGAATTTCAACGAATTCTTCTATCGAGCCTTGAAGCCGGGCGCCCGCCCCTGCTCGGCCCCCGACCGACCCAAGATCATCGTGTCGCCGGCCGATTGCCGCAGCGTGGTCTTTAACCAGATCAACCAGGCGACAAAGATCTGGGTCAAGGGTCGCGACTTCAACCTCAAACGCCTCCTAGGCAACGCGTACCCCGAAGATGCGCACCGGTACGAGGACGGCGCGCTGGGCGTTTTCAGGCTCGCGCCGCAGGACTACCACAGGTTCCACATCCCCGTCGACGGTGTCATGGGCAAGCCCAAAACGATCGAGGGCGAGTACTACACGGTCAACCCCATGGCCATCCGCTCGGCGCTGGACGTCTACGGCGAGAACGTGAGGGTCCTGGTGCCGATTGACACGGTCGAGCACGGCCGGGTCATGGTGGTGTGCGTCGGTGCAATGATGGTCGGAAGCACCGTCATCACCCGGAAAGAGGGCGAGCACGTAAGGCGGGCCGAGGAGCTGGGCTACTTCAAGTTTGGCGGCAGCACGATCCTGCTGCTGTTTGAGCCAGGCCGGATGCGTTTCGACGATGACTTGGCGGACAA
Organism: Stachybotrys chlorohalonatus IBT 40285; assembly: GCA_000732775.1. Taxonomy (NCBI): domain Eukaryota; kingdom Fungi; phylum Ascomycota; class Sordariomycetes; order Hypocreales; family Stachybotryaceae; genus Stachybotrys; species Stachybotrys chlorohalonatus. Next base: position 56,345 of record KL660703.1, on the reverse strand, counting down.
TTCGAGCGGCGCCCTCGAGACCTTGGTAAGTCTTGTTCCCTGCCCGTCTAAAGTACGCAACCAGGACGAGCTGCTAACGGCAATGGTGTTTTGCAGATTCGAGTGGGCATGTCCATCGGACATTCGCCAGACGAGCCGCAGTGGACGCCGGACATGCGCAAAGCGGACTCGGAGATTACGGGCGCAGACAAGCGGGAGGCGAAGCGTCGTATCCAAGGCAACGTCTCCGTGGAGTCCATGGAGGACTCGCCCAACGGCAGCGGCGACGAGAAGCCCAGGCGTAGGATGTCGATAGCCCCGACCGTCAACGTACTGGCAGCGTCGGCCATGTAGAAGCAGAAGGACGGAAGCAGCGACCGTGTGAGAATCTCATCCGGGGAATCAAATAAATGGCATATGCATAGAACGGGGTCAGCGGGTGCGTGGGAGATTCATGGCGCAAAGTATTGAGCCGGCGCGTTGGTACCGCCAAACCGTGGATTGAGATTTGGGAATGGTCTGTTGGGAACGGCCAAGCAAGCATAGCAGCAAAAATGTTGTTTATATTTGGAGCAGGGTTTGCCAGCTGTCCGGAGGTCCATGTGGAGAGCCATGGCCATTCTGGGACGTGGTGTCTGTCTATGTACGATAGGGATAATAACGGTGGGCCAGAACACGACGACCATGAAAAGGACTGAGCTGAACCACAATGGTCCCTTGCGCGGTACTCGGTGCTGTTCCCCTGCCCGTGCGTACCCTTGTGCGTTCCAACAGAATCCCAGGAAAGCGGTGTTTGCATGACAAGACGACACATCCGAACCGTGCCGGGAATCCAGTGGTTCGAAACGCCAGCTGTCCGAGGAAGAAAACAAAAAGTTTATCCCGATTCAACTCCCCGCCTGTTTACCTTGGACGTTTATTCTCGTCCAGTGGTGTCGTCAAAGCAACCCGCCGCCGTCATCCCCGGGCACAGCTTTCCACGCCGTCAACTTCAGCAGGAAAAACGGCATCATATGCTTGCCCTTGAAAGAACCCGATTTCCTCGTCGTGATGATTTGAGAGAGCAGTTCCGTTCCCGACAAGTCGGGTACGGTACGTCAGAACAGTAGGCAAAGCCCCCGTTATCGCAACTGCGATACCATCGTGCCTCGACGCCAGGAAGTCCTCCTTTCTTTTCTCCGGTGCCGAATGTCCCTCGCTTAGTGACTAGTCGACCCGGACGCCGGCACTTGTCCGGGGGACGCGCTGCGCGACAGCGAGCCGGGGCTGCTCGGCGCGCTAAAGCTACCGGCGGCGGCGACGACGACGTCCTTACCGACGTCGGTGCTGCTGCTGCTGCTGCTGCTGCTGCTTCCGTGTTCGGGGTGGGGGTGCCGGGCCTGCTGCCACGACGTGCAGAAGGCCCTGGATAGGTGGGAGGAAAGCGTGTAAGTCAGGGCCATGGAGACGATTCAGTGCCTTTCCTGCTACAGGTATTTTTCTGATCGTTGCGGTAGCAGAACCTTCGAATGGCCTGGTTAATATCCCCAATGGACGCCGTTCAGGTCTCCGGGGTACTGGCCAGAGAGAAAGAGGGTTGCCTCTTTTGTGGGCGAGAGCCTGTTGTTTGGTGCAAGGTGGATTTGTAAGATTTACGTGCACATGTGATGCGTCACGACACGCCCGTCGAAAGTCCTTGAAACAGCACCAACCCGGCGGCTAGAGATGACTCGGGACGAGCTTCCAAGGTTTCAGCACGTGCGATTGTAGCTTCGTCTAGCCCACTGTGAAACCGCAGCCCCGGAAGGCTTTCTCGTCCGCAAGATTGATTCTAAGGGCAAGAGCCGGCGAAGCAAGTCCAGCGGCGTTGACTGTTGCCCGAGAAGTCGAAAGGGGTCCTCGATACGAGTAAGGCCGGAGAAGGGGGGGGGATTTCGAAGTAGCAGCCAGACAATCGGATAAAAAAAGGTATCGTATGTCACGGAGATAAAAAGAAATCAGAAAAATAATGCCAACCAAGTCAAGCAGGTTCCAGAATCGGGCAACCCATGGCCATGGCCACAGCAAGGCAGAGCAAATCAGGTAGGTGCACCGTAGTCAACACTGTAGAGGACCCCTTCCCTCTCCCCAGGCACAGGCCGTCACCCAATAAACGTCGACTTACAGGCCATGGGAAGGACACGGCCACGGATGCAGACATTGGTTTGATGGACAGTGGCAGGCTGCCTTCCCGCTTGGTAATTGTCAGCCGCCGATACGCTGCCACGGTTTAACAAGGTCCGGAATCAGCCCATCCTCATGCCTAGTGGAGGGGTGGGGCCTTGCCGGGAATCTCCACTCGTCGTACGACGACCATGGTCCAGGCCTCTTGCGTATGCTTTGGCACAAGTACGTTCGCGTTTGCGTAATACGCGTCTCTGCTGCTCCTCGAACAGCTGGGGTTGCTGCATTACGCTTGACTCGTAGCTCAACCACGGGTGCTCTTCCACTTGCCGTGCTCGGTCGTTCATCTTCGCACTAATTCATCGCACGGCTGGCGTTTGCCCCACTGTGCCGCCTGTCTTCGCCGCAACGCCGGCAAAGCCACCCGGGCCCGGCCCGGCCCGGTGCCGTAACTACTAGGCCATCTGGCACTGGAGACACCTTCGACAGATCAATCAAGAATACCTTCACTAGCCAATCCCTTCTGCACGAAATTGCCAGGCTGTACACAGTATTCGACGTCCTAAACATTTATCATTACGTGGGTGCCCGCCCCCTTCGTCTTCCCTCAAAAGGCGCCTGGGTATATATTCCAAAACATCAGCCCTACAGCGGCTCCAGCCTGCTACCCCCAAATTTCCAACGTGCCGAGACAGCCAGCATGGCCAGTCTGTGCCCTATTCGCCTAGCCACCTACCTAGTGCCACACTGTCTTGCCAAGACCCTAAACGCCAAATCCAAACTTGTGCCTTGTCCTGGCCAGCACATATCAAAATCACGTCCACCTTGCCATTAGGCGTACGCTTCGCCTACGTTGATGGCCCCTACCGGTCCGGTGGAAAAGCTGGCATGCGCCGCTGTCGATCCCTGTACCAGTCCGCCAACCACTCCCCAACTGAGTGCATGAAGTGCCATGCCTCGTGTCTCCGTCGATGTCCGATGGCACTTTGCGCTAATGACTGCCGAGCACGATCCGCCTCTCAATGTGAGAGGATTTCCGGCCGGTTGACCGTCTTGCACCGAAGGGGACGGATCCGCGCTTCGGATGGACAGGCCGAGGACCACACCTCCCACGACAATCAGCAAGCCCAACAGTACGGCCAAGGGTAAAGGGCTGACCCCAATCGCCGCGCTCCATTCGTCCTCGCCCTCTGATGACACCAGATACATGCCCTGGCTCAACATGAAGCTCGACGAGATGAAGAGAAGGAGCAGGAGCCACGAGTAAGGTCGCGGCAAGGTGATGAACAAAGACGTAGCCTGGGATCCAATGGGCTGTCCGTTAGAAACGCGTAAAGGCGTGAATTTGTTGGGTATGGCGAACTGGGAGAACTCGTGCGAGAGAAAGAACATGGTAAGGAGGGCGTTGGTCGACAGGTACAGCACAGCTAGCAAAATGTGCGGAAGAGAGACGATCATTGCCAACGCAAACTGTTGAGTGTCAATTGACACATCGTATATCGAGTTGAGAGTGCCAAACGAGTCAAATGCATCCTCTCTGCCCTCGGAAAGTGTCAGGGCCAGCAGTGCCCCCGTAGCCCCGGTAGGAACGATCCAGCATACGGCCCAGATTGCCCAACGGACAATCGAGGGTGTCTGCACCCATCGGTAAGACTCCGGGGTCCACTGCTTGAACTGCGCTCTCTCCCATTGTCCGCTCTTGGCGTCCGCTTTGCTCATGAGGCAACAGTCTTCTGTCGTAGGATCCGGTTCCACAAGAAAGGAAGCAATGGCATCGCCAAGGGTGATGAGCGGCTTCAGAGAAGGGATGGCCAATGCCAATGCCACAATAACAACAATCAGAAGGTTCAAGACGGCGATGACTGCTACTAGTGGTCCGTTGGCCTCGAGCGAGCAAGAACTCGCCGTGAAGAGTTCACGGTCGATGGTCTCCGGGGCCGTTTCCTCGTTCGTGGCGACAAACATGAGCGAGTTGTAGCTGCGGACGCGTCAGTCATGACATGAGACACTAACCTGACAAGCAAATAGCTTACATTACTTGTGATCCAACAGCTAGTGGGAGGATCAATGTCGCTATAAGCGCTCGCGGCTTCGAGATGAAGATGAGATTGCGGATAGAAGGAACGCCGATGTCGAGGTACTGCCGCTTTCGATGAGCGACGTCGACTTCTTCTCGTGTGGGACTTGTGAGGACTTGGAAAACGTAGCTAGCGCCGGCTAGGAGAACGGCACCGGCCAAGTTGACCACAACGTGAAGACCCGTATTCAACTGCCTGATGGCATCACAGTCCCCTTCCCGGATGGTTGTTTGCGCAGACAATCCGCCGTTGCGGATGATGAGAATGGCCAAGCATGCAACTGCCGCAATGAGGAATACCGCGGCCAGCAGCAAGTTCAGCGTCACGCCCCCTCGCCAGCCCGTCATGATTCTTTTGAGATACCTAGGGCTCCGGGCCTGAGCCTTTTCAGGATCATCAAAGAAGGATTGGAGAGTATTGGGGGAAGGGGCACAAAAGTCAGCAGTGCAGGATCGCTTGTGAGTGTGCTCGCGAAATTCCGGACTCTGGGCGCCAGGTCGACGCCTTCTTTTGCGGGCAAGAGTCTCCGGTGTCTCACCGCGCATGAAGTTGATGATGTAGTCTGGTACAATGTCCATGTCGAGGACGCTCGAGGCCGGCCTCATTGGACCGAAGGAAGTCCCACGACGGCGATGCATCGTGGATCCCCTCGATGGTAAGGTGGGAATGGTGGCCGAGTCTGCGGCTCTAGACGAGCTGCTCTGGAAGGGCCAAGGTACGGTACGCTGACTAGCAGAGCCCAGAGTGTGAGCTCGTGTCCTGGGACGGTCGCCATCTTGCCTAGCGTTACATCACTTTGTTAGCCAACATGCCAGCATTGCGAAAGAGCTAGAGCGAGTCGTTGGCGGCTCGAGCCAAATAGGCTTCGGCTTACCTTTGAACACCCGTCGTCTGGCCCAGCGTGCCCCAGGTGCGCGAGGGCTCCGCAGTTGAGGTGACGGTCGTCATGGCTTAGAACGAGTGCGAGAGACGTCGACGAGGGCAATGGACATGGAAGTAAAGAGAGGCACCAATCCAGCGAATGATGTTGAAAGTGAGTCAAAGGAGAGAATGCGGATAAGCTGAAGAGAAAGCAATGGCCGCTGGCCGTGAGAAAAGAATGATCGTCTAGATGAAGGGCCACCGAGGGAACCAGAAATCTTGAAGTAGTAACGATAGATCAATATCAAAGGAATGACAAGAAGAGAAAGTGAGCGTTCAGCGGCTGGAACTGAACGGCCCGCCCTGTCACACAAAGAGCCACGCGGATGGTGAGAAGGAGGGAGGATGAGGAGGAGGAAGAGAGCAGGCGGCAAGTATAGGACAGAAGGCACGACAAGGGAAGGAGGTCCTGCCCAATGGATCGGACGGTGTGTGTGTGGGAGCAAGGTTGAGGGAAGGAAAGAAGGGGGCTTAGAGTGGTGGGTGCAGTGGGGAGGGGCAGGCATCAACGGACAAAAAGGAAGTAACAAGCAAGGGAAGGGGGTAGGCCGTTCCATCACACGTCGGAACAATGCTGCCCAGTGCCTGCCCAGACGGGAGCGACTTCTGGGATGGCCTGCAAGCACACGTCAGGACATTTACGCACTCCGGGGCGGCGGGCATCTCGAATATTGCACATCCGTCCTTGCATCTATCCATCTTTGCTCGCTCTGGCAAGTGGTACAGGAGCACGAATAGAGCTAGGAACGAGGAGGCAAGGTCATCGGTCTGCGCTGGCGTGGTGCAACGCTTGTCCGACATCGAGTCCTGTTGGGTGTGATTGGACGGCTCCTCCTCGTATTCTCTCACCCTTTCCTTTTTCCTTTCCTCTTTATCCATCCATCCCCTCCTCCCCCTGTTGTTGCTGCTCTTCAGCTACGGCCTGTCCGTCCAACGAAGCCGGCCGTGGTTTCGCAGCGCGTAACCGCCTCTCGACGTCAGTGCGCCAGTGCCCGGTGCTTTGTTCTCTGTTCCTTGCTTCGTGCTTGTTTTGCATGAAAAAGCCAACCCAGCCAGCAGGCTCCCCCCAGATGCCCGGCCGCCTGGTTTCGGTCTTCAATGCGCCGTCCAATCCCAAGGCTGTGCTGGCTCCCCGTTCCTTGCAGTGCCGTGGCCAAGCAGGGGCACGGCATCATGCGCTAGCAGGGGTCGCGCCGTTTCATCTTTAATACCATCTGGACCCCTGGCTTCATCGGCTGAACCAGCTGCAAGTAACGTCTGGTGCACTTCTTGCTCCGTCCATGTGCAAAGACCTAGCTAATGCTTCTGCATGTCTTGCATGATCAGCACGATTTGGGATACTTAGTGTGGGTATATAATCGCATGTTCCAACTCGCTCTGTGACGAGTCAGCACCGACTGACTCGGATCGTCTTTGGTGCCCCTTGTTCTACCCATTCTCACATGTGGTGCTGCTCAAGTCCCTTTTGCCACTTTCGCCCATGCCGCAGCTTTTTGCATACCACTACACCCAGCCACTCGTGCCCAGCCCTGCGTCTGATCTGAAGAGGGCACATACCACGACGGATGCCATGCCATGCCTGTCGAGACTGTTTCAGTTCCCAACTACACCTACAGCTAACGATTGACAGTGTGCACAAAACCAGTCAGAATCGAGATGTGAGACTCGTAACCAAGATGAATTCATAAACGCCTTCATGTGACTTGTCGCTAGCCCGCTAATCCCTCGAGTATCCTGATTCCCAACTCCAATGTCCATTTTACCACTGATGGGTTCTAGATTACATAGTCCGCAATCGCTTTCAAACAAAAGTTAAATGAGAGACAGAAATTTTAGTAGAAAAGTTTGTCAGGGAAAAATAAAGGGGGTTGATGGTAAAAGAGTGTCAAGAAGTTGCTGCCAATACGGCGAATAGTACAGCATGCCAGTGCACACCCATGTATGCTTCATCAATCAATGGAAGCCTCAGTCCGCAATGGCATGCTCAACGACAACCGATGGCGTCTCTCCGTTTTCCGAGGAAGGGCGAATGTTCTCTCTTGCTTTCAGCTGAGATTCCACGAAACGAGGCCAATTTTCAGGGTCGCTCTCCTGCATTTGCCGAATGAAAAGGGCCCGATCTTCTCGGAACGCTGCGAGGGTGCCTTTTCGCTTGCAAAGCTCTAGGAACTCGCCACCCAGGTCCTCGGCAAGATCCCACAACACGCGGTCATGCCTAGGATTGTTGCCAATGTCATCAATGGTGGCAAGCAAATCAAGCTGTTCTTGTTCCTGCTCTTGCTTAAGCACACCTGCCCGTAATCTGTGTCCGGCGCGGAGAATCCGTCCCTCTTCCTCGTCGAGGTGCTTTGACAAGTTTGAATCTTTGCGTGACAGGGATTTCGGCGGCTTAAGCTTCGAGTCCTTGGATTCGTTTGAGCCGTCCGACCCATCGGCATCGGACAGAAACGAGTCTTGATCTTTGTTCGTGGTGGGAGGCGAAGGTGGGCACTGAGGCACGTTCGAAATGGGGAAGAGGCTATCATGAGACTGCCGCGTATCAGGATACTCGTCCTCGAATCGCTTGATGATGCCCTGCAGCGTATTGTCCAGGAACTGGAGTTTGCGCAAGTTCTGCTCATCCTCATCGGGGTTAGCCCGCGCCTTATTGAGCGCTGGCTGTAATCGTTGGCGAATCTTGCGTGCGCCCGCCAACAGGTGCTTGGACATGTCTTTGGCTTTGCCGCCAGTTTTGTCGGCCCCTTCGCTGTCACGGCCAAAGTCGGCCGACAAACGCCGGTACTCCTCAGCCTTGTTCTTCAAGCAGCACGTCAGGGCTTTCACAACTCCTGTGCCACCAATAACGTAGTCCTCGTCTGGTGCGCTCTCGTCTTCGGAGCTATCCTGCTCAAGCACATCGTGCCCAACTAGGTGAGCCAGGACATCGGGGTACTGGGCGGGCTTTCCATTGGTTGATTGGCTCTCGGCCGCACCGTACGCTGCAACAGCCCCGATGTTGGCATCTGGAAGTCGCTCCATGTTGCGGAGACAATAAGCCACCACTTGCTTGGCCAGAGCCTTTACAACCTCGCCAGCTTTGTCGCTGGGGACTTCGATATCGACGCAGACAAGGCTCTCCGAAACCCTGGCGGCGGCCATAAGCGACGCGTACAGTGCGCACGCCTCCTCCTGGGCCTCGGCATCGGGCGCATCCGCCAGCTTGGACACGGCCTCGTTGTCAAGTAGGTTAATGTGATTGAGGTTCTTGATTTCAGGGAGGACCTCTGTGAGCGCAATTGCCTGTTCCGCCGTCATGTTGACGTCCTGAAGGTGGATCCTCTTAAGATGGTTCATTTGTGGCAGAAATCTGCAGCCAATTAGCTCTATGTTGACCATCTCAAGAAAAATATGTCATCTCACCTTCTCAGGAGGCCGACGGCACTGGGACTTGTTTGGAACAGATCTCGGTTGTGGGACAAGTCAATGAAACGAAAGTCGGATAGCCGAGCCAGCTTGGGTAGAATTATGCTAAGTGAAGACGGGGTCAAGTCGCAGTTTGCCAGGCTGAGAGCCCAAAGGTTGTCCGTGTCCTTGATGCAGCATGCGATCGCTTCGATGTAATCCTGAAGAGAGTTGCCGCCAAGATCGAGTGCTTCACAGTTTCCGGAAGTGAGGTAGCGAGCCAGGTGGCTGACGCCCTGGTAATCGAGGTGGTTGCGGGCAAGGCCAAGTCTGGTGATGCCACAGGCAATGACACCGTCGATGATCCTACCAAGCTGATCCATGCTGGGCTCCGTCTCGCCCATGTTCAATAGTTCGAGCGTGGAGCCACCGGGGCGCTCAGCCAGTGCCGTCGCGAGCACGTCGGCGATGCCACGGGGAAGGCTATGACCCTGCGGCAAGTGTCCATTGAATTGGTTCGAGGGCTGGTGGGGAAAGGGGATGTTTGATACATCAAGATACTTGAGGGGTCGGCATAGGTACAGAAACAAAGAGAGGTGCTTCCAACCATCGGGGCCCAACTGGTTGTTCTTTAGCACCAATCGCTCGATAACTCCACCTTGCTCCTCGAGGTTATGTCTGGGCTTGCGGCGTTTGAGGTCCGGTCGCTTGGCTGCCAGCAGGCCGGCGAGGACAACTCGAAGCCCTTCATCAGTGAGACCACTGTTCTCGAGAGAGATTTCTCGTACGGGGACGACGGCAAGATAATCACCGAGTGTGATGAGGTCGGGCAGCTGCATTTGATAATTTGTGAGGTCGATCTTGTTGACCAAGCCAGTTGCGGAGGAGCAGTTTGCACTGTTGGTCAACTGCTCAGTGATTTTCTTGAGAATCGGGGTTTCCCGTAGTTGACAACAGCGCCGGTAGATTCTGGCAGGGTCTGTGGTGCGAAATGTGGCAGCAGTACTGGCACCAGATGCCGTAGACGAGGCATCGCTGTTGTCAAACAATATTTCCATTGGGATTGACCCATTGGCCTCGGCGAGTTTGCGCTTCTTCTCCTTTCTCGCCTTGCGCTCTTCTTCGCTCCGCTTCTTCTTTTCCTTTTTCCGGGTTGGTTCTTTTGTCTTTGCAGGAGTTGCGTCGTCCGTCTCCTTGTTGCAGGCATCGTCAACTACGATGACGGGATCCTCGTTCGATCCGTCGCATGGAGCTTCGCTGGCAGTGTCGCCAGTATTGCCAGTGTTGTCTGCCGTCGCCTGCTGCTCGGCCAAACCAGGATTCTTCAGAGCCTCGCCCTCGCCCTTCTCGGTTAACTTCTTCTTAGGCTTGGCAGGCGCTTTGGTATCGGTTTCGCACTCGGTATACTTTGGCATAGGAGCTACTTCAACATCGACGTTGAAGGCAACTTTCTTTAACTTGGCATCCTTCAGCTCCATGATGGGGCACCTCTCGCGGTGACGGTCGACGTTGAGAACTCTGCGCTCTACAAGACCGTTCCCAATCTTTCCGGTGAATCCTGTCGAGGTGTTCGAGGATAACCTTCTGAAGACTCCAAAAAAGCCGGCCTGTCCATTCTTGGGCGGCGCCGGGGTGTAAGGACTCGAGCCATCATGTTTCGTGGCGTGTTGAAGAACCGCATTCTTATTGGGTGAATGTTTTGGTACTACTGGCTCTGGTTCTGCCTCTGGAGGCGGTGATTGTCCTTGGCCGTTCTGTTGATTTGCCGAGGCGTTGTTGGGAGGTGATGTGGATGAGAATTTGGAGGAGATGTTGGAAAACCAGCCCCCTCGGCGTTGTGGCGGCGTGCTGCCAAAGCTGTTCTGCCGGTCAAACGAAGCTGATCGCGATATACGGCCGCGCACAGAAGAAGGGCTGCTAGATCGGGGTGGTTCGGGTTGTCCGCCTTGCAAGCCGTATATCGGGAAGGTTGCCGAAGACGCCGGACTTGCGGCTCGGGGGGGACTTGGGCTGGAGTCGGGGACATATCGAGGGCGCGCCCTGGCAGGAGACGAAGAACGATATATCCTGTCTATAAGAGCATGGTCAGTACCGATCCTACACAAGATAATCAGGTCGCATGAGTGATTTGGCCCATGACGGGACACAATGGTACACGGAAAAGGTTACCACTGGTAAACCGGCGGTGTCGTGTGAGCATCGCCATGATAACCTAGCGGCAAGCGAGGGCGGTGACGAGACGAGCATACCCTTGGGGGCACCTTGTGCCATCCAGCTAACGTCAACTCCATGAACCTGTTCCATGGCGGCGATGGACTACCGCATTCGGTGTGGTGAAGGTGTTTTAAGGTTTGGTGTTGCAAGCAGCAGACGATTGACAGCTAAAGAAAGGCGCAGCGTTGAAAGAGTGAAATATCGGGAAGCAAGGGTGTCTAACGACACCAGGTCCTAGGGGCTGCTGTGGCTTGCTTGTGTAATATTGAACCGGGGCAACGCTGCAAGGTCAGGCGAGGCAAGGCTAAAGACTTGCTGCAGCGTCCAGGTAATATAGATTCGAGATAAAGGTGAGTGTGTGCCAGTGTGGTGAGGAGGCGCCTGGTCAGCCGATGGTTTTGGGATGGACTGAGTGAAGTGAACTGGCCGAATGGCAGGGGTTCATTTTTAGTTGGCGGGGGCCCTCGAGTTGTAGGGGTTGAAGGCGCACTGTCGTCATGGCCATATGCGGTAACAGCTGCCCAGGCCCACTGTAGTTCGTCCTGTCCCGGCGCGCTCATGGTTTCCCATAGCCCCGGACGTCCCTGTGGAGGTTCCCCCCATGCCATGTACATCACCTGAAAGTGGAGCATATGCTTGCGATTCAGCAACCATCATCCAGAGCTCGAAATACAGCCCTCGCCCACTAAACATCTGACGACAATGAGCCTTTAACCCGCTCGTCATTATCGGCCGGTGGTGGGGCCCAATTCGCAAGGGGAGTGTGCTGTTTGTCTGATTACAATTACGAGACGGCATGATCATGCAATCATGCTCTACGACCTAAGGTACTCAGATCATTGTCCTTCGGGGTCTTCCGCCCCATCCCACGGAGTCGGGACATTTCCTACGCCTAGCACACGCGGAGAGGCATTGTGCTGGGTGCTCTGCTGAGGTTTATAACCTAAAACCCGCCCGTCTAAGCCGTCCATCCTCCGGTTCGCATCTAATCCAAGCGGCACAGAAATGTCAGAATCGAATCGGACCCAACAACCTTCACGGCCATCACATCAGCTTGTGCCGTCCTCGGCCGGTTGTTGGGGTCGGCTTCCAGAATACACGCACGGCACCCACGCCACACGCCACACGCCAGAGGACCTGACCTGGCCCTGAAGTTGGGTTGCACGTGGAACCGTGTTGGACTAACGACGGCGACGGGTTCCTGGGGATGATACTCTTCGGATGCCTGGGGAATGCCCACCACTGCAGGTGCAGTTCATCACAAGCTTCACGACGAAATCACCCCCTAGATCGCCTCCACCTCGAGTCATCTGCGTTGTTGCTTCGCCACTGTGGACCACAGGCTGCTGATCGAGCCACCAAGGGAGCAACAGCACGGCATTCCGAACCAACAAGGGAATGGTGCGGTATCTCCAAAGGCACGCTGTGATTGACACTCTCCGCATCTCCCGGCCGCCAGTCGCCCCAGAGCCCATCACAGTTGCATGCCTTCATATTATTGCTCAGGTGTCCAGACAAGTCATTCCACAGGTTATGGCGGGGCTTGCCGTCCGGCTGCATTTGGTAGTGGATCGCACCACATTGCAAGCTGAAGCTTCCATTGGCGGCCCCAATGGCCCCGTTATGCCAGACAAGAATAGAGTTCCAGGACCGCAGAAGTGGCCCAAGAGGCCTGACTGAGCACACTCTAATGCTCCTCCAGCACCAGAATAGGCCCTGAGGATTTCTGACCATATAGCAGAGCTGTGGCGATGGTTGCAGTTGATGTGCTGAAGGTCAAGTCAGTGCTTTTGTTGTTTTTCTATATTTGCTTGGTTCGGTAGGTTTATCTGCGTGCCGCAAGCCCACTTCACGCTGCTTCAACGAACGGCGGCTTCCTTTTGCGGGTTGTAGGCATGCGTAGCATTACCACTGGCCATTTTCGCTATGAGCCACACTTCAATAAGGTACCTCAGATCCACCGCAGTCACTTTGATTGCACTAGCAGCAAGGTTCGTACTCGCGGTAAATAATTTAAAGATTGGAAGAATAAGTCGAATCGGTCAAGCGGCCAAGAGTGTCCGCCCTGTCTAGGGGGAGGGCTTCACGCCGTTGATCGAGAAAACTGCGGCCGGGAAAGCGCAGGCAAGACGCCTTGGGCCATTGATAGTTTAATCGCCAGCGACATCAAATCGCGTTCCAAGCGGTCTAGATCTTCCGCCTAGCCTGCCTGTAGTGGGAACTACGGCGACTATGCCGAAAGCGCTATTACTGCTTTTGCGTCCGAGAAACACAAGCCTATACCTATCACGGAGTTTGATTCATTGCCACAAAGTTCATGCGTCTCCCGACTCTACCTCAGACATCCCAACAGGGTAACGAGCCTGGAGGCGATCTTTTGTTTCAGGAGACCCAGCACCCTACAGTCGATCCATTATCAACATTTCCGTCATCTGGAAACAAATCCTTCTCCATGCCACCTAAGAATAGGGAGCTTCGCCTTGCCAGCTCCAGTTTATTCCTTCACGGACCACGGCACAAGGCCTGCTGCGACTTCGGAACAAAAAAAAGGGGAGCCGGTGCAATAAATCCGGGAGGATCAGAACGGAGCAGGGGTGGGAAGGGTTGGCCGCCTTCCCATGGGCACTCGGCTTTACGTCAGCAGGGAGGCCTCGTGTGGGTTGCAATGGCATTGGACTATGCGGGCAGGCTAATGAGGGGTTCACAGTAACGGTGGATACAGGGGAAAAGAAAATGACAGTGGTCACGTGGGAGCCCTAAACCCTTCAACTCAAAACAAGCCCCCCAGAGCACGTTGAGCTGGGAAACTGGGGAGACCGAGCTGCCCAGCAACTGGCTGGGGAGAGATGTTGCATTTTGTTTATTCACGAAACCGTAGAACGAACCCTTCCCTGCCTGTAACTCCGGACCAAAGCCATATCAACCAGTTTTAGGTCGCCGTTGGCACGTTTACTCATCATCAGCCAGAAGCTGCTGGATCTTCTCCTGCACCTTCTTCTGCTTCTCGGCCTTGCTGATCTTGGTGGCACGGTACTTCTTGGACTCGGCCTTCCACTCCTCCTTGCTCTTCTTGGGAGCGTCGCTCTCGTACTTCTTGAAGGGGTCCTCGCGGATCTCCTTGTGTGCTTCCGCGTACATGTCCTCCAGGCCATCGGCCTCGACGTCGTCGTCGATGTAGCCCTGGAACTGGCTCTTGTAACGCTCCTCGTCGTCGTCGGCGAGGGTCTCCATGTATTCAGCCACGTGACCGCCGAAGATGTACTTGCGGAGGGTCTCAGCGTCCAGCTCCTTGCTCTCCATGTCGTAGCCGGGGAATCGCTTCTCAGAGTGGGGGATCAGAATGCCACCGTCCGAAGCACCCTTCATGGCGCCGAAGACGCGAGCACCGGTAGAGGTGCGGGTCAGACCAACGTCGAGGAAGGCCTTGAAGGGACGACGCTCGCCATCATCTGTCTCAGCAGCCTGAGTGAGGGTGAACTCGCCATCGGCCTCTTCGACACCAACAAAGTCCTCGTCGAGGCCGAGCTTCTTGAGGGCACGACGGGCGATCAGCAGGCCGGTGGCGTAGGCGGCAGCCCAGTTAGTCAGACCGTGCTCGATGCCGTAGGCGCGCAGCTCGTGGGCGTAGGCGGAGACGAAGACCTTGTCACCTGCAATCTCTGACGAGACGATCTGCATGATGATGTCCTTGTTGGTGAAGCGGACGACCAGGCGGTACTTGGGCGCATTGTACTTGTTCTTGGCCTGGGTGATGAGACGCTTGCGGGCGTAGTAGTCGGTCTTGCCTTGACGTCTACGCTTGTACTTCGTCTGGTAGCGACTGTGCAAGTCGTCAGCATCCCCCATTCACGAAGCAGATTTTGCGAAGGACGTGGGTACGTACCTGAAGTAGGCGTTGTTCTTGACCAGCTTATGGAAAGGCTGTCATGAAATCCTCGAGTCAGCAATTTGCGCTTCAGAAGTGCTCGTATGAATCCGAAGCATCTTGCGGTGACTCTTCAACACGAGCAATTGGCATTTCTGCCTGAGTGACTTGGAGATGCCATTTCTGGCATCCCAATGATAGGCCTAACTTACCATCTTGACTGTCTTTGCCAACGAATGTCTAGTTGGTCAAAAGTGTGAAGTTGGTGGTGCAAAGGGAATTCCCAAAATTTGGTGGGGGAATCTTTTCAAGCCCTAAAGAACGGAGCACGGCCGGTGGTGGCCCCACCACGCAATTCGCGACGACGGAACCCAGGTCGGGGACGAGTCACATGACCTGTTCAAGGCGATGAGGTAAGCAGGCTAAGCACTGCGAGGGCAAGGCCAGCACCATAGCCAAGGTGTGGGTAGAGCCTAGAGGCAAGCATCGGAGCAGGGATGCTCGTCTGAGCCGAGGCACAGTGATGTGCAAGCAGCTGTCTTGCCTTGGGCTTCGGCCGGATGCTGATCTTTCACCCGTCGTTGTAAGCGAGCGTAGCAAGGCTCATACGAATTCAATGCACTCTGAATCATAGCACATCATCATCTTTTCCGTCCTCCAGGCTTCTGAGCGTGTCAGGTATACTGATGAGCATGTCGCAGCCCAAGGTTCTCCTATTCGACATGGGTGGTGTCTGTGTAAGTCGAGGCTACACCTTCTCCAGGCGGCCATTCCCTTCTCAACATCACCTCGTGCGAGGAAAAGCTACTATGTAAAATTGCAATGGCTGACGTTCACAGGTCGTGTCTCCGTTTCAGACGATTCTGGACTTTGAGCTAGGCCTAGGCATTCCCCCAGGATGGGTCAACTATTCGTTGTCCAAGACAGCACCGAATGGCTTCTGGCACCAGCTTGAAAGGGGAGAGATCCCCATGGGTCAAGCTTTCTTCGACGGTTTCAACCAAGATCTCCACGACCCCGAGAGGTGGGCTGCTTTCTACTCCAGGGAGTCGGCCAAGGACCCCAGCCTTCCACGGGAGTTGCCACCAGTTCCAAGCATCGATGGAGAGTACCTGTTCAATGAAATGATGTCTGCTTCCAGTCATCCAGATCCCTGGATGTTCCCGGTCCTTCAAAGGCTCAGGGCAAGCGGGAGATATATCCTTGCAGCCTTAAGCAACACAGTCATCTTCCCACCAGGCCATAGGCTGCATGTGGAGAATTTCCTTGATGAGCCTATGCGCAAGTTATTCGACGTCTTCATCTCTTCTGCCCACGTGGGTATCCGAAAGCCGGACCCAAAGATGTACGAACTTGCGGTCAAGGAAGTGTCGAGATATGCTAAGGAGCATGCGAATGAGAGGCGTGGCGAGGGCAAGGGCTGGGAAGCAGGAGTCCAACCTCATGAAATCCTTTTCCTTGACGACATTGGGGAAAATTTAAAAGCAGCCAAGAAAGTGGGTTTCAAGACGATCAAAGTGCCGTTGGGCAGGGCATATGAAGCTGTCGAAGAGCTTGAGAGCATTACGGGCCTGCGGTTGGCCGGAGATCACCCAAAGATTCCGGTGAAGCCTCGATCGAGTCCCAAATCAAAGATATGAGACTTGAAGTGTGTGCTACGTAGACATATGTTTAGCACGGAACTTTACGAACCTCGGTAAAAGTTTCAACTGTACATTTCATATAAAGTGTCCTCAGGTCTTTCTAGGGAAGGTACGTGAACATACAACAAACCAACTTCTTTGAGCTTTCCATCAACAGAAGCGCCAAGCCACTCTTTACGAAACCGTAGTCGAGCCCTGGACTCGAAATTCATCAGCAGCTAAGAATAGCACAATGCCACTGTTGGCGACAAGATCAAACTGCTGGTTCACCTGAGGGCTTAGGAATACTCTCGCCAGTGAGCCACAACGTCGGCGGGCTTGCTGAGGAGAATAAAGGCTTTCGAGAAGATTATGAGGTCGAAGCTTCCTTTGTGAAGCGGTGACTGTACCCGGGGTGCCGCGAGTTCTCGTAATCTGCGGCTCTCCCAGCCTACGTCCGCTGGGCAAATTGAGATTGTATCTCTTGTAAAGCCATCTCGTTCAGGCCATGTGAAGTGCTCGTATTCAATATATAATGAAGTCAAAGACAAAAACTTTGAGCCCTTCATGCCAAAACTGTTTGACGAGTCTCTGTATGAGTATAAATTCAGGCTCACTCGCATTTCAAATCACAGTGCAGCGGTGGCCTCCAAATAACCTCAAGGTATTAAATCATTTTAGGCAAATAGAACACATGGCGCAACCCACTTAAATATATTAGGTATTCTAAACGAATATGACCTGACTTCTGCCTGCATTCCTTGAAGTTGGAAACCTCGTGACTATACTCACTACCTAGCTGAAGCACTTGGTATAGGGTAAGATATCTTCGGCTTGGCGGGCTTGGCGGGCTTGGCCTTTTCATATATCAATTTTTGTAGCTCAACCTCTACGCACAGCCTGACAACAACGGGGACCGCCACGTGAATATTCCCCAATGCCTTGCGGGGCATAATATATCTTGATACCAAGAGAGACTTCTCTGGTTTTGATTCGTCGTATCCCATTGGTTTGAGCCAGGTTCCCGTAAGTGCCAAGAAACGACGGCAAGGAAATAAGTCGTTCTGCACGGCTTAAACGGTGCCGTCATGTTGGAAATATCTTCTATCCTCTCTCGTTTGGATACACGGAATAAATCATCATCTAATTCTTTTTTAGAACTTTATCTCTGGCGAAGGAAAAGCTGCTGCGGAAGTCACCGGGTGCAGACGACTGAGGAATATACGAGAAGTCCAGAAGCCGGGAAAGGTGCCGCGGTCTTCAGGGCTTAGAGAAGTGGTGTAATAGGCTCCAAGTTGGGCAGCAAAGGGCAACAGCAACAAGTCGTAAGGCTTCCATCTGCCTCAACCTCCCAACCCAAAGACATTGAGCCACGACTACAGTGTCATGCAGGAGGCCCGCCACATACCAGCAAGCAGCCGTCTACCCCGCACACCAACCAACAGATATAAGGGGTGACTGTTGCATTACTGTTATATCGATATCACCTCCTCGAGACATGCAGGGTGGTTGATGGCTGTCCCCTAGAGTACCCTAGAAGCGGAAACTCATCATCAGATTGGTCCTCCTAATCACAACATGACTAAGAAGAAAAGTCGAGGCCGACCGTCAGTCATGGACCAAAGCCCAGACTTGGCCATGACGAGTGAAGATGCTGATACACGACCCGAGTCATCGTAAGTGGTCGATTCAACCAGCGTTCATTGCGAGTCTTCCGTTAACGAAGCTATTAGTCCATACGAGGCTTCCGTCGTCAAGCTGCGGTTCAAAGATGGGACTGAATTGACTGTCCTAGACTCTTTGCTTCGCAAAAGCTCAAGCCTGCCCTGGCTCTGTTCGCCCGGTTCATACATTCCTTTCGAGCATGTTTGCAAGGAAGTCGGGCACGTCCTAGTTCACTACCTATTCACCGACAAATATCAGTGCCTCAGACCGAAGGGGTCGTCACTTGACCAAAGACTTGCCGATGAATTTGCAACAAGCGTTCAGGTTTATGCTCTTGCTCGCAAATATGAGCTACCGTATCTGGAGGAACTTGCCAAGGACGAAATAAAGAGACTCGGAGAACGACTCTCCGTCAGTGTCGTATTGGATATAGTGCAGTCGGCATATCCAGAGCCCACCTCAGACGATTTGTGGCTCAGAAACTATCTGAAGTCCAATCTCCAGTCCATCCTCAAGTGTCCTGCAGAGTTACTCGCTCTTAGCACACCGAACACCAACCTCGACAAGGTATCAATCAGCGACTTACTCTTCAGAGGTCTTGTCGAGTTGGTTCACGACCAGGTTCTGCTACCTCGAGGCATCAATGAGGCCTCAAAGGCCGAATTTCCCGAAGAATCTGCTGTCCTGACACCAGCCCCTCCAACCGCGCCTGAAGCGGAAAATTTGGACCTTTCGGATCCGTCCATGGGAAATGAGCCAGAACCATTTGTGACAGGGCCAGAATCTGTGCCCACGTCTAAACTGGAGCGTAGCACCGAAGGTGTGCGTGTACCCGAGCCAGAGCTGAAAGAGGAATCGTTTGGCCTCTTAAAGTCCACAAATAGCAGTAGGCTCAAGAAAACCAAGGGAAAGAAGAAAAAAGCGTTGGCGCTAGCGCCCGAATTCGGGATCACAATGGATTCAGAATCAGAGCCCACGCCGGCGCTGCAGCAGACGAACGGAGACGGCTTTGGGGGGGTCAGCTGGCAGAAAAGCTCGAAAGATTGGGACGTGCTCGCTGATCCAAAGCCCGATCCTGGGCCCATGGCGAATAATGATACCCTTCGGGTCAACGAGGAAATTGCAGAAAACAAGGTGAAGGGAAAGACCGACGACAAGTNGAGCCAGAGCCAGAGCCAGAGCCAGAGCCAGAGCCAGAGCCAGGGGCTATGAGTGAGCTCGATGAAATGCCCAAATCGAATGAAGACGACATGGGGAGAATACCAGAGAACATTGAAGAGATGAGGAACGGGACTGTCGAGCCAGAGGCCGAGCTAGCAGCTTCGAATAAACTCGAGCCGAAGACAGCACCGGACCAGGAGCCAAAGGAAAATCCGGAGCCAAAGCCGCTGCCCACGGTTGATGCTCCCAAGCATCCCTCGGAGGTGAAAATAGAGAAGAAGAAGAGTAAGGCACAGCTAAAGAAGCTTGACAAGAATAAGCTTGAGAAGAAGAAGCTTGCCAAGAAGACGTCTGGCAAGAAGAAGCTTGCAAATGGCAAGACTGAGCGTGAGTTGCAGACAGAGGTAACTACGGAACAAGTCGAGGCTGCTACTCCTGCGGCTGTAGACGAAGCCAATGCTGCCGCCCCCGTGGCTGCGGATGAAGCCAAAGCTACTCCGACAACCTCTGCTGACTGGTCCTTATGCGAGTCAGACAGCCAGGGCGTAAAACCCGAAGTCGAGGGCGGGTGTCCGACGCAGCCTGCACCTATGGTTTGATGCTGACGCTGCAATGGCTGCTAGGCTCCCATACGGAGGCCCCTTTACCAGCTCTGGTTATGTCGAGGCTTAGGATCGGAGCACTAATAGGAATTGCCTGCGCGAGGCAATAGCTCGGGATGTAGGCTTGGAATATCGGGGTATGCTCTATGTATTTCATTGTATAGTAGACTTCCCCTCCAGCACAATATTACTCGGAGACACATTTTGGATTCTACATGATTCGTTGAGCTCAGATTCTCGGTATGCGAGTGAGCAACGCCTATGGCTTCAGGTCATAAAACTGTGCGCAGCTATTGTGTCTTGTCTTGAGGAGTGTGTTTTGCGTGAGCCTTGCCAACAATCATCCTTGAATCTGTCATTCCATCGCTGAGGACGGAAACGACCAATATGGTGATGTGAATCTTGATGTTTCAAGCCCGAGAAAGCCCTAGGAAGGAACATGTTACATTAAAGAGCGCAGACAGGCCCTGGTGAGGATGAACTCAACCTGAAGTATACAGCACGTGTTATTCGAAAAGGCCCTGCTCTTACAGTTAGACTCTTGCCTGCGTCGCACCAACATCGATGTCCAAGTCCATGTCCGCAAGCAAACCCCCCCACCACATCGGTGCAGAACCCGCCGGACGTCCTCCCAGGGCCTTCATGTCGGCTTGTACTTCTCGGAGGAAGTCCCCGTTGGCATCCTCGGCTAGCCACTCCGCCAACGAGCTGCCCCTTACCCTGGCCTCGAAACAGTGCTTCACCCACCGCAGCTTTTTGGCAACATCATACATTGGGCCGGCGACCTGCTCCTCCTCTGCCGTGGTCGGAATACCCATATCCTGAGTGAAGCGGTCTACGTCTTGCCTCCGGAGACGCTCGGCTGCTTCAAGGATGTCAATGAGCGAGTCGGCCAGACCACCGAAGTCAACGGTCAACCGTGCGAGACTGGCGTCCCAGTCCGGTGCTTCCATCAGGAGCAGCCGCGTGGTTACCGCAAGCACGTTCATCGTGTACTGCATCAGGACAATTGATTCGTAAAGGAATTCGGCCGGAGCCAGCGTGAACAGCGTGTCGAAGAAGGTCTTGGCTGCAACGAGGCAGTTGCGGATATACATGGAGCGGTGGTGGCTTGGTAAGACACCGTTCCGGGCAAGATTCTGCAGCTGCGTGGCCGGTTCGTACAGTTTTACAAGGATGTAGCTGTGGTGCATTTTGAACCTCTTATGCTGATACTCCATGGCATCCGGGCTACGTGCTGGCGCGCGGAGGGCATCAATCTCTAACATCTCGTTCTTCACCGATTCGAGTATTGCGTCCAATTCTGTACGTACGCTCCTCGCGTTGCCTTCTACCAAGAAGAGGTAGGCCTTGGAAGGATCGCCGCTTTTTTGATCGCCAAAAGCGTCGGCCAGTCTCTCCTCGATCTGCATCATACGAACGTTGCGTTCAACAAAGAAGTCTGCCGGGTACTCCCTAGCTGCCCGTAAAGAGTCAGCTGTTGTATCGACATGGCGACCTCGGAGAGGGTTGTGCCTAGCATGGCACGATGAGTTTCTGCAAGGATAAATCATCAAACACAAGTATTCCGAGAAGACAATGTATACTGGCTTACACTGAGAGAATGAAGAAACAGCCTAGAAAAGCTCTTTGTTCCTCAAGGGAATGGATGTTGCGGGTCACCGCTGCGCCTTTGGTCTTGTTTGGATCATCCAGAAAGTTGTTGATTTGTTCTGTGGCTTGGTTATATGGCTGAGTTATCTGCAGGTTGTATGCGCAGCCAAGCAAAAGATACGTCAGATGAGTGATTGACTGGTCATGAAAAGGGACACCGCCACTGTAGAGTGTCTCATAAGCACATGGCGATAGCTTGGGTTGGTTCCATTCGGGCACTCTACTGACCAAGCAACCAAGACCAGCAAACCCTGTACCATGTCCAGGCTCACCTCGGGGGCAACAAGCAGGTGCTGACTGAGGTAAACCATGATCTCAAGCCTCATCGTCCTCAGCCTGGGCAAGGGCAGTGGCGCCGCGGCCAGCATGATTGCTCTGGTAAGAAACGGTCTGGTGGCAAAGAGATTTTCGGCAGTGGTGTCTTGCGCAACCGGGACGAAGGCAAAAAAGGACATTCGACGACCGCGGTACAGATGGAGGATGCGGTATACCTGCTGCCATGACAGGCCGAGAGGAGGGTCCGCCGAGGGAGTAGTAGGCGCAGTTTGAGATGCTCTTGGAAGGACATGCATGCCATGGTCTGGAGCGGCGGAGTTAGAGGAGGGTATCTCGAGCGCTCTTTCATGACGTCCCGGTGAATCCTCGCTAGGTCCGGTATCGACTTGGCCTTGGCTTGAAGTTGACTTCAGAGACTTGGTTTGCTGTTCACGACCTGCCACCCGACTATAGATATATATCCCCGCTCAGCAACTACCACGCCATGGCAACCCTCCCATCGAGGCCACAGAACAGGATAAGCAGCGCACCTATGCAACGGCCTGACCTGCCGCGGCCGCCTCAGGCTTCTGGTTGTTTTTGGCACGCAGGCAACGTCCAGCCGGTCGCACCGGTCGCAGAGGTGACGTTCGACGTTCCTGTCCTGGAAATGGCACCTTGCCCTGGCCACGCTGCATGGCACGCAGGCCCTTGGGCGCCGTGGGGGACTCTGCGTCCGCCTCGACGCGTTGTGTCGCTCCATTCTGGAAGAGCTGGTGGCAGATGATGTTGTCGGCTGACTGGCAGTCAGGCGTCGAGGGCGATTCCATATGGGGAGTTTATGCCAGTAAGTCTACCCCTTGGCATTGCCAAAAGGGCATTTGCTTATTGTTTGCTGTTGAACCTGAGCATCCCTCTATTGTTGGCCCAACCCGAGGTAGGATGAGATGCCTTGATGTTCTGCCTACCCTACAGTATCATGACCCTCGAGACCTCTCTATCCACCCCAGGCCTTGTATTCTAATGTCTGCAAAAGGCACAGAGATGTCACGACAGTGTTGTAAATGAGTTATGGACAGCCCAGTTCATGGTAAATAAGCCGGGGTTTGAGTCAAAGTAGCAGGCCCAGAACCTGATTACCGACCAACTCGTGAATCGACACTCGGTCCCAAGGTGATTTTGCGATAGGCGGCGGTTGATCACCACCATCCATGGCGCAAATACCAGCCAGTGCCCTGAATCGACGCCATGATTGGGTGCCCAGGCATGCCCAGGCATGCCCTGTCATCGCTCATAGCTCACTGATGTGAGTCCGCGTCCTCTCCAATCGATCCATGACCAAAAGAAATGGTATATCTCACCCACTGTCATGATAGCCAAATCACACAGCTGTAGGGTAGCCTGGTAGAGCAGGAAGTGCTAGGACTCGAGCGACCTTACTCATGCAGGAAGTACTGTGTCAAGTTGAGGCAAGACTTTTCTGAAAGCGGCAGGATTACCTGGCGATCTGCGAGCAACCTCGGGACGGCAACACCAACCAAACTCTCTCGCGGTCAAACCTCCATCCCGTAACACACTTCCAACCCCCCCCCCCTCCCCGGCCTTATACGCGTACCCGCCAGCGGCACTTGGCCAAGGCTGGAACTCGACACAGAAGCTAGGGCCTTGGACGAGGGGATGGGTCTCTTGACTACTGTTGCAGCCGAGGCCAGGTCGGCCGCCGTCCCGTGCAAAAGGTGGGGGACAATGACAACTCCTTGCCCGCGACCCATTCAGCTTCGCTGAGTCTCAGCCCTTCACTGCTCCTCACGCCCCTTGGGCCTTGGGCTAGAGCTCGTTACGCCCCCTGGGTAAGGTGTGCGCGCTTGTTGACTGCTTTGATTGGGCCTCGTACGGATGCCACCTCTGACCGTGAGCCCTCTACGCGGAAAGGACACACACGCACATGCTCATGATGTCGCCTACCCATATTAAGTTGGTTGCAACAGCTCCCCATCGTTCCAGATCTATGACATTCGCCCCCGCCCCCCTGGCCTGTGCTGTACCGTTGTTGGTTTGAAAAGATTCTCCAAGATTCTGTTTCCTACCTTGTTCTTCCGTCGTGAGCCATCTGCGCTGCTCCTTCTACACCGTATTACGCGCAACGCCCATGATGAACACAATCCTTTCCGTCGTCGTCGCGGGCCTCGTGGCCTATGGGGCTTGGAGGTTCTACAGTCTTCGAAAAAACATAGCCGATGCTGAGAGGTCTCGATTGCCCTATGTTGTTGTACGTACGTTGTGTCCGGAATCTCGCTCCATACTGCCCCTTGGCGCCGTCCTACAGTAAGAAGTCACTGACGACAAGTCTCATGGCTCCGCAGCGTGGAATCCGTGGGGTATCTCCTGGTCTCTGCTCAGGCCAACCGTGCTACCGCTGCTCAACCTGATACCGGCTTGTCGCAACGCAGCATGGTTTCCGTAAAGAACCCCTCGCCTGGATTCTAATCTGCTCTTGTGCTGACGAGCTCAAGGTTCATGCAAGACGAATGGGGTTACCGAACGAGACATGCTCTTTTTGACCGCCATGGCGAGGTGTTTACACTTGTAGCACCCGACGCCAACCTGCTTCTTGTTAGCAATGCCGAGGTCCTTCATCAGATGAGCCTCCGCCGTGAGGATTTCCCAAAGCACTTGGAAATATATGACATTCTGAGATGCTTCGGAGAAAACATCCTCACAACCGAAGGAGTAGCATGGCGCCTACATCGCAAGGCCGCCTCCCCTGGGTTTAGCGAGAAGAACCTGGCATTGGTTTTTCGAGAGTCGACCCAACAGGCCGAGAGCATGGTCCAGAGCTGGACAGGTCCGGTCGGCGGTCGGCCCAAGACCGTCCGAACAATCGGAGACGACACCATGAGGATCGCTTTGAACGTCATCAGCCGTGTAGGCTTTGGAGTTCATCTTCTATGGCCTGGGGAAGCACTTCCGGCGGATATAGATCCTAGGCAGACCAAGTATGCCACGCTGGATCCCCTCAACGGCTATCAGCTTAGTTTCGCCGATGCTCTCGAAAATCTGCTAAAGTACATCGTACTGATTCTCGTGGTGCCACTCTGGCTGTTGAGTATGTTGTCCGCCCTGAAGCACGAGTTGATATTGCTGGCTGACCCGATTCTAGAACTGTTACCATTCCACACGCCTCAGCTAGCTCTCACGGCTCGGAATGAGTTTTTCAGGTACGCAAACGAACTCGTGGATGAAAAGACCGAGAGTCTCCGCCAGGCAAAAGATGAGAAAGGACAACGTGATAACATGGACCTCATGGACCACCTTATCCGTGCAAGCCGAGTTGGCAGCGAGAAAAATGCAAACAAGGATTCGCTCTTAGGGCGTGAGGAAGTCATTGGCGACACCTTTCTGATTCTTGTTGCCGGGCATGAAACAACAGCCAACGTGATTCATTTTACCATTGTTGAACTGGCCAACAATCCAGACGCCCAGCGGCAGCTGCAGAGGGAATTGGACGACATACTGGAAGGCAAGGAACCCCAGGAATGGAATTACGACAAACTGGTCAAACCATTGCTGTCGAGCATGATTGCTGCCTGTTTCAACGAGACGCTGCGACTCATGCCACCCGTGGTTGGCATTCCAAAAATTGTTACGCCGCACCAGGACCAGTCCATAGTCATGGAAGGACAGACATATGTGTTGCCCAAGAGCACACAAGTTAGGTGGGCGGCAACATCGATTCACTGCAATCCTCGGTACTGGCCGGGAAAGCCGAGCAAGTTGCACCCTGGAGAAAGCGACGTCAACGACTGGGTTCCTGAAAGGTGGTATCGAGCGAGTGACAGCTCTGAACAGCAGGGATTCAACCAAGTCACGGAAGGAGCGGGGCATGCCGACGACAATGAGGAGCCAGATGTGAGCTTGAAGCTATTCCAGCCTGCACGGGGAGCCTTCATACCATTCAGCGAGGGTGCACGTGCTTGCTTGGGCAAACGCATGGCGCAGGTGGAGATGATTGCAATTCTGGCAGTACTCTTCCAAAAGTACAGCGTTGAGCTGGCCGTCGATGAGTGGGCGAGTGATGAGCAGGTCGACGAAATGAGCCGGGAGGAGAGATTGGCATTGTACAGGAAAGCCCAGGACAAGAGCAGGGCAACAATAAAGGAAGCGAAGATGGTGCTATCACTCAAGCTGCAGGGCGGCCGGCACATTCCGGTCCGGCTGGCGAGGCGGGGACATGAGCGATTCGCGAATTTGGGGAGCGATTGAAGTAAGACGGGCATTGGGGTCTGATACACTGCCGAGAAGACGTAACCCAACAACCTACGGCTTCTCGAATCCCAGTTGAGGAAGAATCATGTCGACCCAACGAGCAGATCCAAGACGCATGATAATCATGGGCAGATACGAACAACGGCGATGATGATGATTGACGAAACATAGACGAGTCGTGCCGTTTACCGACGTAGGTTGATATGGATTGGCTGGACAGTCCAACACGCAGGGAATGGGAGATTGAGACGGCGTGAATATGATGTTGGTAGAAGAATAAAAGCTCAGGTTAAGCAAGATTCAGAGCAGGTATGGTCGGTATTGCCAAAGTCTGGGCCGTAGGAGGTGGTCGCGTCAACGGCAGGACCGTTTTTGGGCGCAGGGAAGTAGTACCTGCCACACTTCGACGGCTTGGTAACGCGCAAGGTAGGCCCTAAGACCAAGTACCTGGCACTTGGGCTATGGAAGAAAGGAGGTCATGTAGTTCGGCAAACGAAAGATATCGTGGACTAAGTCAATGCAATAACAGAGTTGTGTGTGTTGTGCCTTCCTGGCTGCCGCCGTGTCTGGGGTTCATCTTTCAAGGAGTAGGTGCCTTGGGTACTACTAGTAGATAGGAACAGCAGTGGAAAGTATCTACATACCCACATCCCCACAGCACCCTCATCTCCTCACTTCTCTAGTATCCCAAGTAGCATTTGGGAAGACAGACGTTCAAGGTCACGAGCGGGCTGCCGTCGCGCGTCTGCAAACTGAAAACGCGTAAACAAATCAGATCAGACCCGGCGGCAGTAGCTCGTCGGTACTTACGAATCGCGGCCACGGTCCCACGCGGCTGCCAAATCCCCACTAAGCCTGTT
>KL660703.1:0-22631 GCA_000732775.1 Stachybotrys chlorohalonatus IBT 40285 | reverse complement strand
GGGGAAGATGCACACAAGCATTTGCCTGCAACGGCTGTTCCGGCAGACGAAAGGTGTGTTCAGTTGCACCCTTTCCAATGGACGATCCCCCTTTCAGGGTTCTCACGGCTCCTTTGAGGAGTGTGGGAAAGGCTAAGTTGTCGGTTAGCTAAGGTAGTGCCTCCAAGACCCTCAACTTGGCCATCTTTGGGTATAGTAGTTGCCGGTTCCAAGCAACGCACCTGCCTCGTAAAGACGAGGCAGGGGCAGTTCGAGATGAGTGGTAGGTGCGGCCAATGCAAGGTGTGGGGTCTCGTGTCAAGAAGAATCATCGCTACAATTTACAATTTGTCTATTCTGTACCTGGGGGGGGGGGGACAATTGATTAATTCTTCCTTTATTCGAGGCCTCTGGAGACTTGTCTTCTGTGAAAGCGCCTTCTACCATAGTACGACTAGACTCGATGTGGTGGTCATACCCGCGGCCTCGTATACGCAATTCTCGACATCGGAGCACTTTCCGGCACTGGCGAACTGTCGAAGCTGTTCCTTGATAGCTGGACCCCGCTACATGGGCTCGACACCTGGGGCTGAGGCGAACCGCCTGCAACGATCTTTACTTCGGTGCCGTGTCAGATTGTTCTCGATAGCCGCTCGATTCTTGCCCTTGTGCAACATCCTGCGGAGCAATGCACAACGAGAACAACGAGCTGGGCAGCTGTTGCGCAGCCTCTACTCATACCGCGGTGCCGGTCAGCACCTCTAGATCAAATCCAGGCGGACTGGGGTAATGCATTGCCACGGAGTAGCTGGTCCAGTGGTCTGTTCCACCAGGCGCCGTATTCACTACAGCGGCTTGACTGGCCCGCATCAACTTTGGCAACACGAACACAGTATAATTAAACGAATGGGACTAGTTTTCCAGAGAGGCCGAGCGTTTCGCCTGGGTCTGTTCTGTTGCACTCCCGTGCCTGGCTCTCAAGTGGATCTTCGGCCGATGCCGTCATGACATTCCGACAATCGGCCGGCTAACGGGACCCAATCCTTTGCCGTGAACCTACAGCCAAGAGGCCGCCGACCAGTGCTCGCGCTCTTGATCTGGCCATGTTGGCTGCGAAAGTAATCACTACCCCAAGGGGCCAGAAGCGGCGCATTTGTCTGCTCTAGTTACAGGACCAGGTTGTCTTTGGGCTGCCGGGAGACTAACAAACCAGTGGATAAAAATATCCCTCCGAAACAGTGGTCGAATGGTTTTCTCTGGCTTCTCCTCTGCCAGCGCTAGTCCAAGCACATGTGTGGAGAGCCAGAGAAACAAGCACTTCCTCACCATTGTCGTGAAACGCGGGTGGTCCTCGGAAGTATCCCAGCATGCCAACTCCAACTCTATCTGAAAGCGAGGGCAGAGAAACAAAACCAAGGGTGCTGGGGCAGGGTCAATCCTCCCGCAATCAATGGCCGGGACCTAACGCCTCGAGGCACCTAAGTGCCGTCATTCACCCTCAGTCGTCATCCCGCCGAAGCATCAGCAAGCGCATTCTCTTGGTTACCATGGCACATTCCCACAACGAATTATTCATCTTTATCTGGGCCGCTGGACGTAGACCGGCGGAATGTGTTCTTTCAACAGGGAAAGTAGCAGGTTGATCAAGATCGTCGCTCCGAAACGCAGCCCCCAAAAGGGTCCTGGCGACGACCATCTTAATTTAGATGCGGCACATCCTCATTACAGCATTCACCGTGCATTCGACAGTACATACATTACGCCGCGAATGACTCGACAATCCCATGGACAGGGATGAAACTCTTGAGCCAAGTAGCAGCCTAGCCAAAATCAACGTTGGGTTTTGACCGCACGTGTGTGCTAGCTGTGGCATGCATTGTTTTCAGCAACTTCTGTAGCTTGTTTGAGAAGTGTGACGTACTATGCAGTAACGCCAAACACACACTTGCATATGCTAGGAGCTCGATTCCAAACGTAGTCAGATCAATCTTCACGGTTCACGTATGATAGCTCCCGCTGCTGCTGGCGTAGACCCTTCTCGACCTGTTCCTAGTGGAGAAACCGCGCGGTATTCGTTTTTCGTATAACCTCATAAGCCTGGCAGATGTGGCGACAACCTCAGAGCTGTCAGCCAATGCGAACAAAGACTTCTATGGACGATTTCTTCCCTAGGTCTTGTGATGCTTGCCTGCCTGCTCGCAGGCGAAACACATTGTTCCAGATACAAGACATGTTTCTTCTGTGGGACGCATTGCGTCCACCCTATAGGAGACCAACGGCAGCTAGGCGACTGGCATTCCATAACAGAGATCGCTCGTCACATGTTAAAGTATCAGGCCTCGAAACTATGATTGACGAACACAAGTTGGGATAGGGTTTCCATTGGCTTACCCCACGTCCAGGCGATTCGTGGTGCACTTCTTTCAACGCGGGCTTCATTTCAAGTGCAGTCATAACAACCTTTGACTAGCATCGGGTCTGGGCCTTATGTCTTTTCCTTGTGATCCAACGATATCCTGCATACCTTGAGCGACGGGAACCCTGGCCTGCAGCAGCTGGATTCATTCAGAGGCCAGACGTGTCCCCGTGAGTGAAGTAGTGTTTCTTTAACACGTTGCCTGCCAAGAAATCTCTACTTTGTCGATGTAACTTGTTTCATGGAGATGTTGTTCTGTGATTTGCTTGCTGCTCAGTCTTGATGCCTTCCCACCAAACCTTTGCCTCTCCGAGTGGTGCCCATGCTGGTAATGTTCTAATGGGAAGGATCTATAACGAGGAGTTGGCAGCCAGTCCACTCTAGCATATCTAAAGGCTGACCACAGATCCCCTTAGGCCAAGAATAAGGTTGTCACCGCTATCCTGCTCCTGAGCCTGCGATGGGTGCCACGGACCGGGTAGCCAGAGCTGCCCCAACCACGCACAAGTGAGAAAGCCGGTAATGGTGGAATGTTCGTACCGTCGGCTGTAGAGAGTAGACAAAAGTCTTTTGAGGATTTACGCTTTACTGAGACGAGTAGACTCCTCAACGAGGCTATCTAGGAGGCTAGAGCTGATTATTCTTCGCCCGAACTTATAGTCTCGTTCGAGATTTCCTCACGTGGCCGGACATTCTTGAGATGCAAGCTCAAGTCAGAGACGATGGGTGAGATGGCCTTGAACATGTGGCGAGAGCTCCATGAGAAGTCAAATGTAGGTTGATGTCGGTGAATGACCGGATAACATATCGGGCACAGTGACTCTCAAAGCGTTTGTGGGCCTGTACAAGTGCAGGGTTGGTTTAGGGTTGATGATGATGGGATACATCCATGGGCAACCATATACCTGTTTCTAACATGGAGTCAAGGTAGACATGGCAAAGGGCGGCCATGGGGCGTCGAGAAACGAGCAAAGGAGTGTGTGAGGATCTTTCTGAAGTATCATTATGTGCAAGAACCGTGACGATATGTGTAAGATATGCCCTGTGCAATTGTGGATTTGCCAGGAAAACAGGGCATGATGTACTGAGCGGTAAGATTCCTACATCCAAACTCGTCATGAGAAGATATTGGAAGCGAGAAATCTATAAAACGGACCTTGGGCCGGGGTTGTGCTGAACTGTTGGCGGCAAGAAGGTCGTCACATCCCAACTGCCTGGCGATGATAGGATTGAAGGGCTTATATTGTTGCTAAACAACCGCTCAATGCCCGACCCTCCCTTTCCCCCTTTCTCACGGACCCAGACTGGAGCCCATATCGGATTATGCAATTCAACAAACAGCTTTCGGTCCGCGGGCCCCCCTTCGCAAGCTATATGTTTGCTGCTTCCCAGCTTAATGTCGGGGCCACGACGGAGGCTCCATATGCAAGGGGAACAACGCTGATGCCATGGTTGTGCTCAGTCTTGACCGCTCTTCCCGGGCAGGTCGTGAATTTGAACTATGCGTACTACAGGCCACATGATATCGGAAAATGATGGAAACTCACGGCGGTT
The DNA here is from genome assembly GCA_000732775.1 of Stachybotrys chlorohalonatus IBT 40285. Taxonomy (NCBI): domain Eukaryota; kingdom Fungi; phylum Ascomycota; class Sordariomycetes; order Hypocreales; family Stachybotryaceae; genus Stachybotrys; species Stachybotrys chlorohalonatus. Next base: position 18,682 of record KL660703.1, on the reverse strand, counting down.
GGGCCTATAAGGATTGTATAATTCAAGATTGGTATCGGATTAATCATGGGAACCCCCCCTTCACGGCGACTATACGTCTCCCGCAGAACCGTCAAACTCCTAAATAAACGTTGCTCAATGGTCTCCGCCATGCTAAATGCGCCCATCGCCCTGCGATGCTATGCTACGCTATGCGATCTTTAGACAAAACAAAAACAATTCCGTAAACCAAACCCCAACTCCAACCAGACAAGTTGACATTGCACCTTCATCATCTTTCATGCCTTCTCAATACCATCAGAGAATAGTTCCACAACTTAGCCCAAAAGCTTCTGAACACGCTCTTGGATGACTCTGTCAATTGGTTGGGATTGTCGTTGGATGACAATGTTCTCACGTCCACCGATGGTCACGATCCTCAGCCACTCCGGTGAAATCTCGGTCGCAATCAACCTCACGCAGGCCACGCCTTCCTCGCGCGAGAGCGGGACGCGAAGAGAATCCCTGAGCTTCTCCAGGATAGTTTGCATGGTGAAAGCCTGCCTCGGCAGAGATAGGGGATTAGACAAACTGAGCATGGATATGGTGGCAGCAACGTCCGCAACGCGATTTAGTGCAGCTCGACGCTCAAGCTCGGGTCCAGACGGGGGTAGTGGCTGCCCGGCCTTGGCGAGTTGCTTGTACCGGATGCGATCGAGAAGACTCATTTTCGTGCCGTCCGGATTCAACAGAGGGTTGCTGTTTGCTGTCTTCTGCTCCAATACCTTCTGCTGCTGCTTTGCCGCAATTTCTTCCTTAAAATCAACCAGGACGCGATGTCCCTTTGCGAAGAGCGGATTGGTGAGAGTTGCAGACTGCATCTTTGTAATATCCACCTGAGGTAGGTCCGCTAGGGAAAGATTGTCGAGAGATAGCTCGGCGTCAGACATTTGGTCTGTGGCTTTGTCGGCTGCAAGAGCGCGAAGGTTGTCCTCGAATTGTTTGCAAAGCTGCGCTTCGTTGATGGAAGCGGCGGCGACGCCAGCTCTCAACTCGACGCAGATTTTACCGCGACCATAATCCGAAACGATGAATGGAGACGGGGCATCGAGGTGATTTGAGGATTGAATCGCAATGCATCGTCGTATATCGTCCGTCTTGACTTCCCGTTTGCCCCATGCCATCGAAATGTGCGGCGTCATGGAAGCAATGCTAATTGGTGTGCTTTCACCGTTTTGGGCCAGCTGGACCATCATGGTTCCCAAGAAGACCTTGTGAAGGTCGAGGAGCTGAGCGAGAGGCGGTGGTAGTGCATCTGGAATAGTGGTCTGTTTTGCCGACTTCTTGTGATAATCGGCAATTTTGGTCTGAATGGCCCTGCTGGGGATTCTCTGGCTCTGTGCCCTCGACTTGGCTATAATGGTGGATTGACTCGGCCTGTGTGGTGTCCTTGTCCGAGAGGGCTGAGTCTTGGCGGATTTGCTAGACTTGGGTGGTGATGGCAGGGATCTGGTTTGGAGGATTCGAGGCTCCTCGCGACGACACGCCCGCTTTATGGGGGCTGCGATTGCGTCTGCCTCGTCATCGCTGCTGGGCGCGAAGGAGACATTGCGTCGGGCCAGTCCAAGTTCCCCATCTTCCTCGAGAGCCGTGGCCTTCCTCTTCTTGAGCGAGGATTGGTCGACGACGATGTGCTTCTTGGCCGAGGCTGTCCCATCGTGAACGAGGCGGGACTTTGTGACACGCGCGAAACTGCTGATCAACGGTGTACTGGCCACGGCAGCAGCGACCTGTGGCTCATTCCCAGAGCGACGGGGCATACTTGATCGGAGGGCAGGTGGAAGTGTCAAGAAGCGAGGCAGGTCCGAATCGAGGCGTTTGAGCAGGCGTGTGTTGACTCAACACCCGACTTATTGAGTAGCCCTTTCTTCTTATATCAAGACTAGGAAGACACAAAGAGCAAAGAAGGCGAGAACAGGCTTGCGATGGCGAAATGTCTTATGCCGAAGAGGTGATTTCGTGAATATGAAAAAGAAGGAAGCTGCGGGACAGGTGGAGATGGAGCTGGTTGCTACAGTACCTGAGGTAGGCCCAGGCGCGCGAAATTGATCGACGGGGGGTCGTGCTCGAACGCGTCCCGACGCGTCCAAAGCCCACTTTGAACGCGTAAAGTGGCCCGCCAGACGCAAACGCGCTGCCCCACAGACAACTACAGCTCCAACGATATTTTCAATGAACTTGTCAAATACACTTCAATTGCGTTCCTACGCGCGTCTTCTGAAGGCTGTTGTTGTTCCTCCGTTGTGATCTCGACGACAAGTACGAAAAGACATCGTGTCGGTCGTCAATGGCTGGCGAGGCAGCCTGCCTACTAGCTGGTTTCCTGACATCCCCCAAACCTGGCTGTGCATACCGCGTTGGATTCACGGATGACTCGACCCAGTCACAGTCCATCGATTGTTTTTGGATCCGAGGGTAACCAAGGTCGGCGAGTGGCCAGTCAGGGTGTTGGTCTTGAAGCTACCACGAAGTGTGCCACCATAATGCCTTTACTCTACCCTATGCCATTTTCACTTGGGGGTCCAAGATGCTTGTCTAAGAAATACCTGTCTTTCATAGCTGCCTTAATTAACTAGCTAATTAACATAGGAAAGCCAGACCTCAGCGGCCCTAATCTTGGGTCCCTGCCTTCACTGTTCCTGATCTTTGGGCGTGTCTCTTGCCCTGGGGCAATCGTTCATCTTAACAGAATACCGTTTGCTCCTGCACACCGTTACGCCGCGATGGTCCCATATCCTTTTCCGTGTCAATGCCGTTTGTACAAAATGGAAAGTGAATTAGCACAATCGCTATTGCAAATTTATAAAAAAAAATAAAAAAAATAAAAAAAAAAAACACCACGGAAAGCGAGTCAAGCACACAACACCGTAGCATCCTAACGGCGATTTGCCGCAGCCCAGGGGTCACTCCTGAAGCTGACAGGGCTAGGAGGGGGAGGCGCCGGCACCGCGTAGTCGTTCTCTTGGATATGACGGACTGGGGTCGTGGGTCGTTCATGTTGCTTTGAAGCGAGAGTGGCGTTCAGACTATTGTAAAAGTCTTGTCCCGTGATGAGCCTCAGACCGTGCTGCGACGGATCAACAGCCAGAGGCGACGCAATCTGAGCGCTAGGCATGATGAGTGTAGATTGAAGAATGGTCGGCGAAGACGGTTTGACTAGTCAAAGTTGTTGTCTGGGCTGGATAAAGACAGCGTCAATAAAGCATAGCTTCACTCAACCAGCAGGCCAAGCTTGGGGTACTGCCTGCGTCATACCTCAATTGTACAAGCCAAGCTTCGACGTTGATGGATTATTGCTGATCAGAGACGGCGATGAGCCCCGGGTCGGTAGATCAGTGGAGACGTTTGCTCGCGAATGTGGTGTCGCTAGTAAGGGGGGCAACGTCCAATCTGATAGCAAATGGTATGCAGCGCTGTTTGATGCAGTGATCAGATTCCGTGGTAGTCGGTTGCACAGACGGAGAAGAAGTGCGGAGGGAGGAGAAGGCGAGATAGAGGGGAGAGTGTGCCCGAAGGAGTTTTTATTGCCAACGACAGAGAAAAGTGTGAGATGACGGAAGAAGGGAGTGTAGCCGCAGAGAGTTTTGGGAAGGGGGGAAAAAAAAAGAAAAAATAAGAAGAGAACGCAAGGGAGAGTGAATGAGGGCAAATGGATTGCGAGCAGCGGTAAGAGGTACGTACTCGTGGCACGTCGGGAGCGAAGGAAGATGGAAGAAGCACAGTGAAAGTGAAGTATCCTCATAGGGGAGCCAACGAGGTGACAGAGCACAAGGACCTTGTCCCAGAAGGGAGACATCCCGGTAAGAAAAGAACCAGGGAAAATTCCGGGGAAGAAAGGAAAGACTGGGGTAAAACAGCAGGCAGATGAAGCAAGAAAGAAAAAAGGCCAGACATCTGGCCAATGTACCTTAGGCAAGGGGGAGTGTGCGGTGCGGTGAGGTGAGGTGAAGTGAATTTAGGGGTGTGGGCGTGCTAGGGGTACCTGAGCCACGGGGGTGCATTGGGGGTGGAGCGAGGTAACTGAACTGGACCTACCCCCCCCCCCTTCCGCTCGATGCGCCGGCCTGGATGCGGACGAGATCCAAGTGTGTATTCGTAGGGCGGTGCGGAAGGAGATAATATTTGCATCAAGTCAGCCTCCTACGACATGCACAAGTCGTTATTACCCAAGATTGACAGTGATTCACTCACACGCGGCCACGTACCTTTAATGGCCGAGGAAGCTTCCGGCCCAGACCGCCTTGTCCTGAAGCAGCATCACCGGGCCCGACGGGTACGGATGAGGGTCAAGTCTAGCCCAGAACAAGAGAAAGAAGTGTAGGGAAATTTTCTGACACTCTATCGAGGACACAGGACGACACCGCTCCCATCGACATGGGCCAGGTACATTCCATCCAAGGCCTACTGATACCTAGCCGGGGAGAGCCACAGAATGCGACCTGTTGGTTGTGTTTCTGTAAATGGGATGACGATGACGATGCTGATGATGTGATATGATGCGGGCAACGGGGCAAAAGTACGGAAAAGGACCACAGCTCAACCACCTGAATCCCAACGCCGCCTTGTGCTGTCTGCATCAGCTTACCGGCAAGGCGCAAGAGCAACCCTACCCCATTTTAAACACCGAATTAGAATATCATACCCCCGTGGGGGTTTCATGGCGGATATTTCAGATGAGCTGGTATGCATCACGGAGGTGGACGGTAGCTTCGGTTTGGCCTCTTCCTTTCAGGAGCCGTGTTTGACATCTGGGCAGGGAAATGTCCGGGACAGGTAGCTGGGCTCTGGGATCGTCGTGTCGAGCGATGCGCGAGCAAGACTATCGCGGTCGGCACCCGTGTCCACAACCACTCCCATACTTGGTACGAGGAGCGGCCAAAGGGGTCTGGCTCCCAGTGTCTGGCAGGTGTTTCTCTGCTCCGGCACTTTTTCATGCCAAACGGAGGTCTTGAGTATGGGGACTCGGTGACACGTGTAATAAGCTCTTGTGCGATACATCCAACGACTTGGCTGCCATGGGGGAAAGTGAGCCCACGCCCCCAAGGGCTGTTGTGTCACCCTGCCTCATCTGTTCCCCCGCCCCCGGCTCCCCCAGACAGCGCCCCCTGCTTCCAAGGCTGCAGATGGACTTTGGTTGGGGGGCAGCGCAGGGGCAGGGAATGGGACTGCGGCGTGGGGCGTGGGCGGGCGTGGGATGCTCGTTTCCGATAGGATGAGAAGCCAGGGGGGGCCAATATTCGCACATCGTTCCAGAAGAAGGGGCATATCGAAATTACCTGGGGGGATAATAATAAAACGAGGTGGTCATGGTTGATTATGTCCGTGGGATGATTATCCGCCCTGGCTGGAAGAGGATGGAGTGCGCCGGCGAAACGGGCAGCAGCCGAACTCGACATTCATTCCGGGCAAATAAAAGATTTGGGCTTTGACATGTTTGAGTCAGTATTCTGAAGGAGCAGTGAGGCCGCGCTGGCTGCACGTCGAGTCAGCAACGACACGACTGGCAACAATGACTCGTCGGACAGAGGCCATGGCAAGGCATCTGTCTCCCTAAACCTGGATGTGTGCCCAACCAGGCATTGCCAGCGGTATCTTGATTCTTTTCTTATGGCGGCTGTGACTTGACCGGGCAGCAAGACGCTCCGTCCCTCGTCAGCTTTTCATCTTGGGTCGTCTAGCAACACTCTCTGCCTGCTCTGAGCCGCGGGCAAAATTCTCTGCACGATCCTTCCGCAGCATCCGCCTAGACACACCTCGGCCGCTTTTCAAAATGCTGGGTAGGCATCCGTCACACCCCCCCCCCCCCCTTCTTTTCCTGGCTGGGCGGACGCTACTACGGGCTACGAGCCCTCCCGTTCCGGCACTTATCGCTATAGGGCAAGGTCGCCCGGGCGAGCGGGAGATGGGACAATGATGGGAGGGGGGCTTGGCCTAGCTGGGGAAGTGACTAGGATATGGCTGTTGCCGCCTAGTAGAAACCACCTGTTGGCGTTGTGGCGGAATCGTTGGGGTCAATCTGGCGTCAACGGAATGTCCCTGATGCATTCTAAAGCAATGTCAACCCCGTCCGTTGGCGGCGCTGAGATCCAGCAATGCAGTGCCCGTAGCGCCGCGTTGGTAGTTCCAACAAAGCAGCAGCAGCAGCCCCTAGGCTCTGGAGATGCAGTACGTAGCCCCAGTCTGGGGTTGACTGGGGGGGGGGGAGGGGCGTGAGATGACCACGTCCGTGTCTCTGGATTTCTATATTTCATTTATTTATTCTCATCACCCTGCTTCCTACCCTGTCTGCTGTGTAGCATGGAATGCTCGTAGACGTGCCCCCCCCCCTTTTGCGTCTTTCCGATGCAACGTTAGGAGGCCCCAAGCCGAGCGACCGCGTGCGTCTCCCTCCATCGTACAGTCTCGGCAAGGCAGCCACTCGCCCAGCTGTCCGTCCCTCATGGCGAAGCCGTAGGACGGGTGCGGAGGCCACCACCACTCAGTTATCGTCGATGGCCCGCTGAATGCTCTGGCATAATTATCTCTTGGGCATCTCTCTGAATGGTTAGGCACAACTGCTCAGCCGCAATAGGCATCGTATTCGCTGTCCGGTTTGCGATGCTTGCCCGTCGCCGCAAACGCCCACGCGGGCCATGGCCTACGGACGTTCTTTCTCGTCAGCCAGCATGTGTCACGCCTTGTCCCCTCGGAGGCGGGAGGTGGTAGGTTACACCGGGCTGCAGGAGAGAACTGGGTGGCAACGCAAAAACTCCTTGGCTTTCCTCGTCCACATATGCGAATAAACACACGACGGAAGCCTTTGGGCTAAGCTCGACAAGGAGATGAGGACTGCCTTGGTGTTTAGTGATGATTCATTACACCTTGATCAACGGCCTGTGAAAGAAGTTGAAGAAACCTATGTCCTGAGTTGTGAACAATCGAGGGTCTCACGCCTGAGCCGCATTCCAGTAGCTCTCACGCAACCACAACCTCTTATCTCGGTGCCTTCAGGGCCCTAATCTTCTAGAGTCAAGAAACAAAACACTGTCTGCAACACCTCCATTCTCCAAGACATGCGTCCAGCTCTATCTCCGGTCCCGGCCAGCTGGCAGCATCTGCTGTGGAATGCCGCGTCTCCTTGCATCGTCACTGACTCTGGGGACTAGCACCGATCGCATCTGCTGAAACTGCATCGTGTCGATTGGCTGCCGATTTGGATCACGTCCTCTCCGCTGAACATGTTTCGTATAATTACGAACTTGGTCGCTTCGGAACACATGTCCGAGCTGGACACATCGTATTTCAACATCATGTTCTACATCAGTACGGCTTTGGTTTTAGTCGTAATTCATTCTCATCGTCACTACCCGCTCTCTAAAGCCTCCCTACTTTCATACATGGCTGTCATGCCGCATCCGCTTGACCCTCCGCGGCTCCGATAGTGCCTCAAGCTCTGGATACGTTGGCTGACGAGATTCCCGCCGTCTGCTGTGATTTACTCTTCCTCCGCGACAGCTGATACACGTCATTGAAGTTCATGGCTACCCCCAGAAATCTCATGTCCACATCGGGCTGGTATGCCAGGTCTCCGAGCAGAATCTGCAGCTTTGTCTTGAACGAAGCCCCCAACTGCCTCAGCCGTTCCTGCAGGACAGGAAATTCGGACGCCACACTGCCGGTGGGCTGGTACCCGTCGTCGTCATGCCGAGTCGTTGTTCGCACGTCCGCTTCCTGTCTTCGGGTAAAATCAGACACGCTCCAGCTGTACAGACCGTCGACCGAGTCGCGGTAGTTCAGCATTAGTCGCAGTATGTCGCTGAGCTGTGCAAGGTGTGTAGTGCGGTCTTCATCGTCGCCCCCCTGATGGCGCCGCTTGGCACCCAGGAGGCCTTTGTGAGTAATGTCGTTGAGATATCGGGTGTGTGCCTGTATCAGATCGTCCAGCGTGCAATCCTCCTTTCTGATGCGCTTCTGTAATTCGCTCCACGAGGACTCGATGACCTCGAAGAGAATGTAGTATTGCAGCTGACCGACAAAATGCATCATCTCCGCCAACACTGCACGCGTAGACTTCCACGTGTTCGTAACCCCTATATCCGAGTTCTGCAACACCCCTCGGGAGCCTGTCATGCACTTCCTCCAGGTTGATAAGATGGCGAACTCGACACGCTTGATTTTCCAGAGGAAGTTAAAGACTTTGAGGTATTGTCTACTTCCCCACTCGGTAACCACGACATCTATAGGTGCATCAACGTTGTAGACCAGCGTGAAGCAGTCCCATCCGATATCGCCGTGTGAGAGCTGGAGCATCCTAGCATCCAAACGTCGTAGAACCTCGCTCGAGTCATACTGTGCATTGGATCCGCGAATTGCGTGTTCAAGTTGCGCGGTCAAGTTGTGTCGGTACTGAACATCGGCCGGGCGGTCCAAATAAGAAGCAAGCGAGTCCATCAACAAGACAATAAAGTCGCCTTGCCCAAGGAGCATGTACCTCTTCAGTCCTTGAAGATGCTCAAAGAGATGGAACTTGTTGGCCATCAGGTCAATGACGCGCTTCATGGTCGTTTTGTAGGCTTCGTCAATCCACACCTCGAGCTTCGCCGTATCTCCATACTGCAGCTGCTTGGAAGCGGCTTTGGAGTACTCTTCAACCCAGGCCGCATCTCCGCAGCTGTGCCGCAAGAAGTTAAGGGATTTGCCAATCAGAAATACCTTCTGGGCAAAGTCTTGAGTAATAACGCTAGGCACCATGTCTGGCGCGATTTCGTACTTGTCTTCCCATACATTGGTAGCTGCTTTGAGCTTGATCGCATCTGTCTTGGGCTGCTGCTGCTCTCGAACAAAGAATTCTTGATATGGATCGGAGAGTTCTCCGTCGTATATCCAGTGCCGTAGAATATCATAGAATGGACGAGTAAAGTTGCCAAGCAGCCGCTCTGCAAACGCCGCTACCACGGGGTCTCCATGGGAGGACGAGAACCTGTGAACTAGAGATATAAGTTGGCCTCCCTTGGTGTTTTCGGATTCTTCCGCCATAAGACTCATTAATCTCAATCCCATGGTGGCTTCTCGGGTCCACACGACGCATCTCTTGAGTGTCACCCCGGTCTTGCCTATGCCTCCACGGGTATCGGAGGTGTTCATAGAGGAGAGCGCCCTGCGAATCTGGCTCTCAAGAGCGGCGATTAGGCTTAGATAGGAACGCAGTTCGCTACTGATTGCAGAGCGCAGACTTTGGCTGAGAAGACCTTTGGTGGAAGATTTGGAAAACTCGTCCAAGTGTCGGTATAGCAAGGAGGGCTCAGCCAGTGTATGGAGGAGTGAGACGACGGGTAAAGGAAGGGTGGGTGGTAGTCGTATGGTATTTTTCCCCTCGAAGGGCAAGGTGGTCGAAGAAACACCTTGCAGTGTGAATGGAAGATCTCGCAAAATGCCACTTTCAGACGGCTCCATCTCCGAGCGATTGCTGGAAAGAAGCGTCGATTTAAGCGATACATCCCGCCGCAACGGGATTACCTCTTGCTGCTTTTCTTTTCCCGCATCCTTTTGCTTGGTTTCCTTGGGTGGAAACCGCTTCAGCCCATCCGTCTGGAACGCATCTCGAAACTGCTCCTCGTCCGGCTTCAATATCGGAGTCGAGTTTTTCGAGCGGTTTCCATGGCGCTTAATAGCATCTCGATAGTTGGGCGCCGAGGGTTTCACCGGGCTTATGGGCAGCGGCTCATCGGGATCGGGGGAGTCGGCAAGCTCGTATAGCAGGTAGAGGATAGCCCATTTGTGGTCGAGGACAGGCAGGGCCAGTAATCGGGAGTAAAGGTTGGAGAACCTCAGCGCCTGGCTGGGGTTACTTTGAATGAGCTTCCGCTTGATGAGATCAGACGCATGATTCACGTCGGAAGAGATTGCCGGGCTTGCAGGGCTACAAAGATCAGTGCACCGCCGTGAGTGGGAAGAGGGGGGTTGTCGGAGGAGCCCTCACCCATCTAGTATCTTCTTGACAATCTGAAAACATGCGTTGTGGCGTTCCTGCGCTTCATATTCGTCTTCTCGAGCATCCGTGGGGATGATGTGGGCGATGAGGCTGTCAATGGCATTTATAACGCGATCAGGGGCCATGGCTGCATTGTCGGAGGCTGCCGATGCGTTGGACGGCCTCTAGTCTCGTCAGGAGTAAGTGCGACAGGGCCTAGGCTCAGCATCGCCTCGTACATGGGCAAGAGCAAGTTGAATCAATGGCGATGAAGCCTCTTGGAAGACGCGACGCGACACGGCGAGGGGGATTCTGATTTCCAGGTGGGATGGGAGGCTGCACAGGAAAGGTAGCACGACATCTGAAACAAGGAACAAAGGGGGCTTTGTGAGGTACCAGGTACTTGGCTCCATCCGTCACTGACCGTGTTGGCCTAGCCCCCAGCGAAATTTCGACCTCATTCCTACCGTCGACTCCTTTGCCGTCAGCCCGAGGCAGCACATGCTCATCAATTCGGCGGCCTCATGATGCCTCGACCATCAAGCCGACCCTGAAATCACGATCGCATCATCGCCAGCATCCGCTCGAGCCTGCCCATGAGTGGCCTCGCGCGTCGCGCGGTTTCTATAAGCTCGACGCGACAACGTTGTCGATTCCAAGAGCAACATGCCCGACATTGACCCCGCGGCCTTGAGCCGTCCGACCGTCAGCCTATCAACCCCTATACTATCGACAAAGTCTCTGTCCATCTCGGCTCCGGGGTCGCAGAAACCCATCAAGACGAGCCAGTTTGTCCCGCCTCGAATTGACCTGGAGCCGCTGTACAGCGCCCTGAAATCGAGCATCGGACCCGAACAATGGCTGGTCTACAAAGAATCAACCACCGAGTTCCTCATTGGTATGCAAACCCCAGCATCCCATCTCGCCAACACCGAGTCTAACATGCATTCAAGGACGGTTGAACCAAGTCGAATATGCGGAACGCATCGACCCCATTCTCGCTGGTGGACAGGGTGACAGGGAACATTTACACAACCAACTCATCGCAGCCATCTATGGCAACGTTACGAGGGAGATGCCCGATCAGGGCCCGGCCCCCTGGGTCAGCGCAAACGACAAACCTGTTCCGCCTTCGACGATCAAGCCTGTATCAGGCGATGCGGCAGAGCGGAAGCTGAAGGGAGAAGTCATGCAACTCCCTGCTCGAGATCGTCGGCGCATAAAAGATATTATCCAAAACGACGTACGCGCCCTTTTGACACTATTTCTGGTAGAGCTCTACTAAATCCATTCGCAGTACGACCCATTTGAAAGCGTATCCAACGTTTTCACCGATGTATTCCGCAAGCCATCAACAGCGATCGAAGTGCCTCCGAGTGCAACCGGGGGGCTTAATAATATAAGTACGATGTCTTTCGCTCGCTTGGGACTTCATACCAGCTAACCTTGGGTATCTAGACATTGATTTAGAAATCCGAAAGCGATTCAATCAGCCCTTGGCTGTTGAGTCGGGTGAATTCCCCGATGTCACCACAATAGGCGCCAAGATGCTGCCTTTCTGCTTCGAGTCGGGACTCACCGGTGGACACTCAACAGATGCACCGCATCTGTTATCCGTGGCGACAGAGATTTTTATCAAAGACGTTCTTACGCAAGTTTTCAGTCGTACGCGGAGCAATGGTCCTGGCGACTCGGGTGCGGCTGGCTTCTCAATTGGCACAAATTGGGTCCAGACGCGCCAATATCGCCGGCAGCTCAGCCGGGAAGAGGAGGCCGCACAACGCGGCGAGCTGACCAGGGATAAGAGCGGCATGCTACCCATTGAGGCCAAGGCCGCGAGCGAGCGTGGACCTCTGGGAATGGCAGACTTCCGAATCGCTCTGGAAGTGGCTGACGTCGGACTGGCTCGGTTCCCGATCCTCATGACTCAAGTCATCTATGGCTACAGGGAGGGAGAGCTGGAGAATTGGGAGGACTACACATGGGTCAATGGACAAGAACCTGACAGACAAGCTTACGATGTACAGACCGGCGAGCTCAATGGCGGCGAGGTTCACGAACTGGCGAATGGTAACACTGACGTCATGGATATTGACAACGATATATCGTGGGATGGAGCCGGTAGTCAAGACATGGATATGCTTGACGGACTACTGGACTCGTGTCTCGCTGTCGGATCTTAGGAGGAGAAGGCAGCCCAACGATTGTCGAGGTCGACTGACGTGCGATGATACATCATCAAATAGGCCTAGAGACTGGCAAATGCTCCATCTCTGAGGCCTAGCTGCCGGGACAGCCATGTGAAAGATGTCCATGATTGCAGGGGCCGGATTTAGAATTGTGTTTTGGACTGGCGTTTGCGGGAGAGGGGCTTCCTCCTGGTTTTGGAGACACTGGCATGTTTGGGATTCACATTTTTTCCCCTCTCATTTTGGCATTATTACACGGCGCAAGCGGACTCGGCCATTGCTCTTACTGGGCATGGCATTATGTAAAACCCGGCAGGGCGGAGCCGGAAGCGTTGGAAAGGGGCGTTGGAGACCCGGCTGTCTTTGCTGTTGCTTTGTCGTTGTAATCTATGTCGGGTTCATTGTCTGTATTCTAAGTGGCGATACCCAAACACGTTTCAAATCAAATAACCTTACTTACTATGTCATTTGCCACAAGTTACCAAGCGAGGCCATCACAAGGAGGCCTTCTCAATGGGAGTGGAATCAAGGAATCATGGGGTCCCAGGGTGACAGAGCATGTGGATCTCGGGAGGCAGACGGAACACCAGGCATTGAAGTATGACCCCAACAGCAAGTGCCGGGGAAAAGGCGGGAAAAGCACCATCTGGAGCCTGCAATGGAACAAGTCGTGGTAATCCGTAATTTCAAAATCAAGGTTGAAGCCGTCGGAGGGGCGTTTGCCATCAGGTGCTATGAATGCCGATTGGCGTTGTGACCAGCCGACACGGTATGGCCACATCAGGTGATTCGAATGACACATCTACGTTTGTGCAGATATATCATAAGTATCTTGTCTTTAAAGTTGCTTGTAGAAATGGAAACACCATACAAGATTGAACACACTACCCTGCGTGGATTTGCTTTCCATCCCATCTCCGCAATCGCTCTGACGTTTACGGAGGTGGCGCTAAGGACCAGCCATCGCCACGCTATACCCAACGTTGCTTGTCATGCCATAACAAGGAGTCGATCGACAGTGACGATAAAGCAGGGCATTGCATGAATGAGGACAGGTAACGCTTAGCTTGTAAGCTCCAGTCCTAGTACCGTGACAGTAGCTTGGGGTAAGCCCACATCGACAGCTTCCATTCGTCGAAAGCCAGCGGCGAGCACCCTGCAAGAATGCCGTGTGAAACGAGGCATCCCCACAGAGCGGCGGAGATCTCGTTCGAAGCCGGGTTGATGTGCTTCGAGAAGAGGAGTGCTTCGAGGAAGAGCCATCATATCCGCGTATACGCTTCGCTGTGCTGTATCGCGTCCCATGCACGGGAGAGCCAAGGGAAGGCAAGGACATGGCAAGGGGAGGGAAGGCAGGTAGGGCTCAACGAGGGGCTGCACAGCACGCTGGCTGGACCGTGCGCCCATTCTAGAAAGCTTCGATTGAACCTCCTCCTGCTCCATTTTTGTGCTCCCCACCTTCCCATTCCCACTTGCCCACCTTTACCCCCCTCCAGAGCCCCCTCCCACCTTCCCAAGCTTCCCTCGCCCCTCGGTCGTCCACTAATAACCACATTTGACGAGCTCCTGGAAGGTAGGCTCGTCCCTCCTTCCCCCCTCCTCCGCGCAACGCCCGTTGTCCATTATTTGGCTCCCCTGGGCTGCCTGACTCGCATCACCCCAACCTTGCCCTTGCCTCTCTACCTCAAGCTCGAGCTTAGCAGGCAAGCACAGAGGTATCAGGGTCTTTTATCGGACCTCCTGCCCCTCCATATCGTCACTTGCTTCCTCCATTGGCAAAAATATCGTGCATCATCGTCCACCCAAGAGCTCTCCCTTCTCACTCCTCCCATCCCCATCGTATTCATCTCATCCTTCGTCTTCGGTGTCTTCCCACTCGTCATCCCTTGCGTCCTCCGTGTGTTGTGCATCTCCACAGGTCTGCATGCCGCTCGCGGTCGGAGTTCCCGTTCTTCTTTTTTATTTCTAGGTCATCAATCTCCCTCTTACTGCTCCTACGCCGATCCGTTCTTGCTCCAGGACAGCCAAGCCCTCGTTGCGAACCATTCGCGCCTCTACGCAGCTCTCTGCCTGTCCTCTTGTATTTTGAGTAAGTTTTCTTGTGTTTTTGGTTACGTTATTTCCTCCCCGAGGACGACGCCTTGACCTTTGCCTTTGCTTGAGTAATGCTATGACGGATTTTGGGTCCGCTCTTATGTACTCACATCATCTATCACATCCTGCCCTTTCCTGATACTGGTCCACCGACGTCGATGCCATTCTTCTAGAACCCCCTCCTTGGGACTTTAGCACAGCCGATTGACACACGCGTATTCGGCGTGGGACCGGCCTGTTGTGCTCCCTTGGCGTACTCCTCATTAGATGTGTTGAGCCCTGCAATGTTTCAAACACAGTCAACCTTCCTATCTTGGTGGCTACAGTGGCATATAGCACTATTATCCAAATACTGACCACTGGTAGTTCACCAACCGATCTTCTGTCGCCGAGGCTGCTGTGGGTGCGTTGCTCTTCCCCACCACCGTTACCACATCAGCATATTCCACCACCTTTCCCGTCGCAGCGCTGCCGAACAGTACCGTTTTCGACTCCTACATAGGCCTCCCTAACTCCTATTGTGCATCGCCTACAGCTGTGGCGATTTGATATTCGACCACGCCCCCCATACATTTCGCAAGCTGACCACCAAAATAGCAATCGAGCCTCGACACCAGTGCATCAACCCCACTCCTTCTACTGTCCCTTCTTCTCGACGTCGAACAGGTCGCTATTTCTGCTCACCTTCCTGAGCGACCTGAGTCCTCGCTATATACCAGAAAGTTCTATCCCAGCTCCGGTGCCCACGAGAACAATTAAAGAGAAAACATGTCTGCCCCATTCTCCAGTCCGTTTGGCGCAAACGCCAACCCGTTCGGCGGTGACCGTGGGATGGATCGTCTGGCCGAGGAAGAGGAGAACGACACGGTCCCACCGGTCTCAACTACTTTTTCTAATGCATTCGGGGGTGACTCCTCTTTTGATGCTCCTCCAACACAACGGGGACCTCCAGATACCGGCAGCTACCCCGCGCAGTATAATTTTGCTCGACGAACATCTGTGTCCGCTGAGTCACTGAAGCCCAGCGCGGATTCCTACGATAACTGGTCGCCCCCTCTGCATGAGAAGTCGGCAGAGCAGCTCGACCGTCTCAAACGAGCCATTCAGGGCAACTTTCTTTTCAGTCATCTAGAAGAGGAGCAAAGCGCACAGATACTAGGAGCTCTAGTGGAGAAGCCTATACCGGCCAAAGGTATAAAGGTAGGATAGCCTTTTGGAGTCTTTTCTGTCCCGTACCTGCAGCTCACTTTGACTATAGGTGATTGTCCAAGGAGACGCCGGTGACTTCTTTTATATCGTTGAAAAGGGGTCTTTTGATGTCTTTGTGAATCCCAGCGGAGCTTTGCAGCCAGGACTAGACGGCATGGGCACACAGGTTGGCAACATTCAAGCCGGTGGTTCTTTTGGCGAATTGGCACTCATGTACAATGCACCTCGAGCCGCGACAGTGATCTCTGCTGAGGCTGGAAGCACTCTTTGGGCTTTGGACCGACTCACATTTCGCCGGATTTTGATGGAATCGACATTTGCACGCCGGCGTATGTACGAAAGCTTCCTCGAAGAAGTGCCGCTCTTATCTACTCTCACTCCGTACGAGAGATCCAAGATTGCGGACGCGCTTGAGACTCAAAAGTTTGCCCCTGGCGATATCATCATCAAGGAAGGAGACCCAGGAAGTTCCTTCTACCTTTTGGAAAGTGGTGAAGCCGACGCATACAAGGGGGACACCGACAACAAGGTATTGCACTATACAAAGGGAGATTTCTTTGGAGAATTGGCTCTGCTCAACGACGCCCCTCGAGCCGCTAGTATCGTTGCCTCGTCCGACGTGAAGGTGGCGAGTTTGGGGAAAGACGCTTTCCAGAGATTGCTAGGGCCTGTGGAGGGAATTCTGCGGCGAACCAAGTACGAGGGCGTCAAGTCTGGCGTCGAAGATACGGATCCGCTGGAACAGGCATAGAAGAACCCCCCCAGATGTTGGTGTATCATGGCCGTGTATAGGCGGGGGACGAGATACCCCCTACGAGTCATCGAGTATCCCCAGCGGGTGCCTCGGGACCGGGGAATTAGATTAGAAGAATGGCCACGGAGAATGATGATGGGTTGAAAAGGGGGGTTAATCACGGAAGAGCATTGATGGGACTCAGTTGGCGTTGACAAAGGGAAATGTTGGTTTTGTCACCTAATGAACACTTTCTTTCGCAAAGAGGATTGGACGGGTGAGGCGGAAGACGGCCGCTACTGGCCGGATACCTTGTTTGATACCGTATCGATATTATTACGCAGCTGCTTACAGTGAATTACTGCTGGAAATCTCATGTCGTCTTTGGTTGGCTCGTCCAACGAAAAGCCATGCAAGTCGGGTTGACCGCTCTCGCATGGTAGGTATATCTCACAATAGCCGAATATATACACATCTTGTAGCCTGTGATCCTTGTATGAAGTCCGTACGCCAACAAAGTGCCCCATGTCGAAATTGTGACTTGACGATCACCCAAATCGGCCACTACATATACGCCATACTTTGATGAGGGAAACAAAGACCTAGCTTGCGATCCTCTATGTTGACTGGTCGACTGGAGCATCGGCATTCGTAGCACTCCTATGCCTCAACTCTTCCCGAATCTGGGCTTTGAGCTCCTCGACGGCGAGCTCCGTCTCAAGAACTCTTCCAACACCTTTGCGCCAGTTTTCCTCCAGGGCGAGCATCTCTGCAGCGACGTCGTCCTGCCGGCGCTTGCGGTCGTAGTTGACAATGTCGATGTGCTTCTTTGCGTCGGCGAGGTCCTTCTCGAGCGCGCGCAACTCGCCCTCGAGTTGGTAATTAGCGAGCAGCCAGGCGTTCTTGCCCCAGCGGTCGAGAAGGTCGAGGTTCTCGCCGCGGGCCTGGAGGTAGGCGTGGGAGACGTAGGATTTTGCGAGGACGGTACGCAGGGAGTCGAGCGGGGCGCCGGGGGCGGCGGGCTCCTGGGCTTCGTAGCGAGAGAGGTCGAGAGGCTGGAGGGGCGTAGAGGATGCGACGCGGTCGAGCTCGGCTTGGATGGCGGGGGAGAAGGACGGGGGTTGGTGGGAGGGAGGGATGGAGGGGGAGGAGGTGGTTGCTTCGGCGGATACGAGGGCGCGTGCGGCGGCGAGAGCTTCAGGTGAGGGCTCGGGGTCAATGTCTGTAGGCATACGGTTAGGTATTTGAAGGCACGAGGTATGGAGGAGGTGAGTACGAACATGGTAGAGACTCGTGGAAGGCTGGTTGTGAAGCCATGATGGTTGCTATGTGGGAGGATGGTTTCGCGATTGTTGTCGCGGGCGAGAACGTAGGTAGATGGATGACGTTCCGCCTGGGCTTCTTTGCGCGCTTAGAAATTCAGTGTCGTTTCTGTTGTATGTTTTGAGGAGAGGAGCGGTTCGGTTGTTCGGCGCAACGAGCGTTTGATAGTTGATGGGATATGATGAAAGACTACGACGGGGAGAAAAAGATTCGGCGGATGCGCCCGCAGGCATGTGGTTTCGCGGACGGCCAGTCGGATTGCGGCCCCCCTGTAGCCGGAGCCTAGGCTGCGCTGTATAATTAGTGGGCAGTTGAGCTTTGGGGGGGCCCGGTAGTGGGGGCTTGCAGGTGCCCTTAGAATTGAGATCTGACACAGAAACAGACGGGTTGTAGGCTGGAAACACGGGATGTGGTATGCGTGATGACTGGGAGATCTTGGCATTGAGGCATGGAGACTTTACGTTGAAGCTTGGAAAGGACTGTCTTGGCCGGAACAGGCGTTGGCTGCTGCGAGATGCGATGTTGGCGATACTAGGCGGGAAAACGGCTGGAATATTCCCCCTGGCTGAAGCAACTCGGAATGTTGGGTGATCGGCTGGAACGGAACTTGGCTATACAGTCTACGGTGCTAGCTTTGGTGTCATGTTGTACCAGATGCTGTACGTCATATAAGTTGTTATTGATAGACGATAACGAGTTCCGATCAATAACTACGTATGATGGGTAACTTCTGATGACATGGTCCCTCATTAAGTCGGACAGCCCAGATATAAAAAGCTTCACCATGGCCGCCGTTGTTATAAGGGCCTTAAACCGCTCGATAACCAACTGTTCATGCTACAAGAAATAAATAAAACGCCCTGTGACTAGAGGTTAAAACGAACAACAACGGGGCTATTCGTACATTTGATGTAGGCACTCACAGTTTGGCTCTCTAGGGTGGGATGCCAGGAACCCAAGCGAAGGCCAGGCCTGCAAATGCGCCAACGGCAGCAGTGGAGCCCCCCCTTCCCTTAGCCAGCCGAACAAGCCCCTGCCAAAAGGGCCAGAAGCGGGTGTGTGGGGTTCCTGCCATTGCCTCCACCCGCGAATTCGGGCGCGCATTACGTAGGAGGGGCCGCCATCATGGGAGCCCATAGGTGCACCGGTCCGTACACGCACCGCCTT
>KL660702.1:17887-50281 GCA_000732775.1 Stachybotrys chlorohalonatus IBT 40285 | reverse complement strand
TCTGTAGTGGACCTGAGGTCCATGGTGCCTCAAAGGGATAGAGCTCCATCTTGGGGCAGCTATGAGTGGCGCAGCTTACGAGTATAGGCGAAGACTGTGATTGGCGGAAGGTGCTCCCAGTAGGACAGAGACGGTGCTTGTGATGCTTGGAGTGTTGAAAACGCGATACAACAAATCTTCGGTTGAAGAACTTCAGTCACGCTGCTACCTTACAGCAACCTTGAATGTGGCTGATTACATATTGTTAGACCTCGATCTGAGGGCATGACTTGAAGTGAGTTTATATGCAATGTGCTTGAGAGCAAGAATCTAAGATATTCCATTGACATTCACCTGCATGGAGATCATCCATCAATATATAGGTATTTATGACTGCAACATGTCGTGCGTGGCCCTGAGCTTCACGACCCTCGCTGCTGGGCTTTTGGTGGATGCCTTACAGGCACTTCCCGCGATGCCTATTCTGGCTTAGTCCCAAGCCCGGCCAAAGTGGTTGAACGCGTCGCTTCTACAACTGCTCCGGTTACAACGATGACCCCAGAGTATTGCATATACACGATAACGACAGTCCCGTCGCTTTCCGGTGTCACTGCTGGACAAGGAGCACCTGGCCCTGAACCCAAGCAAACATGAAGATTATAGCACCTATGATGGCGCAGTGTCTAGTGAGCTTACCAGAGGCGGCTCAATAATTAAAAAAAAAATTAAATAAAAAAATTAAAAACAGATTTGCTATTTGGCCAATTTCAGTAGTATTCGTGCTTTAAACCAGCTATTTTTTTCGAAGCACTGTGATGTTTGTTGTGGGCATTCATGGTGATGATTCATACGTGGGTTTGGGTTAGGTAGCGGGCAATTGGCGTGGCACGGCGTCGTTGCCCCCTTTACCTTGGAACGAGGGTGGCTGGCTCTGAGCGCTGATAGGACTCAACTTTTCAATAAAGGGGGAAAAGGATGAAGAGCTGTGATGAAGTTTCGTGTTGAATGCGGATACAGAACAATGCGGCTTTGCAGACACTTTCTTTGCACCTGCTTCAACGCACGCGGACCTCGCTTCGGAAGAAAGGCTCCAGAGTGTGAGCGCAATCCCTGACGGAACCCGACTTTGTCGCACTGCATTCACCTGTACGCTGTGATGCGAGTCGATATGGTCTATGTGAAGGAGAAGATTGAAGCCACAGAAAACAAGCATCACGTAGACGATATGGAAGAGCAAAGAAGCATCTGCCCACCCACATCATCTCCACCCTAAAAAGGGCGAAGAGTGAGAGGGAAAAAAGGATGAAAAAGGGGTGTGGGGTGGGCTAGCTATCCGTTTAGAGGCTAGAGCCTCGCCCGGCCAAGTGAATTTTTGCTCCCAGCCCTCCCGCGCCCCGGTAGAGGCAACCTTTTCGTTTTGCCCAAGTCTATGCTCATATCATAAATACCAGGGCGCTCCGACCGGACAAATTTCACTGACGTGCACGCGCTTTCCCTCCACAGGTCCTCCGATTCCGTCGCGAACCCCCCTCCCCTCCCCCCAAAAAGCAGGCACGAGGAGAAAAAAAAAAAAAGTGGCACGCTGCAAAGTACCTTTTGCCCACCACACCTGCATACCCACCATACAAACGAGCTGCGCAGGGTACTTGGGCTCGTTTGGAACCAGCCAACCACGGCTTGTCGCAAAAGGAGAACAGTAGGCAGTCGCAAACTCTGGTGCTCGTTGGATCGCATTCCAGCCGTTCGCTGCTCTCTGCCCAGCCCAGCCACCGCAACCACCCTGAACAGAGTGCCTCTTGCTTTTTGGCCACCCCCCATCGCGAACTCACCTCGTTCTTGGCCTATTTTGGAGCTCCGTATTTCAAACATCCTCTCCTATCAACTCCCATCCACGATCTTCTCCTCCTTTTTTTTTTTCTCTTCGTTTTCTTGGTGTTTAGCCTGTCAACACGCGCCTGCACCTCGCGCGTTCAACATCAGCACCAAAAGGCACACACACACACCACCATAGCTGATCCGGTTGATTATCCTTTTGGTTACATCACGTCGCCGCTCTCCATCTATCATCATCGCCGCACGTCAGACTTCGCCTTGGAACCTGCGTCACCTTTGCGCCACGCTGCACTCGGACATATCATCGCAATTGGCCCCCTCGCCCCGGCAGACTCCAGGCCACACTTAGCTGTTTTTAGTCCCGCCAACCCCAAGTCGCGTCGTCGAGTCACCAAACGCGTACATATTTGACCCGCACCACTACCACCGCCTTGATCCATCCGCATTCCCGCAACCGCCTAGCATTTGATGTCGCCCGTTGCAGGTTGAAGCACCATCAACCATACTGCCTCCTTTGCGATCGCCGACCATGGCGTCGCCTGCTCTCGACGCGTCGGCGCCGAGTCCAAAGCCGGAAGGCTCGGCACCGGCTGAGGAGCCTACTAAGCTTAATGGGTGAGTCGCGCTCTTTCACAGGCCGTTCCCGGGTGCGCGCGTGGGCGCCACCGTTTTCGCTTGAGCCTCACCAGCTAACTCGCCTTGTTACAAAGTCACGCCTCCCTAGCCGACGAGTCGCCCGCTGAAGCGTCAAAACCGGATGCGCCCGAGTCTACCAAGTCGCTTATCAATGGAAGCAGTACGCCTTCTGCTGTTAAAGATGATGCGCTTGTAAATGGCGCGGCCGCAAACGACGTCCCAAGTACGGATGAAGTCACGGTGGACAAGGCTGATTCCCCGAAACCTGAAGAAGAAGCAGAGGAAACAAAAGACGACGCCCTGGCCGAAGTCAAGGGTTCAGAGCCCACCGTGGCTGCACCCAGCACCAGTGCCGAGGAAATCAAGGACGGCGCTACCAAGGAGGTCGCATCTGACAGTGCTATCAAGAGCCCACCACTTGGACCGTCTGAAGATGTCGACATGACCGATGCGGCGCCAACAGCAGCTGAGCCAGAGCCCAAGCAAGCCGACGTGGCCAAGGATGCGTCCAATGAAGACGTACAGAAAGCGCAGGAGTCTAAGCCCGACGTTGAAATGGTTGACAAGACCGAGGACGAACCCGCGAGCACGGAGAAAACGGATGCGGCGGCATTGCCAATCTCTGAAGTCGACCTGCAGCCTGCTAGTCTGTCTCAGCTCGCCATTGAAAGCACCGAGCCCGTTACTTCTCCGGCCGCGCCGTCGGTCGATGTCTCCATGGCCGAGGTTATGAGTGCCAAGGTGTCCCGCGAACGGGAGGACGACATTGGCGATGAGCCGGCCCCAAAGCGCGCCAGAACTGAGCCAAAGGATGACGAGTCGGTCATGCCCATGTCAACCCCGCCGGCTGCTTCCGATGACCCAACCTTGGCTAGCATCCCACAATGGAGCGATGCCGAGGTGAACGCGAGGTCCATCACGCCCTTCCAGCGTCGGGAAATCCGCAGAATCATCGACCGAATCAAGAAGACGAAAGCTGGTGGTCATTTCCGCGACGCGGTTGTGAAGCTATGGCCCGGACTCCGTGACGCTTACCTGGAAAAAATCGACAAGCCCATGGACCTCGGCGAGCTAAACCGTAACCTAAAGGAACCGAGCTCCAGCTACCCAAACTACGGCGACTTTCGTCAAGACCTCGCCCTCATCTTCGAGAATGCCTGGACCTTCAATGGACCCGCCCACGATGTGACTCGAGCAGCTTGGACGGCTACCAGGGCTCTTTGGGTTGAAAGCCTCGCCATCCAGCCAGAGGAGCCACAGAAGCCCAAGTCGGTGCCCAAGGCCAAGCCTCTGCGGGAGTCCAGGATAGCCGCCTTAGTCGAACCCACTCCTCGTCGACAGTCGGCTGGCCCAGCTTCAAGCCCCGCTGTAGAAGCTCCAGAGCCAAAGGCAAAGCCTCCCCCCATTGTACGCGACACTTCGGATGATCTTGCGCGACGAGCCTCGTTGGGAGACATTGACAGGCCCAAGCGAACCGTGCGCGCTCCCAAGCCCAAAGACATTGACTACTCGACCAAGGCGTCACGCAAGAAGCTCAAGCCCGAGCTCCAGTTTGCCGAGGAAGTCCTGGGCGAACTTACGCATACCAAGCACGTTGGCATAAATGGGTGGTTCTTAGACGCGGTCGATGCCGAAGGCCTCAACATCCCCAACTACTACAGCGTCATCAAGAAACCAATGGATCTCGGCAAAGTCTCGCGGATGCTGGCGAACGGCGAGATTAGTAGTCTCAAGGAATTCGACAAAAACGTCAGGCTCATCTTTGGCAACTGCTATCAGTTCAACGGTGCGCCCGAGACTAACCCCGTGTCGGCGCTTGCCAAGCAGCTCGAGGATCTTTATGTCGCGCAAATGAAGGGCAAGGACGCTTGGCTGGCGAGACACGCCAAGGCCAACGCTCCCACGGCTTCCGCCTCCAACGCTAGCGACGATGAGGAGGATGCCGAGGATGAAGGCGACGGCGGACCTACCGAGGCGGAACTTCTGGCCAAGGTCAAGGGTTGTGAGGCGCGACTGCAAAACGAGTCTAGAACGCTCAACAGCTATTTTATTGTCGACAACCCTGACCAGAACCAGATTGATGTGCAGCAGATTGTCGTCAAGGCCATGCAAGATGCCGTGCTGACAGCCAAGCAGGAACTGGCTCAGTTCCGGCAGAAACAGGAGAAGGTGGGCAAGAAGGGAGGCAAGCCCACCAAGACTAAGGCAGTTGGCGGTGCTGCGAGTCGCAAGTCAGGGGGCGCTCTTCCAGGCAAGAAACCGGCCAAGAAGGCATCCCAGAAGAAGATTTTGTCGGCCGCGGACAAAGATGCGATTGCCGCTGCGATTAACGACCTCGAGTACCCGCATCTTGAGAAGGCTATCGACATTATAAAGAAAGATACGGATCAGGAGGTAAGCCTACCCAAGTGCTCCCAAGGCCTTTTTTTTTTTTTTTTTTTTTTTCAATAGTTGGGCGCATCGCTAACTGTTCTCCAGGAAAATAATGATGGAGAACTGGAACTGGACATCGATCAACTCAGTCCCGAAGCGCTTCTCAAGCTCTGGGAGCTACTCAGAAAAGTATTGCCAGGGTTCGGGAGAGAAGCGGCCGCTAGCCGCCCGTCACCCGAGGTCAAGAGGGAGCCGAAGCAATCCTCCAAGGCCGCCCCCAAGAGCAACAAGAAAAACAAGCCCATGACGGCGCAGGAACAAGAGGCGCGCATCTCCCAGCTCAAGGGACTTCAGAAGCTGTACCAGGGCGGGGATCGCGAAGATGACGAGGCGCAGTCGGCCTATGTTGCCCAGGCGCCCACGCCCACAGCCGAGTCGAGTGAAGACTCGGATTCCGAGGAAGAGTAAGCGGGCAGGCCATGGCCGCGGGACAGGGGAAGAAACATACAACGTGGATCTTTTCCTGGCTCCGTTGGGCGTATGGGTTTAATGCTGTGGTTGATACCTGCAGAGGTATCGTGGGACGATACACACCCGAGGAATTGCTGATGCTTCTTCCATGCATGATGAAAGCGGGCATTTGCTGGCGTAAGGGGGGCATGAAGTTTTTTTGTTTTTGTCTCATTTTTGAGGCATTTGGTAGCCGGCAATCGCCAGGCTAGGGGAGTCGGGGAGGTTGGTGCTTGCTTCGTCGTGGTCGTGTGTGACCTGGCTTCGGAGAGGGCGCTTCATGGATTTTGCTAGACCTGGCGGTCTCGTTGTTGCGCAACGTCACGCCAGGATCGCTTTTGGAGCGGCGAGGTTGGCAGTAGGCTCCTCGCAACCATATATAGTTTTGCTGTAGGATGATACCGTGTCTATATCGCTGTGTAAAATATCAACTGCGGATTGCTGCAAACGGTCGAGCTTTTTGGTGTGCCTGTCGAGACGTGTGAAGTGCGGCAACAGTGGTCATGGAGAGCTAGATGACGGAGGATAGTAAGAGGGGAGACGGCCGTTGCGGAAGAACAGACTTATGCGAAGGCTCCTTATATACGGTTTTGCAGAGGACGTAGACAGCGAGCGATTTCGTGTATCTGAGTTTTCCGAGTGCTTTACAGTTTTACGACTAGCTGCCGTCACGTGTAGCCCAAATATTCAACAAGCACTTTCGACTTCCCTTTGGAGAGGCTACCCTATAGACTGGCTATAGAATATTTGCTTTTTGTCTTTATATCATGGGCTGTGGTCATGTCGGAAATCAATCTATTAGTAAACAAGGAGAGAAGGTGTAAACTGACAGGGTGGTAAGGTTTGTTCTTGTTAGTATATTCTATCAAAGGACTCTGCAATATCAAAATATTTGTCGAACAATATACGTCTAAAATCCAAAGCAGAGTATGAAGCTCCATGATTGCTTGTTTATATCATAACCTGATTAGCATCGAGTGGCATGTCAGACTCTGTCGGCATTGGCAACCTCCTTCTCAACCTCGTACAAATCTCAACATACTCGCCCTCGCCCTCAGTCTCGGGCGTCACAATCCCCCGCCTGACCATGAAATCCACCAGCACCGAGCACACGTTGGGCTTGAACTCGCCGGCCAGCATTCTCCGGCGCACCTCGGCGCAGTCCATGAGCACAAACTCGGCCACCTCGTCGTCGCCGGGCGCGGGGACCTCGCCCGGCGCCATGGCCAGGTCGTACACGTGCAGCACCTCGCCGTGGACGTGGCCGGCGGCGGCGTCGCGTGTGAGCGCGGTGATGACGCCAGCGGGGCGGATCCGTGGGAGGATGCTGGACGGCAGCGAGGCCTCCTCGAGGCTCTCGGCGAGGATGCACGACAGGGGCGTGTCGGCGGCCTTGACGCCGCCGGCGACGGTGCTGTCGAGCATGCCCGGGAACATGAAGAGAGAGGCGCTGCGCCGCGCAACCCATATCCGCAGGCCGCCGCCCACGGGGTCCTCGACGTACCCGGTCAGATGGGCGCCCCTCGCTGCGATGCCGAACAGCGACGCCGCATACCTCTCCACCTGCACGAACCCCCGCGCCCCCGGCACGCGGAAGTGCTCGCTGTGCCGGCCCGCTAGCACGGGGAAGACGTCGGCCGCAATGGCGTCGTCGACGGCATTTTGAAACGCGGCGTTTGCGTGCTCGGACAGCGACGTGCCAGCGGGAGCCGCGCAGAGCGTGACGCTGCGTGCCGTGTGGTCGACGGCGAAGGAGGCCGGCCAGGGCATGCGGGCGATGGTGCTAGGGTGTATGAAGCCGTGCGGACGAGGATCTGGAGACAGTAGCAGGCGGTAATATGTCGTGTCGTCCTGGGGGAAGCTGAGAGGGACACTAGGGGTGTGTGTTAGTGGGTTAGGTGAAGCTGTGAGGGAGAAGGAGGACTCACTTATCGACGAGGGCGATGAGATCGCTTAACCGCGGGGGCTGGTGAGGCCTTTTAAGGGACATTTGAATAAGGATCGACAAGATAAACACTTGGACTCTTGTGCTTGCTAAAAAATAAAAAAAAGAAATAAAACAAAAAGGACAGGTCTGTGAGAGATGGATGTGGTTGATGTTAAGGAGCACGATGAGTAAGCCTGAGATAGCTGCATCATGAAACATCGCCAGCCGTGACACACCTCGCTGCCATACCACAACTACAATCCCACTTATAACAGTCATTATTTTACTTCACTGGACAAGTCCACAAGGTGTTAGCTAATACGCCTTTTTTTTCTTCTTCTCATTGTCCGTCAAGTATAGCAAAAGCTCCTCCCCTATCGTAGAACCTCTCATAGACTCATCTCTCATTAATCTTCGTGAACACGCCTCCAACATACAAGCTGCTTCTTCGCAGACCAATGCCTTGCCTCTCTGGACCATCTGCTTCACGCAGGCTGGATCCTACACAGAAAAAGAAAGAAAGGAAAACCAGAAATCACCTTTTTGTTGCGCCGAACCATGGTTTCCACGGACCATGGCATGTGTGCCTCAGCGAGATGTTTTGCTGAGAGAGAGCGAGTATTGTACAGACAGTTGGTATCGGGTCCCTGCACTAGTGGCGACGGTGCTCCCTGCTTCCTTACTTGGGTCCTTCGGGCAATGGTGTGCGCCGAGTGCCCCTTTCGGTGCGGAGGGATCGTGTGGCCGGCAGATGTGCGTATCTGGGACAAATAGGAAAAAGAGGAAAGCAAAGAAACTCGAAAAGAGAGTTGTTTTGTTGTGCAACTTGCTGCCCACACAGCCGCCGTCTGTCACACAGCTTGATTCTCAATCATGGAACCGCATCTGTGACCGATGATCTCTGCTGGTCTTTACAAGTCGTCTCCCATCTGCAGGACGTCGTCGTTCTTGACAGCCCTCATGGTATTCTCGAGTATCTCCCTCACGCTCTCTTTGTAGGCCATGGCCACGTCCTTGAGCCGCCGGTGGTCCGCGCCCAGGAACGGGTCGCGGCGCTGGGGCTTCTCGTCGTCGAGCTTGCGCAGCTCCTGCCGAGCCTTGTACCAGATGGCGTAGGCCACCTTCTGC
Organism: Stachybotrys chlorohalonatus IBT 40285; assembly: GCA_000732775.1. Taxonomy (NCBI): domain Eukaryota; kingdom Fungi; phylum Ascomycota; class Sordariomycetes; order Hypocreales; family Stachybotryaceae; genus Stachybotrys; species Stachybotrys chlorohalonatus. The sequence continues at coordinate 41,895 of KL660702.1, read as the reverse complement.
ACGCAGCCGAAGCACTCCTCGTTGACCTGGCCCGTGAAGAAGAGCATCTGCTGGAAGAGCTCGCGCTCGACGGGCTCGACGGGCTTGGGGGCGTCCTGCGCTGGAGCGCCGTTGGCCGCGGGCTCGGTGAAGTCGGCCAGGTCGAGCCTCTCGGACGGATCGGCGGCGCGGTACTGACGCAGGCGCTCGGCGACGGCGGGCGACACGGGGATGAGACGCTCCCGCTCCGCAGGCGTGGGGGCGACGTTATCGCAAAAGATGTCCCACACCATGGCGAGCTGCACGTGCTGGAACGCGGGGAGGACGTGCTCGTACGCCGTCAGCTCGACGAAGTGGGCGGCCTGCTTCTCGCGGCCAATGACGGAGCTGGGGTGGCTCATGGGGCGCAGCGACATGTAGTACTCCTCGACGCGTCTGGCGAGGCGCTTGCGGACGTGGACGTAGTCGTAGTGGATCTCGTCGGTGGGCGGCAGGGTGAAGTTGTAGGCTAGCAGGAGCTCCGCGTTGGTCTTGGTGCCGTAGTTGTTGAAGATCTGCTGGCCCGGATTGAAGTGCTGGTCTACCTTGAGGGTGACGTGCAGCTCCTCGTCACGCTCCCACGTGATTCTGGCGCGCTTGTCGTGGTTTCCCAGGTCAAAGTAGGGCAGCAGGACGGAGAAGTCGTCCTTGCCCACCCCCTCGGGCAGGTAGTTGAGGTGGGTGCCGGTGAGGACGAGGCTGGGCCGGAAGCTGCGGCTGGTGAAGATGCAGTAAGCCCAGGCGTAGTACTTCTCGAACTGGGCGCGCGTGACGGGCAGCGACGCCTTCTCCAGGTCCCGGAACAGGAACCAGGCCGTGGCAGCCTCCTTGTCGACCTGCTCGCGCATCTCCTGCCGAGCGACGTCGACGTTGGTGCCGCGAATGAGCTTGGTGAGCTCCTTGTCCCACCAGGGCGGCAGGAAGCCCTCCCTGGGCTGCGGGAGGGCGCGGATGTAGGGGAACCACTTGGACTTGCTGCCCAGCATCATCTCCTTGACCAGGACGACGCGGCCGACGACGTGCGGCTCCAGGCCGTTGACGAGCTTCTTGTGCAGCGGGTGGCTGCTCCGGACAGGGCCGGGCAGGGCGTTGACGTAGGACAGGCTGAGCTCCGTGTTGAGCTTGACGATGGGCTCGTTGGGCGCCACGGCGCGTCGCCACTTGGGCTTGACGCGGAGCCCCATGCCCATGTCTCTGTCGAAGAAGGCCTCGACGAGAGGGTGGATCTCCGAGTTCTTCTGCTGAACCCAGGCGACGAGGTCGTCCAGCATCTCCTCCGGGGTGGGCTCGGGCTCGGGCTCGGGAGTTTGATCCGCGACGGGCACATCTTCGACGGCCTCTTCGTCGCCAGACTCCCCCTTGATCACTTCTCCGTCGACAGGTTCTTGCCTGGCCGCTGCTCCATCGGAAGACGCCGCCCTGGCAGACTCTGCCTTGAGAAACTGCTCCCGGAGAGTCTCCTCCCTGGACGAGGCGGACGAAAGGCGCCGCTTAGCACGCCTTTTCCACTGTTAGTACACATCACAGAAAACCATGCGCCGGGGAAGAAAACAAGAAGCAAGACAGAGCACATACTGCAGAGAAGGCCTCCTCGATCTCGTCTCCATCGCAAGAACGTAAACCAAGAAAAGGGTGAAATCCGCAAGGTCAAGGTTTTCGTTTTTCCTCAGAATGTCTCTTTTTTGAATTGAGGTTCGTGAAGGTCTTGGTTTTCCCGCCTAAAGATGAAGCTGATGGAGAAAAAGCGAGCGTAGACGAGGTACAGGGAAATGCAATAGTATAGATACACGCAGAACAAGAAAAAGAAGATCTTGGACTGTGGAAACGAGGTTGTCTGTTTTCGTTGCGACGAGGAAGAGGAAAGGCAGAGAAGGGTTTCGGTGACGCCCGTGGGTGTGCGTTGAGATGGTGGGGCCCCGCCTGAGGAAATAGTCCTTCTTGGACCTCACTCGCTCACCTTCTCCCCCAGGCGATTTCATGCAAAACGGTACCTTGATTCTCTAGGACGCTTCGCCATGGCATGGGGTATATCGAGGCAGAGGCTGCTTTTCAAATGCTTCTCACTTCGTATCACTAGCCTACTCAAGGTTGGTCCAGGCTGCTGCCCCCTCCTCAGCAACCTACCTCCCCCTCCTCGTGACCAAGTCTGTAGAGGCTCTGCAGTGAATATCAACGCCCTGAACCATTCAGAATACCTCGAATGCCTTGGAGTCAAAGCTGTAGAGAAATACGACTCATCCCGTGTCCCGTGACCAGCCTGCACCAATGTAATATTCTGCTGTCTTCACCTCAGACCACTACCTACTTTTAGTGCTTATTCAAATCTTGCCTCCTCTTAATCCAAATCCCTAAATCATCAATTCATCCCTAGATTCTGCATATATCATCTCATCATCTTCTCATCGTCCGTCAAACCATCCACACCTATCATCCTCTACAGTGAAAACCCTCCTTCAGGAAAACTCCGCCTCCACCCTCCCATACCGCACCCCATCCACCTTGAGCTCAAATCCCAATCCCGCACTGTCCACAATCATCTCCAGCGTAAAATCCAGGTTGTCGAACTCAACGCCCCTCGTAGTCGTCAGCCGCGTGAAGAGACTGCGCGGCACGGCGTTGAGGTCCGTCGTCAGCGTACACACGTGCACCAGGTCGCGGTTGAAGGCCGCGGGGGGTTCTTCGGCGGCGCACGCAATCAAGTCGTCCGTCACGATCAGAGATTGGCCCGGTCGGAAGTTGCGCGTGTAGTGAAATGCTATGGGTGATAGGGGAGAGAGTGCTTCGCCCTGCTCGTTGTTAGTCGTGCCGTCCTCCAACTTCCTTAATATCTTGGGATAGGGGAGGCGTCTTGACACTCACCTTGGCAATGTGCCACTGCATCCGGTCCGAAACCATCCACCTCTCCCACAGCGGCGACCAGTACCGCTCGCTAACAGAGTGCTTATCCTCGTCATAAACCGTAGCATACGACGTCCCGTAGTGCATCCTCGACTTCCTAGAAATCACCATGTTCCCCTCCAACCCACGCAGCACCGCCCCTCTCACCACCGCAGTCCACGCATATACCGGCTGCATCACCTCTATGGATCCGTTCTCCTGCGTCGCTACGGCGTTGGCGTGCGTAGGCCGTTCACTGTACGGAGGCGGCGCGGCGCTCGTAAAGTGCGTCTTCAGCCGTTTGTAGAGGTAGTCGCTCTGCCCGAACCCGCCGACCAGCACGATGCCCGAGACTATTCCGCCCTTCCCACGGAGTCCGTCCACTTGGCCCCGTACCAGATCGCACACCTCCTTGACCACCGGCGCAAATATGTCTTTGATCTGCTCGGCCGTCATGACCATGAACCCCGAGTCCAATCCTGCCTCTTCGTCGTCCGGGAGGCCGGGAAATCTGCCAGAGTTAGCGGGACACAAGAAGGCTTTCAGCAGCATACGTACGGAACGTTGACTTCTTGATGTTCATCCTCGTTGAAGTTCCGCTTCACAAATTCCTCAAAGTACTTGAGGCCCATCTGCCACGTCTTCCCTTTTTTGTTCTTCATCTCGTCAAACCTGGCCTGGCCAAGCCTGCTCCGTACGTGTTCTTCGAATCTGTAGTTGAGAAAGGCACTGCCGCACAATCCTCCGGTACCTACGGCGGACTCTTCCACCCGTAAAGGCTTCAACGAGATGATCTTATAAGCAATCAAACTGCCACGATTAGAGTCCATGCCGTGGCTGTCTGGGTGCCGACTTACTCTACCGTTCCACCCCCTGCATCGCACACGATGAAATTATCCCCAATGTTGAGATGATTTGGCTGAATCGCCTTGAGTGTGTAGACAGCCGCCGCCTCCGGCTCGCTAATCATCTGAATCTCGGACCTGCTGCCCATGCCCGCCCGCTCGGCAGCCTGCAGCGTCGTGTTCTTGGCAGCGTCGCTCCAGACGGCCGGGCAGGTCAGCACAAACTCAACCTTGGTCGAGGCCATGAAGGACTCGCCGTACCGCCGCGTCAGCGTGTCCATGGTGTGCTTGTAAATCTGCGTGAGGTAGTCGCTCACGGCGTCGACGACGTTCTTGTTGAACTTCTTGAGCTGCGCCGCCGTGTCGAGCGGACTCACGTAAAAGGGCAGTTTCTGGGATCGGTCAAGGAAGAGCTTGATGCACCGAAGGCGCGACTGGTCGGGCTTGAACTGGAAGCCCCATTTGACCGCCGGTGTTGCGCCCGGAGTTGCGTTTGGGGGGTATTCGTAGGCGATTTCCGTAGGTACCTTGTCCGAGGTGATGCCGTTGCCGCCCGGCCACGTCTTGATGATTTCAACGTCATCGGGTGTCGAAGTATAAACAGCAGCGACTCTGTACAACTTCGGTCAGCAGGATGTTCTCTCTTGTCTCATATGGCGCACTGTGACCGGACTCCACGATGCATCTAGCACGCAAGAAGCATAGAAGCTAGTATGAAGGAGTTGGTAAGTAGTGCAAGGCACGACTTCATCACACACCTCCAATGACTTTCATCTCAAAGAGACCTCAGTATTGATTTTTTTGGAAGACTTACCCCGAGAACGTTGTGCCAAAGTCCACGCCCACGATCAACCGGTCACTAATCGGCGGCTGCTCCCTCGCTGGCTCCCTCACCGGGCCATTAATGGCTTCCGTTGAGCTCGGCGAGGTATACGTGTTAAAGTATGAGACGCCACCGCCACCGCCGCTCTCCGGCTGCGTCCTTCGGCCCGGGTTGGTGCGGTGCGGCAGGGTGATGTTCATGCCGCCGCGGTTGTTGGGGTACATGGCAACGCGCCTTTTCTGTCCAGTTCCACCTCGCCAGCTCTCAACAGCTTTGATTCGAGCTTTGTCGACTCGTGTCGGATAATGGGCACAGTTCAGCTTATCGAAATAGAGAAAATCACCATCATTGTCTTTGTGACACTCTTGCTTCTATCCTTCGGATAACCCTCAAGGACCCGTGTGCCCCTCTCGTAAGCTTGGCTCTTGGCGGGGTGTATGTAGGGCGGCCTTATTGCGATGAGCAAAGCTGCAGAAGCATAGATCCCAAAGACGATCCCTCCTGATCTCGGCCAGTGAAGGTATCCTCAAGAATTCGCACCGTACTCATTACCCAGTTGGCTGAAACGGCATGCCCCGGTGCAACAGGACAGGCAACCGTACTAATCAAGGGCGGTAGCAGAGAGAGATGTCTGTGTACCGCTTGGGAAACTTCAAGGGGAAATCGCTCCTAACAAAAGCGAATGAATATGTCAAATATGGCCTAAACGCCTAGATATGTACAACAGACCGTAAGATGGAATTTGGCTGCCTGGCCGCATCACGCTCGTACGTAACTTAACGTACGTAAGAGGGCGGATCCATCAGCCAATGAAGGCACGTGACATCATTGTCGTGCCATACCTTGACCACGTACTTTGACCTCAGCAGCTCATGCAGCAACACGCGCATATCTTTATTCGTTGATGGAAATCCGTTGGAGCTTTCCCTACCGATAGGACGCTCTTAATTCCCTCCATGTATCTCGTAAGCAGCCCATAGAATATGCAGTTTTGCGCCACGATGGCCACGTCTCCATTGCACTGCACAAGCAGATTCAATTCACGCATCCACCATGGAAATGCTTCTTGCTGGCCAAAGGATAGGCTATGGCCCTTCTTGAAAGGAGTGCGCACATTAGACAAATAGCACATAGGGTGGATATGTCAATGGGCACAAGATCTGTTTTCATACATTCCATTCATCTTCCGTACCTCAACTAAGCTCAAGCTGGCCATCCCTATCAAAGCCGCGAGGCTGCAGGATCTGATCCGGCACATACGCCAAGCTGATTCACGTCCATCAGTATGCCCGTCCTATCCAGCTTAATCTCTGGGTACCAATCTCTTCCAGAGAGCATGAAATAGTTCAGCAGAATTGAAAGAGCAAAGCGACGAGCTGCAATGGTGCCCCGTCTTGAATTTGCAACATGTAGTTCCGTGGTCTTTCTGAAAACAAGAGAAAAATAAGGAAAATAAGGGCACAGATATCCTCGGTTCGCCACGAAGCAAGGCAACCCTATAGGCGCCCTAGAAACCTTTCCAGAGACAAGACAGACCTGATTCTCCGAAGCCACAAGAAATCGACAGCCATACTCCGTTCCGAAATGTTTTCGAGTATGGTCCAGACAAATGAAAAGAGCAGGGTTGTGTTACTGACCCTCCGCCGTTCTCGTGCGAGGTGACAGAGTGAAGGGTAGCGCCCGTTGGTAGTCTATGAGGGGTATTTGTGCTCAGTGCGCTGAAGCAGGCAAATAAAAGAACAAAGGATCGACGCGTGAATGGATCGCCATGGAGACAACCCACGGCACGAGCCGAGTCGGGTATTGGGCAAGAAGAAGATCGACGTCGCTAAACCGAACGAAGAAAGAGTTTTTGTTATGTGCAAGGTGTGTGAGTGGGTGCGGTGCCGAAAGTATTAAAAAGCTGATTGCCGAAACGCTGAAAGAGTGTATCTCAAACATAAACCACAAAACGCCGACTCGAATGCGTGGCCATTGCCGAAAACAGATTTTCCACCCCGCAGATTATTCGTTATCAAAGCAACTCCGAGGCAGAACACCTAAAATCGGTTACTGGCAGCCCAAATACTCGCCGAGGCCGAGGCTGCCCACTCGCTCTCTTCGTATGGTGGAGTTGGCCACTTGTTGCACTGCGTCTCCGACTTCTTATTCAGGTCGAGCGGCTTGGGCGTCAAAGCTTCTTGGCCATCGTGGAATAGAAACTGGTTGCCGCTGGCAGATGGTGAAGGCGTGGGGTACGGGTTAGCCAGGCCGAGGTTGCTAGCAGATTGGCGCAGTGGCTTGCCGCCGTCGCTGTCCATCCGTTTCATCGCTCGCTGTGTGGATGTGAGAACTTCGTCAAGCAGTTCGTCTTCCTCATCCGGCGCCTCGTATTGCTGGACGCCTTGTGCTGCTTGAGAACGGCGAGTACGGCTTGACACGGGTCCGGTTCGAGCCGCACCAATTAGGTTGTCCACGGATCTAGCATGCTGCTGCGGTAGAGAATGGTGTCGCTTCAGAGTTGTTGTACTGGCAACCTGGTGGCTGGGCACGGCCGGTCGAGCGTCCAAGTTGTTCTGAACGTCCCGCAAGGCCCTATCCAAGGATTCATAAACCTCGCTCTTGTGGCCCGCAACGGGACTGCTCTGCTGATCAACAACCATGGATGATCGGTTGCTGGCCCACGGCCCGCAGCCAGCTTGGGCTTCGATATCGTCATATGACGGAGAAACAGGGGTCTGGTGACGACCCGAAAAGCGCCTAGCCCGTTTCCGTAAATGAGAGAAGAAGCCTTCCTTCTGGCCGCTTGGTGGTGAAGCCAGGCCTGTGGCCCCGTTCAACGCACGCTCGGCCTGTTGTCGGTGAAGTTCTGCGTAGTGGTTTGAGTTTACCGAAAGCTGTCTTCCGATCTTCTTTGATTTTTCCTGGCCGCCTCCATTAGCGTATGCGTCGGTATAGCCGTTATTGGCTCGGGCATTTACCGCGTCAGAGAGCGGCGAGATGGGCCGGATGGTCGGTAGGATAGGCATGGGCGCGACGTTGGAGATGCCGTTCGTCCAGGTGCTTCGCTTGCCGACAATGCGCGGCTTCTGACCAGCCGAATTGTCGGCCACGACATTCGGGAGGGGGGCAACGACAGGGCGAGCCGTGGTGGTTTCTTTGGCCTGTTGCTGGGCGGGCGCGGCTTCCTGTGCCTCGCCACGGCCAATAAGAGACTTCCGGAACCAAGAGGGTTTACTTGACAGTGTGGCGGTGGGTGTCGAATCTTTTGAAGTCCGGCTCAAGTCTGACTGCTTTCGACCAAGGATCCTGGAAGCTGACGACTTGGGTCGTAGCGGGTCAACGGCATCAGCAAAGTATTCATGAGCCAGTGCCTGGGAAGACGTGGGCCTGTTCTTGGGATCCCACATCAGGCACCAGGTCACAAACTGGCTCAAGGCAGCTGGCCATTGAGGTGTCTGAAGAATGGTATCCATAGCGTGGGGAGCCATCTTAGGGAAGGAAAAGCCGAGCTTGCCGGCCAACCTCGTGCCCTCACGCCAGTCGCCACCGCCAACGCGGGCTCCCGCCTTGTTATACCAGTTACCCGGGCTTCCCATAATTTCACAAACCCTCCAAACCTGATCGACCTCGTTTCCACCGGGGAAGAGGGGCTTCAAAGTGGCCACCTCGACGGCCATGGCACCAACAGCCCATATGTCGACGGGTGCCGAGTACTCTCCGGCGCGAAGGAGGACCTCGGGTGCTCGGTACCATCTCGTGGAGACGTAGGTCGTGTACGGCAGTTTGGAGTGCATCTCTCGGGCCAAGCCAAAATCGGCGAGCTTGACGGTGTATGTCGGAGGGGTGGACGGCGGGGTGACGAGCGCAGAATAGCGTCTGAAAGAGGCGGATGCCTCCTGGTGAGCTGAAGTCGATACGAGGATATTCTCAGGTTTGATGTCGCGGTGAAAGAAGTGATGCGAATGAATGTGCTCGAGACCTCGCATGATTTGAAATAGGATGCTTTTTACACTGGCGTTGTCGAGATACTTGTGGTCCCTGGCCTTCATTAATTGATACAGGTTTCCTTCCATGTACTCCATGGCGATGTGAAGCTTCTTGCTGTAGGGGTCCAGGAAAATGTCCAGGGCGGGAACGAGATGAGGGTGCGCAGGAAGGGTGCGCAGGAAGACGACTTCGCGAAGATCGGCGCACTGCGCAAAACTTTCAAACGTCTTCTTCATTGATTTGATGGCAACCTGCATAACGAATTAGGATCTGGAGCTGTGTGCAACAGGAAAGGATGTCAAGACTTACCACCGTACCCCGGCGAGCTACATTGGCACCGGCGGTCCTAACTCTGGCCAACACAACACTGCCGAAGCTGCCGTCTCCAATCTCCTTGATGACATCAAAGCGATCCTCGAGGGCCATGGTATTTGAGGAGCCGCGGTGGGCTAGATCGTTCGAGCCTGTCGTCATTTTGGGTTGCGCAACAGGTCCCAGACACTTCTTCCCAGCAGATGGTCTCAGGTAGCTCCAGGAGCTAGGTGATTCCTGAAGAGTCGGTCAGATCTCGTACGCGGGCATACGGACACCCAGCACGTCGAGGATAGTACCTTTCCGAGGAGATCAGACAACGAGCTCTGTGCAAGAGCCGCGCGGCTCTTATCCGGGCATGCAGGTTGCTGGGTGATTAACAGAGCGCGTCACACGTCGATGTCTGATTCGAATACAAGAAGCGGCGGGCCGTGACTGGCGGTGTTCTGATCCGTGAAGTCTGACGCAGTGTTTTCGAAATAGTCCCCGAGCTTGTCAAGGTGTTCGGCGAGGGAGCGATAGCGAACGAAGATGGTACAGGATGAGTCTGGGAACCAGAGGGGAGAGGGAAGCGGAAACAGGTTGACCAAGTAAGGAGTGACTGAAGTAAGAGTGATCGGGGTGGAGAGCAACGATATGATTAAAAGGAGAGCTCTGTCAAGGGCCAGTGGCAGGGGGGATGTGGTCGAATGAGCCGGCTGGTCGGGGAGAGCTTCCCCTAAGGCCGCTAGAGCGTTTTAGGCCTGGGATCGTATGGGCCAGGCGACTGGGAAATCAATGCCAGAGCACAGATGCCGAAGATGAAAGTACTGTAGCAAGACGTGGGACGAGGTCCGGAAGGATGCTGAATAACACCTAGCTCTGTATGTATACGTCGATTACGGGATGCGATGCGCTACGAATGCGATGCTGCGTGGTGTGGGTGCGGCGCCGCGAGGGAAGGATGCGCCAGGCGGCAGAGACAGACGGGTGACGAACAGGCTGTCTAATCCGAGAGCTGCAGGTGTGGGAAAAGAAGCGAGCAGCGCAAGGATAACAGCCAGATAACCAGCGGTCGAGGGCAGCGGATGGGCGATGGGGAGACCGCAGGACCCCTTGGGGGATTTCAACTCCAGGGCTGTGGGTGGGCTTGAGGTTACCTATGCTGTTCCTCGACGTCGCCGTTGCGCAACCATGTGGGCTGTGTACCGGGTATCCGACGTGTATTTCGCGCGATAAAATAAAATAAAATAAAAAAAGAGAGTGGAAGGTATGGTAACGAGGGAATGAAATGAGCAGGGCCAACGATGGACGGGGGTGGTTGGAAGGGGGGGACTGAACGAAAGCTGAGGACCTGAGATGTGGTTGATGGGGTCAGGGGCGTGGCCGAAACTGGGCTCGGTTGGGGGGGAGGGGCCCATCTACTGACTGTTATATGTGTGCGTGTGTGAGAACAACATGCGTGGATCAATTTCACTTCAGCAACGGATGACCAAGGCGTGTGAACGACTACCAGTACCTCATGCGTGGGTGTGTATATGTGACTGAGACGGGTACCCTCCATGCAGGCACTCTAAGCCCTGCCATCCAGGTACTGATACCTCGCAAACGCTCCCTTCTGACTCCCGGTGGTTGGTGGGCTGGCCTGAGTTTGGGAACAGCCAATGTCCGGCCACGGATCGCCTGCCAGGGGGCGGGCTCTGGGGCATGCTCGAACTGGTACTGCGCCGAAGATGTGCTAGGCCAGGGGGCTGCCCGTCCCCCCGTTAGCTTAGCAGCGGCCGCGTACCTATACCTGGCGTTATGCTGGTGGCATGAATGAGAGCGACCGGGGGTGGCTGATACCTCTCAATGCACTGTCTGATCCACCCAGCTTCGTGTACCGTATCCGTCCAGGCGTTCATGCCTTCAACCCAGCGCCCCCCAGGCTACAAGCTTCTAGCCCGCATTGCCCTGCGTCAGCAGAGTAGCTCATGATAAAGAGACGGGAACCACTGGAGCCGTTAAAAATATCAAATCATAGGGTCTTCAAAGGGGGCCGCGGCCAATTTCGCTAACTACTAGGTAGATAGGTATCAATGGCCTCCGGGACTTCCCCCCCTCCCCCTCTTCCGCAAGTACGACCCGTCACTTCTAAACCAAATTGTGTAATTTACATCGGGGGACAAGGGGGTTTGGGAAAAAGGGGGCGTCAGGGCTCGATCCGCTGACAGAGCGCTAGAAGCTCCAAAAGAAAAGTGTTCAGGCCAGTACAAGGTACAAGGCTGGCTCGGGCTTCCTAGCACGGATGATTGACCGTTCCGCGAGGTGGAAGAGAGGTCTGTGTAGGTCTAAGAATGCCCTGACATGTCTCTAGATCTGAGAGAAATGTATCATGAGTTGGGGGACATGAGTGATTTGCTGTTGGTTGGCTCCCTGGCATTGAACCCCAAGATGGGTGCGTTTCGCGGCATTGGTCATCTATCTTCTATTGTTGTTCGTCCAGGGAGGCGCTGTTGCTTTTTGTTTATTTTCGCCTGCATGCGCCTTGTCCCTCACTTGGAAGAACCTGGGCCGGAACGCTTTTTATTTTGCTTGGTTCTGTTCTGGCGTTGCCCCAAAACGCCCAAAACAACCACCTTTGCACACAGCCCACGTCTGCCTCCGCGAGACGAGCATGCGGGCCCGGCCGGCTATGCAGGGCCCGGTGCTGCGAGGCGCTGGTTGACGCGCGAGTTCCTGTTCCTGTTCCTGTTCCTGTTTCTGGTGCCAGCGCACCAGAGCATATCGTCTCACTACCCGCGATCCCCATTCGACGTCCGCTGCGCCAAGGCTAGAGGGGTTGATGAGCAGGTCGACATTAGTACCGAAACATGCCTGTCGCGGCGAAAAGAAACGGTTCAGCGACGCTCTGGTTGCCTCACGTACCCCAAGTGTGATTTTCTCGCCGTCCATACTAATCCTACAAATCCAACCTTGCGACGCTGTAATTGCTCTGCGGGCCATGACCGCATTGCTCGGTTCCGGGCACATCCTGTATGACATATTCATCTGTCCGATGACGGCGTAATTGCCGCTGGCAGGTACGATGCCAGGGCTGAAATAGAAACAAGCCGGTTCAAGGTAGGATCGGCAGAGCGTTGGGCTACGCGCCTCTTGCCTGCATCGAGACGCGTCGACACTCCTCGGGCCATCACTCTAATCATTGGAAATCCATGCTTTTGAAACTGCATCCAACCGGCACAGGTCAGCTTTGCAGCAGCCGCAGCAGCACGAGCAAGATTGATACGCAGATAGTACCTATGAACCACACATCCCCTTTTGAAAAAAGCAGACGAGGACGCTGCTCGCATCAACCTGGTCGTCATGCCGTCCCATCACATTCCATCCATCATGCCCAGCCACGCCGGGTCATTGCTCGCACACATCGCAGGGGTCGAGCAGGTACCGGATCGCTGGAAAGGATATGGTTGCCTGTACCTGTATGATCTGCCCGAAAACCGGTTGGTCCTGCATGGTCATTAGCTCATCGGTGGAGGGACCGCGAGACATGTCGGATGGTGTACCCAGTGTGGGTGCTTCCGCTCGGCTTCGAAGGATCACAGTCTCCCCAGTCCACAAATACTGGTCTACTACGTCAGTGGATTTAGCTATACGGGGACTACGCAGCGTGATGGACTGCTAACGAAAGCAAGTGCGGAAGCGGCATGGCCTTTGTCCAGCTCACATACGATCATCCGAGTAATTCCAGGGTCCTCTAGGGGAGCAGTTACTTTCTGCCTTGGGGTGTTTACTTGCGATTGTACTTCGAACATGTATCGTCCAAGGATGGGGTCTATTGATCCATTAAAGCACCAGCGAATCATGCCAGGAACCACGGCACTTAAGAAATAAATCACACGATCGTCCAATGTCAATGCAACGAGCCAACATGCCCCTTGCTAGTCCATGGGGAGCCAAAGATGTTGTGTACCGTTGCAATTCGGTCCCCATTATCGAAAGCGGGCTATTGTCTGGTCACCATCTTCCCCGGAATGGGAACGACTCGCACGAGTCATTTCAACTGCCTGCTGAACTACCCACGGGTTCATAGCTACCATCAGTACAGCAGGGTGCGTGCGCAAGGCGCTGCGCGTTAGGACGAGGACAAAGCCAACATGAACCAAACTTTCGCAGGATCTACTAGTTGATTGGCAGCAGGGTACGCATGCAATACTGAATGGCAAGGTCACAAAGTCATGAAAATGCATATGTAGCGGTAGTGCGGGTCATGCCACCACCTCTCTAGCTGCTTGCGTTCGACTGTGGCCGGCAGCCAAAACAAAAAAGAAAAAAAGGCCCGAGCGTGAAAAGTCTTCCGTCCTGATGATCGAGGCCGATATGTTACTGAGAGTAAGACGCTTGCCGTGGTCACGGCTTATCAACCAACCGTTAACGGTTGCTCGTGTCCTTGTTGCGCCCAGTTGTGCGGCGTCCGCGGTGGCGAGGTTTCAACCAAAATCAAAGACAAGCTCAGGGGCTTGCTGGCGGCCTCAGTGTCCCCAGCCGCCTACGTTCGCAGGTCGAAGCAGGGAGGGGATGATTCAAGATGAATATCCTGCATTGGGAAGATGTGCCGGCCTAGTCCATTGACTTCTAGACATGGAAAATCAGAAAGGATCCAGACTTCTTGCTGTGATCAGGAAGAATCACACACAAGTGTATTCGTACCTGCCTACTTAAGGTAGGCAGAACCAGAGCTAATTTCAGGGCTGGCCAGCGCCCACGTGTTGCGGGTGTGGAGGAGCTGCAGCAATCCGTTTGTGGCTGCCGCCCTTGCATTAGACATGCAGCAGAACTGGCATCCAGCTCAGGACCCAATGTCTTGTTCGCATGCAAGGGGAACAATTTCCGAACGAGCCTTGCCCATCTGCCCTATCAAAGTTGGAAAATTCTTGCCTGTCGTCGCCAAGGGGCAAGGCACGGAGGGGCGACTCGATGACGCCTCTCTTTCCCTGCCGTCCTTGGGGCCCAACCACCCTCTTTTGAAATTTCGAGCTTGTCGGTGACAGCGGCGGCCCACGCGGCTTTTCCGTGCAAATCGTAGCGAGCAGCCTGGCTTAGCGGGTGAGACGGGAGCTGCCCCCCCCCCTGGTTGTGCCTGAGATGAGTGGTGGAGCAGCAAAGGGTTCTTCCCGATGGGATGCTCCGGGACCCTCTCTGACCTCCCCACCTACCCGGCCTCGCTCTCTAACCTAGAGTCATAGTCACAACCTAGGCCTAGGACCCTCACCGTCGGACCCTTTCTCCGCCTTGCAACTTGGCCCGGCGAACCTGTGTCATGGCGGCGTCCTGCGCCAGTTTAGTTGGTCAGGCAAGAGGATCCATCATGCCCATCTTATTAGATCAAAGTCATGCTATGGGCAACGGAGGTTAATTAGTAGCTGGGCCATGCTTCAGCCCCAGGAATAACGATCGCCACTCATCTTCATGCTAGACATTGGACTCTGGCCACCCAGGCGTCGGCTAGCTGATGGATTGGGGATTGCCGAGAAAACTACGATATCGGTGGCCTGGTGCCACCACGTCTGTTCGCATCAGTCTGCTCCAATGACTGGCTATGCGGCTTGATTCGTGTTCGGTGGTAACGCAGGAGAAGACGCCCACCAGCCAAGTTCCGAGACGCGGCTTTCACGATAACATGCGGGAAACCCCAGGCTACTACTACCCCTATTCCCAGAAGCCCATGTGTGCTTATAGCGGATTGACAGGACTTCATGGGCTATGGTTTCACAGCTTGGTGCAACCCACCGATCCTGTGCTCCATTATTGAAACACACCCTATAGCTATGGCCTTTTCCTTTCGGGCACCAGCGTGTATTTCTTATGGGAAGCCGTCGATCACGGATTCCAGAAAGCAAATTGGAAGGCATTGTCTTTACCTCAGTGCACGTGGGCTCGAGGAAATGGCAGGGCTATAAACCCCTGTGCCGAACCTTGGAGACACAAGCAGTTGCTCGCAGAGGGTACCCCGGCAATACCTTCTCTGACCACTGATGCGGCCAGCTGCTTTGCTATTTTCCATCCATATGCATAGGGAGTGTGGGCGAACCGGTGTTTCGGGACGTCTGGCATGCCTGGCATGCCTCGCTTCAGCTCGAAGAATGGCGTGTGTTGTGCCCTAAATATATTTGCATATGCAGCAGGCGGTGGGCTTTTGGAAATCTGGTTGATGCGTTGGGGACCACGGGTGCTGTTTGGTTCATCTGTCAGAGACAGAGATTTCCGTGTTACAGCAGATGGGATGATGCCTTGAACTAGATGCTTGCTCTTAGTGGTTAGCGCAGTCGGTATATCGAACGCAGTCAGATCCAAGCCTCTGTTTGCCAGCTATATGTGCAAGCATAGGTGTCACAGTAAACTTCAACTTTGTGCCTACAGAAGAGGGCTTGCAGCTACACCCAGACGTCGCCCAGCTTCTGGGCATGCGATTGCTGCATGTCAGCTCTGGTGAGTCCTGTCCCAGAACAGCTCGACACACGAAAACAAGATTTTGTCGCTCAAATTCGACAAAGTACTGGCCGTCTCCTACCCCTCGTCGTAGAAAGAGCGGTCCTCGTAGTGCGGAGCCGTGGGAGGCAAGGCAGTGGACATTCCCTTCAGACGACGAATGGGAATGACACGATGTTGCTGCAGCTACGTGCTTCCAGGGTTTGTTGTCATGCAGGACAGCTGTCAATTACCCCACCACTCCAATCCATGGCGCTGCATGCGACTTTTTCGAGGACAGGTAGTCTCTGCAGAAGCGGTGAAAATGCCTCGACGTGATCTAGGGTAGCGATGTGTTGGGCAGCAAGCATGGAATGCCCGCAAATGTCCCATATTGGGCGTTGACGCATGGGGTCCAAGTATCGAATAGTACCGGGTACGCAAGCTCTAGCATGATAAGATCATCACATGAGTCGCACCGCGCTGGACCCAGTGATCCATATTGAACGTGCAGAGTGGGAGTGCGTGACAGGAGGGCACGCGGTGTCAAGCGGGTACCTCGGTGACGGTGGCTCACCGAACAAACACCAAGCAATCATCACAACCCACTCCTGACCTTCGATCGCAAATATGGTTGGGGAAGCAAGAAGTTGAGGATCTCGGCAGTTCCATCAGTGAACGACTTAATGAAACGAAGGACGGAATGATCCTTCCCCATGGCTCCGCATACATCATCTGTACCCAATTCCTAAATCACACACACCTCCTAATATGCCATCACTAACTGAGTATGCTCCGCAGACCAACTCCGGATTGATCCTTCGAAAGACAAATTGGTAGGGTTAAGATATATAGTTAAGCATTTACTTGTCTGATACTTATGATATGATCATTGTATTTCGGTTCCTGGACACGTGCACTCTGTCACATCCTCTGCACTTAATCACGTCAACCTCAATATTAGCCTTCTCAATAGACAATCCCCCTTCTTCTCCCCTCCTTGCTGAATACACACCAGAATGACTCTTCTAGGCTGCAAGCTCGCCCCTTTCCATCGTATTCAAGTGCTATTTGATGAAGAACGGCTACCCGCAGACTTACATGGTGCGCCAGCCGCCTCCTTATTCTACGGGAAGCGTGCACGATTTACCAGCACAAATTTCGGAGGAAGGTGCAGCCTTCCCTGCTTCCTCGGAAGGACCTCGTCTTCTCCTCAAGCACCTCATCTTCCCCTCTTTTGCCTTCCCAGGTGCCCTCGCGTTTCGTACTCCTTCATCACCGGTTCCCCCCTCTGTTTGTGCTCTCGAATCCCCCAAACTCGAAGGTCTTCGTTACACAAGAATAATCTTCATATTTGGAAGCATATGCTGTTTCCCGCCCTCCTCATTTCTGCATCCCACATCCAGTCTTTGTTTGCTGTGATCTTTCCCACGTGCAAGAGGCCAACTGTCATATTTCGTTTCTTCGAACTTGACACCCTTGATTCTACGCACAGAGTGATATCGCCGTTGGTATCAAAACCTGCTTCCCGGTCTCTTGAGACTTCCTCTTGCGAGACTTATCAACATCCGCCGAGATGCCTGGTCCGAACAGAGGCGGTGGCCTGCCGAAGTAAGGAATAGCCACCATCGCAGAACATATACTTGCCCGTCAACGATGCTGACTCGAGACATTACAGGGCCAATCGAACCATGCCCACCAAGTCAGTTTTGCCTCCTGACTAACTAAAACCTTGCATACTGCTAACAGTATGTAGATTCCGCTGCAAGGTTGGCGGAGAATGGAAGCCATGGGACGCCTTCTCCAGCAACCAGCAGAAGGTTTTCATGATGCAATGGGATCGCGGCAGCGCCACCACCAGCGCGGCACAGAGTGGCATGACTTGTCGAGAGCATTCCACCAACTGCAGAGACTTTGTGCGTTGTGACGTTTGCAAGTTGACCTTGCCACGCCACAAATTTAGCAAAAATTCTCTCAAGGAGGACGTCATCGTCAGTACCAACTTGCTATACATCCTCTATCAATAGCAACCTCGAAGCTAACATGTACGGCAGAGGTGTGAAGCATGCACGGCCTGGGGCGAGGTTCAGGAAGAGGGGGTGACGCCAGCGCCGCTGCTGACCGGGCACATCTCGCCCGAGGAACATAATGGAAGTGCTACTGGTGATTGGTATGATGTCCTAGCAGGAGAGACTAAGCCGCAGGTTCGTCAGGTTCCCGAGGACATGATCCCCCAGCTGATCAGTGCGAATTATAGACCCCCATCACCGACCTGTCGGAGCTCGGCCTAACTGCAGAGGAGCAAGCTTTGATCGACAGTGATACTGAACTTCGCGGTTTGCTTTCTAGAACAGCCAAGAGCAAGAATAGCGCAAAATCGTCTCAGTACGGCGCCGGGCCACGATCAGAGAGTTCTGGACGCTCGTTCACATCAGTGGCCTCGATATCTGGTGCTTCCACCACGTCGTACCTCCCTCCGCACCTCAAGCGAGCTGGTCCCAACAGTATCTCTACTGCAACTACTTTACGAGAGCAGGAACTGGAACTGAAGCAAGAGAACAAGGTTGGTTACAACGCCTGGGATTCCAGTGGCACGAAGCACCAGGCCACCAAAACCTGGTCAAACCCGGTACCCAGCGATCAGGCCAGTCTGCTTGACGAGATGACAACAAGTCTTGCAGATATGCGAGCCGGTGGTTCCATGGACGACGAGTGGCCCGAGCTGAATGCTGTATCAGCCCAGGCATCGGCTTCAAGAAATTCCTCTGCCAAGCCTGGTCGAAAGACCAAGTGGCATAAGCCGATTACGGTAAGATATTACCCTCTTATATCGCATTAAAGCTTTATGACTAACATCATGTGGGCATGAAGCTTTCGATGGCCGAGCTGCGCAAGATTGGAGGCGAGCCTCAAGTTGTCTCGCACATGTCGAGCGACGTGGACGATCAGCGGCGGTTCACCTACCTTGACCGCGACGAACATGAGGAGTTCTAGGCCTCGATGTGTGTTTTGTCACCATAGCAGATGTTGCGTTACATCCAGGCTTTGGAGGGCGCATCTTAGGAACCACTGGTGTTAAGGCTAGGTTAGCCAGTGTACTTTGCTTGTTGTTTCGTTGGAGCCGGGAAATCTTTCATTTGTTTTTCACGTTACCGATCAGGTAAATCTTGCCGTGGTCGGCCAGTGCTGGTTCATGAAGGACGGTAATCAACCCCAGCGGAGGATTGATTTGACTGAACGCAAAAGCAGTTCAGACTTGGACAGTGGTTCTACACTGCACCAGAGGGACACTATTTGCTTTCGGTGGTCAAGGAGCAGAATTGCTAAAGCTAGGCGAGACAGACTTTTTTCACCAGACACAAAAATCATGAAGTCAAATTTGTTGCACGTCGATTGTGACTAGCTATCACGCATTAATCTGCCACAGGTGCACGCACACCATATTCCACACATGAGCAAAAGCAATTGTTATCCGGCTGCCTCCACTGCACGAGGCACCAGTCCCTTGCCAATTCTACACACAGTCGCCTTTCCGTACATTCTTTCATGCCCTCCTGTGACACCATTATCGTGACTTGGAGGCATTGCAGTGTTATGTACCAACATGCGCATACACGCGCGTGTGTTGCTCGATTCGTAAATGCCAGAGATGACGGCGATGACCTACGCCAGAGATTAGGACGCGGGATTTTCTCTCTCTGCATGGATTCCGTGTTGATGAGGTGTTCGATGAGATTTGATGGCGAACAAGGATATGTCGTCCACGTGATAGTAGCAGTACTTTGACTACGCTCAGAGATCGATATATGTAAAATTCCGGGTCGCCACGGCTGACCTGGATCCTGTTGTGATGTTTTTCTTCTTCCGGGGCGTATAGATGAGGTGTAAACAATGAAAATCGTGGATATGTACAAGACATAAGACAAGCCAGTCGTCCCGTGCTAGGCCTCGCTGGTCTCGCTGTAGGGGTTACGAGGAGGCGCATTCACCACCGCCGCGGCATCGCCCACCTGCTTGCGCTCCGTCACCTCCCAGCGGTCTTTAAGGCGCTTTCGTAGGATGAGGGGGAGGGCTGTTGCCCCGGCGGTGTGTAATTGCTATTGTAGAGGCTCCGAGGACGACGACAGCCGGTTGAGGTGTAGGTAGACGTCTGTGCCGTACCTGCAGCCAGAAATAGTTAGTTCTCTGCAGAGTGAGCGTCGATGGAGCAGGACTCACCCTTCCATGCTGATGAGCTTCAAGTCACCGCCGAAATACCTAGCGTACAGTCGCGAAATGGGTAGACCGTATCCAAATCCTGCCATAGGGGCTTTGAAATCGCTCTTGTCAAAGTCGGGGTCCAAGCTGGGCGTGCGATCGACGGTCGTGTACATGTACGTCCACACAAGAGGAATAGCGCTGCGGGGGATGCCGCCGCCCTCGTCCGAGATTTTGATAGTGATGTCCTCCCTGCCCTCGGCGACAATGACCTTGGTGACGGGGAACTCCTGCTTGTCCATCCCGTGCGTCTCGACAACAGCGCGGAGCGAGTTCTTGAGGGTTTCAAACAACATATGCGAGAGATGGCCCGGAACGTACATGAAGTTGATGTCGGGGTTGCAGACGAGCTGGATCTTGGGCGCCTCGAACAGGCCGTAGTGGTCCTCGCAGACGAATCGCGCGTTCTCGATGGCCTCCTGGGCGAGGTCGCGGACGTTGGTCTGGGTGCAGATGACGCCGACGTAGGTCGGGTCGCGGTGGTGGCTTTGGTCCGTCAAGGCGATGTGCTGGCCGATGAGCATTCGTATACCAATGCGCGACATGTAGAAGCGGTCGAGAAAAGCTTGGATGGAGTTGTCGATCTGCATGCGCTGGCGTCGCCGCTTGTACTCGAGGATGCCCTGGGCCATGGTGGTGACGACACCGTCGTGTCTCCGTTTGATTTTGTGAAGGGTCTGGGCGAAGCGTTGGTTGTAGAGGTGTAGCTCGGGGGGCCAATCGCTCGTGTCGTCGACGGTGGCGAAGTAACGGCGAGCTAGGGACTTTGCTTTCATGCCTCCGTTGCCGTTGGTGTCGGAGTGGTGAAGGCCGCCCCAGCCAGAGGCGTCGCCCTCGCCGAGGGACGGGTTGGGCGTAGCCTCGGGCAAGGCACGCGCCGTACGGCCGGCAAGCTTGCTCGGCTTGGCTAGACGCTCTCGGACTTCCCTCTGAAGATTGGGACGGGGTAGCTGCGTGATCTCCTAGAGCAGGGACACAAGAGTCAGAAGACGGGATCCAACGCCGAGGCCGGAGGGTCTGGGTGAGTGCAAGCGTTACCTCGAATGACTGTGCGTACCAGTCCTTGACCTTTTGGACCGAGGGCATGTCATTGAGACCATCTGGCAGGTCCTCAAGCTCCTGGACGCGGTGGGCAAGTCTAATTGGTAGCTCTTCGGCCAGAAACTGTGAAGCCCGGAACAAGGTGCCTTTTGGCGAGGAAGACAAGGTATTAGCAGGAGAGCAGCTACAGATAGGCGGGCAGGCCGAGACACGCACCAATGGAAGGCTTCTCGCCGAATTGGACCATCTGGCGCAAGCTCACGCCCGTGGCCGGGAAGTTGGCATAATGGCGGATGGTGCCCATCAGCCGCTCCGAGGCCTTCCACGACATGACGGGCGCAGCAGCTATGTCTCGTCACCCCCACTTCTGTGTACAGCCACCAAGCTTTCCCAGCTCGGAAGACGCTGGAGGCTGCCGCGATTATGCGATGAATGGGCTCGAAGGGGTAGCCGTCAGGTTCGGGGTGTAATTCGCGATCGCGTGGGAGAGTGGCGGGAGAAGTGTGAGTCAGGAAGGCAAGCTTCGGCAACTACTCGAGGACAAGAGACGGCCAGGGTCTCCCCGCGGAGATGCGACTGGGTATGAAAAGGACAAAGACGACGGACAAATAATCAAATAACAAGTTGGAATTAAGAGAAAAGCACCCCGTGGGTAGGAAAGGAATACAACACTGGATGAACGAAGAGGGTAAAGACGGCGGAACCGGATTGGGCGTGAACGGACAAGAGTCGAGGAGGTGTGGGAGAGGTTGCCGAGGCGGGTTGACTCGGTAAGGAAAGGTCATGATGTTTGACGCCCATGACAATTATGGGCCAGAACCTCCCCTCCCCTAAAGCTTACTACTAGTAGCAGCAAGGCTACTACTAGTACAGAGTCACGGCATGAATACTTGCGCGGCAGGTACCCGGCACACCGGGCTTTGCCTGGGCAGGTACCTGGGATACAGAGGATCTTTGGTACCGATCACTGCAGAATCATCTGCATCGAGCTAGGCCTTGGCTTGCTCACCTCGGGACGAGACCGGCCCAGCGGAGTGTGTCATTCACATACTCATATCACGGGTGTCCCCGAAGCAGAACAGCAAGAGCGAAGCTGAAGGCCTGAACGAATCTGATTTCCTAGAGATGGAACAAACGAACCTGTGCCGGGTTCTGTGTATAGCTTGATGGGTGCTGCATCTGCAGCGGGATGGGCCTGGATGGCCTGTCAAGCCAATATCCTCTCTGTGTGCGTCAGGGTGTAACAACATGTCACACCACACACGAGCTTGCCGTGCCAGAACACAGGCACGGCCTTGACAGAATGTTTCAACGCTGACCTCTCCAGTTCATAGAAGAGCTGACGCGTGTACGTTTCGACAGCTAGATGGGCCACAGTCAACGAGTTCGTCTTGATTCTGCTAGTTTTGACAGTGAAGACATAGTGCTATCTTCAGTCCTCGTAAGTCGATGCCTCTGCATCTTTCTGAAGTCACGTAAAAAAAAAAACACAACAACAAAAAAAAAAAACAAAAAACCGTCAAGACGAAGCAACTCCAGTGCTGGTTCTGGACGGTGAAAAAGCTGCCTACCCTACAAATCATGCAAAAAGCCCAGACCGCATTGTCGGCTTTCCCCACAAACCAAGAACCCAACCCAATCAATCACATGCCAAATTCATTTTCCCTCTTTGTCCAACCCACCTCCTGCGTCATTCTTCCGTCTTTCTTTGCCCTCTCTCGGCTGTCCTCGGAGATCCCCGGCTGGCTGTAGCCCCGTCCTAGTTCCCAGTTCCTCCTCTTCTGACTGGTCGTCTCTGGCTCTCTGCCGGAGGCTGAGTAGACCCGGGTGCCGACTGGGGACCTGGACCTGGACCTGTTTCTCCCGCCGACACACGCCTGCGGGTACTTGCGCCGGTTTGGACTCGGCGGCCGGCCGCCCTTGATTTGTTCTCGTTTTTATTGGAGCAACGACGGTTCTTTGACTAGAGACTTTACCCCACAGTCGGAGCGGGTTGAGGTTGAAGTTGAAGTACAGCAAAGATATCAAAAAGGGGAATTTTGACATAGCGCAGCCGACGCAACACAAAGGGGCCAGATGCTGCGAGGCGGTGAGAGGTTCAGGAACCGAGGATTGCGGCACGATAGCTGGATTAGGCAAAGGAGGGAGGAATAGGGAAAGGCAGCGACACCAGAGGGTAATACAAGTGGCTTGCCATTGGACGACAAGCACTTGCGCCGTCTAAACTCAACTATCCTCTCGGCTCCTCTCACCAAACCGCCTACCCACACACCACCGGAGCCCATGGACTCCCCCCCTAGCGGCCGGGACCCTGATCCCGACCCCGAAGGCATCCTATCCACTCCTTGCCATCACCGGACCATCTCTGGCACCACATACCGGAGCCCCAGCCGGAGCCCCTCCCCGGCCGACTACTACCCGCCTCTGCTATCAAGTCCGAGCCTGGCATCTAGTCTGGGACTCTCCAACGGTCACAGTCCTCTCCGCAAGCAGCTATCATCTCACGGCGACGATGCCGCTTCTTTCGGATCCTCTTCGGGCAGGCTGGGCCTTGCTCGCCGTCTCAGTTTACTGGCCGAGCACATCACCAGCGGCCAGGGCGTTGACGAAGTCGCCGTCAGCGTCGAGGTCGAGCGCCTGGAGAAGGCATTGGCTGGTTCTGCCTCTCCTCCGCCACACCTGAAACACCATCGTCGGCCCATGAGTCTGGATATGCGCACCCGCAGTGACGTGGGCGGCGGCATTGCCTCGTCCTTCAGTTCTCCGCCGCAGTCCCTTTTCCGCTCCCGCTTCTCTGATCTGTCCATGTCCTGGCTTAAGGAGAGGGAGCGCGAGCGGGAGAGGGAAGCCGAGGAAGAGGAACGGGAAAAGAAGGAGCAAGAGGAGCCGGCCAAGGGCGGCCTGAGCATCAAGCAGGCGAAGAAGATTATTGCCGAGTCGACAAAGTTGAACGAGGAGCTGGCCCAAGTGGTTAACAACCTCAAGGCGCGGCAGGAGGAGTCAGAGGTAACACTACGATGTCTGAAGGATGGGAAAAAGACTAATTCTTCTTGCCAGCATATACACAGTCTTCTGATTGAGCGTGCAGAACGCGCTGCTCAACGCATCATCTTTCTACAAAATCGAATATCTTACCTGTACGCACTCCCCCCCCCCCTCCAATAACTAAGCACAAACTGACAGTCAAAACTCAGCGAGGAAGAGCTTCAAGAAAACGATGACGAGCTGCAGCACCTCCGCATCTCCCTCAAAGCCGTCGAAATCCAGCTCCCACCCCACCCAGATCAGGAGCTGCAGCGCGGCATCGCTGCTTTCAAGCAGGACTATCTCGCACTCAAGAGGAAGCGGGTCAACCGGAGCAGCATCGCCAGCATAGCGAGTTTCGATTCCACGTCAGTCGCCGAGTCGACGGCGCAGCTGGACACGCCACCGAGGATGTG
>KL660702.1:0-17860 GCA_000732775.1 Stachybotrys chlorohalonatus IBT 40285 | reverse complement strand
GGGGGGGGGGGGGGGGGGCGGTGTCTCATGTGATTATGAGCTTACGATGTTCTTGCAAAGGTCGTCTGGCGTCTGCGGCAGCTCTGTGTATAAAGAGGCCCTTGGCTTGCTGATGCTTTTTGCTCGGTATGTACGGTTATGAATAAAGCAGCCTCCCAACTTACAATGATCATGAGTATGACAAGGTATGGCAACGCCTGTAGAGTATGGTCAGCCGAGCGCTCAAAGCCCCACGGCAGTTTCAAAACTGCCTATCCGCCGCTACGAGTGGGCGAGCAGGTACTCGATGCGGTGTGAACATACCAGCCCTGTGGTCTGTCGCTTCTATACTTATCTCGTACTGTAGTCTTTGTGCCTTACACTACGAATGAGAAATGTGTCGGTCGAGGTTGCTTGTTTAAGCAGCTTCAAAAGCAGAAGATGGACATAGGCTTGTCGAATACCGGGTCAAGATAATCCCGAGACAGACATACTGACCTTCATGAAGCGTTGACTTGAAGAAACAGACCAGGGCCGGCGTTGAATGGTCATCGACACCGCCGATGGCGCGCAGCTTTTCCCCTCAAGACCCAACAAAGCATTCTCAACCATGGTAGCGACGACAATAACCTGCCGCAGTATATTCTCGAGTACGTCCATGGGTCGGCTCTCATCACGACTCGCAGCAAGCAGACCGGCATAGCGCTGATGAAGGGGCAGCCATCTATCAAGGTTGGTGCCATTGAGAATAACAAGTTGGTGAAGCTCCTTAGATTACATCTTGGGGGAATTGAAGTTCAGCCCGATGAGTTGGTGGTACTTTATCACAGCCGGAGCCACTGCTGCTTGCACTGGTTCAAGGACCTGCCCTAATTCAACAAAACTCGATGAAGATCCGTGACTACCTCAAACCTCTATCTCTGCTAATGAGAAATTTGACAACTAGACCACAGGCTAGAAATACATACCGCATGCAGAGTTTGTGCTGGGGTTTACCGCATCTGGGTCAAGACATTAAATCCTCAGGCATGGTGTCCTTCTTCACAGTATAGCTGCGTACTTCTATGAGCGAGGCATATGCGATGATGGTCAAAAGCTTCTGTAGCAGGCTCTTGGCCCCATCGACACTGGTACTCGAGCCAAACGACACCGCCATACTACGCCATCGGGCCGAACTAACAAATGCATATTGTCAACACGGCTGGTGGGAAGAGCCAGAAAACGCATGATGCTCACCACAGAGGGTTTCAAACAAAGTTTGAAGCATGGCGTCCGGAGACTGAAGAGAATAGTACGGCTGACCGAAGTATACATGAAACAGGGCCGATGAAACGTTCGGGAGAGGCCTCTCATCGGATGCATAACCCACGTTTCTATATCTATTAACTGATACAGCTTCAGCCCCTTGTCGGATGTCACTACAACCACTCCAATATGTTAGACAGGAATGGGAGTAGAAGAACGGATGCTTGAATATCTGTGAATCAGCTGCTGTTGTTTCATATTCAACCTTTCCTAAGACTCACTCCGAAGCTCCCAAGCCACATACATACCAGGGAATCCGACAACGGCCACGTCCCCTCTCAACGCATACAAGTGGTACTACATGACCGACAGCCATCGACCACCAGCCCACTGCCAACCTCACAAAGTCACAAAGTCACTGCCCTCGCGCTATACAGCCAGTCTATCAGCCAAGTCCTCTCGCAACAACACATCCCAGCTTAGGCAGTGTGCCGCGGATGATCACCACAGGGGCTCTGCAGATATAGAAACGGCACTCAGAGTCCGCCCAAAGGCACGTGGCGTCGAGCGGTAACGAGAAAGGTGAGACTGCATGGAAGAGGGGGAAGCAAAGGGATCGGGGATCGGGGATCGCCAAGCCTGTGCCCAGTCGGTAGCGGCCGTTTGGAGAAAAGCCTTGGAGGTGGAGGGTGCGGGATGCACCCCAACGACACTCTACACGATGATTCAACGTCGAGGAAGCTCTAGGCCTGAACTAGCCCTCGGATAGAGGAATCGATCGATACGGATCTAGCTGTACGACGAGTATCGATGATGCGGTTTCACCAAAACGTGGCCGCCGTTGAAGCCACCCACACCATCATCCCTGACCACCCCTGGATTTCCCTCGAGCTGTTCCTGTGAGGTATCTGTCCTTTATTCCAATTCTCCCAAGGTCTAATCTCCTAGTCTATTGGTGGCACCATCCTCAGGCCATCTCGTTTACTTCTCCAAAGGCCCAGTCATACGAAAGAATACAGAACCACCCGCTTCCGTATTCTCTGGCTCAGTAACGCAGAAACAAGGCACAGGAAGCATTTCTGCGCAAGAGCACCGAGCCAAAAAGGAGTCATATGGCCTTGAGACTCGCATACTAGTATATACGTCATGGCCTCGGCGATGGATCGAAGTAACACCAATCCCTTGACACTTGTGCAAAATCCCATCAACGTCCTGCCAATGCCGTCCTCCCCATCTGTCAACCTTCCCACGTGCCAAACCCCAAAAGTTCCTCTGACATCATGGTAACCTTTTCGTTCCCCCCCTTCTCCCGCTATTGCAGCTGTATCCAGAGTCTTTCCCGGGTTTGTAGGGTAAAATGTGCAAGCCAACCCCCACGGCAACCCCAAAATTTCACCCTTCACCGAAATCTGCTTCTTCGACCCAACGGCATCCCGATAAACCCCGAACGCCATAACCTTGACACCCTCTTGATTGATTCCTGTCAAACACCGAAAACAAAACGACACACGCGGCTCTTTCTCGAAGCACCCCTATCGAGCTCTTCCTTGGTCAAGACACCGTAACTCTGCCTGACTTAGCATCTTAATGCCCGAGCAGCTGCGGACGTACACACCAAACTCAGAAAGATCGCGTTGAGATCCCATTGCACCATCGAGATCGTGGCTCCTATTTTTCGCGTCAAGCTCGTACGAGTGGTTGGCGGCTGACCCCGTTCGCAGCCCATGCAAGGAGGTAAGGCTCACCGCCACCACAATCCCTTAACACCACTATCCTATTCTCAGGAACATTCACTAAAATACTATTCTACGTTTTTGTTCTACGTTGCTCTTAGCAATTAGTCAGTTTTCTGGTCGTTTCTGCGGCCTGGAAGTCGAGGGAAATCCCCGACTTGTAGTGCTCTACGGATCAATGATAGAAAGCAAGCTTGTCAACAAGCCATAGCCCTGCTTATTACCCCATGCGTAGCTTGCCTTGTACAAACGCGAAACAGAGACTTCGTTCAAGAAAAAGACCCAAAGCAATCGTCGGGTCTGAAAGCCCACGGCCTACTTGTGCACCCTACTTGATTAGGTTCTCTTGAGCTCTAAATCCTTCAATGTCGCTCAAGAGCAATCACTATACTCTACTGAGGTTCACAGTATATGTTATTCGGTGTCAATGCAATCGATCAAGTCTCATTAAAAACGCTACCGGAGTAGATATCCTCCTATAAACAATCTCGTACTGGCCTTCTATCCAGTGGGCCAAGACAGTACCATCGCACCATTAACAAAATTTTGTAACAAGCTCACATTAACCTTCCATAACTCCATATCAATTTCAACATGTGTCAGACATACCCTTTGGTGCGGGAAGATTTGGAAGTATTTCTAGCATACTCCTCGTATGGCACACCACCAAACCCATCCATAGAAGGAGATGCGCTATCCAAACTTCCACGCTTCCTGTGGATTTCTCCAGACGTTCTAGGTTTAGCTTCCAGGCTGGCACGAGGATCTCGCCCCTGAAGAAACCTGTACTCGTCTTCGCGGCTGCGGCGGTCCCCTTTGCTCTCCTGGTGAAAACTGCTCGATGGAGATCGCGCGCTAGAAGAGTTGGCGGCATACCCAGATGTGTTGAGCCGTAAGCTGTCTCTTTTTCCCTTGGCGGGTGTTTCCGAACCTTTGGGCCTGCTGCTTGACGGACTGCGCGACAGATAGTCCGTCGAGCTGGGGCGCGGTTCTTTCATAGCTCCTTCATATCTGTCGACGCTAGACGACGAAACGCGCCGACTGCCAGGTTCAAGATGGACCTGACCGCGATCATACGACTTCCTGCGGTGTTCTCGATCACCTCGAGAACTGGTTCGGGACGCGCTCACGCTGTCATCCCGTGGGTCAAAGTAAGAGTTGCGAGGATCACTTCCTCGTGCAAGAGGTGTGCTCACGTGCTGTGATGCTGTGTGCTCAACAGCCGGTTTCGAACCAGACGAGAAAGGCTCACGAATGCCTAAGCCCCGCCGACACTCTTCCAGGGAGTCGGCCACAAGAAACCACGACTTGTCGTGCCGCTGAGCAGGAAACAATGATCTTGACAGCTGTTTGGGCAGGCGCTCAGGTTTGCTGTCATAAGGCGACCCTTCAGCGTCGATTGGCAGTTCCGCCATCACGTCGCTTAGACGCTTGGCTTCACGGTCAGGAGAGGCTCGAATCATCACAGTCATCCACCTCTCGAAGCCCTTGGCAGTGAGACCGGGAACACGAGGTGTAGCACCAGGGCTGTCCTGAACTAGATGAAACTCGCAGTCCAGGTCCTGGTACAAACCCTGGAAGCATTTCCATTCCTTCTTCGTCATGCTCTGACCAAGATCTGCGTATAGGCATGAGCTTCAGTTACGATACCAGTAGGTTCAGAACCACTTACACTGAAGGACAACGTGGTCGGAAGCAACCCCGTACTTGCTATAGAATCTGGCAAGCTTGTCGAGCGGAATGACCAAGGAGTTTGTCGGCGCGAAATCTGCAATCTTCTCAGGCCATCAGTAGTTGTCAATTGACTTCAACGCCTTGGACTTACCAGGAACTTTGCAATGCCACGTAAAACTTGGCCAAGTCTGCCCGTTGGCTCCCCATGATCGTCGAATAGTCGTCCCCACCTGAGATCTACAGCCGACATTGTTGCAGAACCTTCGTCCTCTTCAGGCATCGCGCACTTGGGGGCAGTTTGATCCGAACGATGATGGAGAATTATTGGTCGGCGTTTCGAGAAGTGTACTGAAGCTTTGGCCTTCATCTCAGAAGATGCGGAAAGGGGAGGAGTAAGAGAGCCCGTGCTCCACGAATTTGAGTCTCGCCGCATGGACGATACATGAAATGCCGGGGCAGAAGGAAAAGAAGTGGCAGAAGAGCTCATGGAGCGCCCCTGTGGATCCTGATCTGCAGCCGCGTTCTCGGGCGAGAGAGGAAGCACCGGCCTCGAGTTACCCTCGCCGACGCCGCCACGCTCGACGAGGTCCTGGCGCGTATCTTCATCCTCGACCGAAGCTTGATATGGTCTAGTTGAATGAGACTTTGGGGAGTAGCTGGTGTCTGTTCCTGGCGTGAGACAATCGCCTTCATCGCGAGCTGTCTCGGAATCACCATCTCTGCTTGAACTATTGGTACCTAATGTTGAATGGTTAGCGACTGAGTTTCCTGGTGCTCGCCATTCAGTAGTTACTCACGTTCATGGTAAGTCTTGATAATAAAGTCCTGAAAGATCCGGGCCTTCTGTTGCGTGTCCATATCGTTGAGGAGGACTTCGAGCTGTCGGCCCAGGAGAGCAGAGCTTGTGCCTGTTGGAGAGCCCATGGTGGTGGTGTCCGGTGGAATTTCAGGCATGGAGAGAACGTTGTCCCTCAAGACCATATTGGGCGATGCTTGGAATATTACATTCCGTCCACCCACAGACTGGCCTTGATCTTTGCTGACCTCCTCTTCCATTGTTTCTCGTCCCGATCTCAGTGCCGTTGAATGATCGACCATCTTCCTCTTACGTTGGGCAACACAGCGTAACTTCGGAGAGGACAGAGAGAAGGAGGGCTCGGGTTCGATGCTGTTGGCCAACCTTTACTTGAGTTGTTACCGTTCGACTGAACAGAGGACGGGGATGTTTGTGGTGGCCTATTCGAAGGAGGGCCAAGTGCAGGAGAGGGTCCTTTAAGTGCGCGGATGGGAGCCCCAACTATGTGCGACCAAGGGAACTATCGGGAGCACTACATCAGTCACTGCATACCGTTCGACTGTCGGACGGGAGGGGAAAGGCTAGTTGTGGAAGTGATGACACTAGGAAGACGACAGAGTCCGGCCTTCTCAACGAATGAGTGCAACACACCATGATTGAGTTCTGTCGATGACAGTGTTGCCATACTTGCCACCTATTCGTTGTATGACGAGAGGGGGCGCCTTCCCGCCAAGAAGGTGGCAGTCAGGCCGCTCGGCTGAGCTGGTGGTTTCACTGCAGCTTGACCATGGAGGGGAGGACGTGAAGCCACCGATCCTCATGTCCATATCTAATCTGCCGAGCTGCAAGTGTCAGTCCACAAAGAATCCAGAAATTGACTCAGGACATTGGTTTCCAATGCCCATCCCGGTGACCATGAAACGCCAGGGAAACAGCTTGACGTACTTGCAGCTCTTGTAGAGCACACCTCGAGTCGAGGATCCGGATTTAGAATCAAGTCAGAATTAGCAAGCCACCTAAGCCTTGTGACTATGGAGATGAGTTCTTCGACAACTTGCACCTACTCAAACGGTCAGTTCGGTCTCTCTAGACGCATGTCGGGTGAGCTGCCCGGCTCGGGTGCCGTTGCTCTAGTGGCTCGAGCCGTCAGGTATTACAGATCGACCTGTTGGGCCGCGAAGTGAATGACAACTTTTCGGTCAGCGGCCGTTGTCTCCTCATCTTTCTTCTCTCTTCTCTCTCTCTCAGTCTTCTGCCCTGATAAGCGGTTTGACTGTCCATGACCGAAGCAGGGATCAACAAGGTACAGAATCGTGCATGGAAGAATATATATGTCCGCAAGTCGCACAACTCTACAGAGCCTCCAGTGTCTCGCCCTGACGATAGCCCGCTGCAACCTGCCGGGATCACCCTTCTAATTCTCATGCATTAGCTCCAAAGCCTGCGCACACGAGCGGGCCACAGGGTGAGGCCTCATCTTGGAAGCATCAAGTCCACTCCTCTCTCCTCACCAAAACCGGGCGCCGGTAGGTGGACGCACCCCCCTCACGCATGCATTCATCCGTCGAACCGACTTTCTCTGCGTCTTGCTACCACGTCAGGAATAGTTTCAGGTAGCAG
The DNA here is from genome assembly GCA_000732775.1 of Stachybotrys chlorohalonatus IBT 40285. NCBI lineage: Eukaryota > Fungi > Ascomycota > Sordariomycetes > Hypocreales > Stachybotryaceae > Stachybotrys > Stachybotrys chlorohalonatus. The sequence continues at coordinate 10,813 of KL660702.1, read as the reverse complement.
GGTGCTAAAGCTTTCGAAAGTCCGCACGCTTTCGTTCAAGGGTATTTTGCTTGAACAAGGCTGGGTCAGCCCAACCAACTTTTTCCACAGTACGAGCCGCGCAAGGCTGACTCGACGCTGTGTGGTCCCTCTTGTGAAGAAAATGCAACGCCGGCAAAGCAAATCAAGGTCTAGGCTAGACACAGCGATATCGTAGACCTTGGTCTCCAGTAGCCTCAACGGGGTTGCTACAGGGCAACAGGCTCTGAGTTTGTGGTCGCGGGCGACATGTGCCTGATGTAGCGTGTTTGTGTGTTGCTGCTCGCGACACAACTCCCGGCTTCGTCCTGTTCCTTTCGAGAAGAGGCGATGTGTCACGAGTTGGCCTCCGTGTTTGTCACTCGTGCTGGCTCCCTCATTATGAAGAGGTGCTCGCCTAGAGGTAGCCGATGCTGGGCTTCTCGAGCCATGCCACCGATGGGAGGAATTTCAGCCATGTGGCGTAAAGAACGCGACAAACACGGCCGAGGTCGCACATTGGCGAAATGGTGTGCTTCACAAACCTGCAGGCCGGCCACGTCGATAGCGTACGCTTGGAAGTGGGAGCAGAGCCGAAACAAGGCGGTGGGGGTGAGGTTGGCAAGAGGAAGTCCAGGGAATATGCGCAACTGCCTGCCTTGAGGTGAATAAGTAGGTGATTAGTTTGGAGGCAACCAGGAAAGCGTCCACGCTCTTTCCTGACTTAAGTTGATGAAACGTGGTTCCAATGCGGCAGGAGCGAGCCGTAGGAAACCATGAAGACGTCATTGCTCGTCGAAGAATATCAAAGCCACAAAAGCAAAGGGCGGACTCCTTTGTCTCCGGCGGGTTTCGTTCAAGGCCTTGCCGTCAGGCCAAACCGTGCGAGCATGGTAAATCACTTTAGGTACTGGCAGTGTCAAGTGAACTAAATACGAGTCGTGGTCATTACAAATATCTGAATAGGTCACAAATACACATTGCCAGCCAAGATGATGCATCGCAAGCCTGGTCATACCTCCTCCCTGACACTCTCCAGACAAAACGCTCTATGCCTTGTATAGCAGGTCCAGGAAACCCGAAGCCAAATCCACCACAACGCTCTTGTTGGGCAGCGACCCGGCCACGCCGTACAGTGCTGCCGAATCCCCCATAGCCTTGCCCTTCAGCCCCTTGCCCTCAGCTATGCGCACGCGCTCCTTCTCCCGCTCCTCCTCCACCACGGCCTCTAGGTCGCTGACCAGATTCTTCCACACCTTGGTCACCGGCATCGTCACGGCGACGTGGATCGCCGGTGGGTTCTGCAGCGAGTTCAGGTGCCAGCCCCGCCCCGACATGCCGTCGGCGATGTCGTAGACGTTGAGGTTGCGCGCCGTGAACGCTACTACGGACACGAGCGGCTTGCCCAGTATCTCGAGCTCGCCGCTCAGGCCTGGCGTGTCCCGGATGGCGTCCGCGAGCTTCTTGGTTGTGCCCACGATCTTGACGCAGGCGTCGATGTAGCCAGCCTCGCCGACGGACATGAGACTTGCCCAGCAGCCAGCGATCAGAGCGCCGGGCCGTGAGCCTGCGATGCCGGGCGAAGCGTACACGCCACCGGACCAGTCGGGAGAAATGAAGTATTGATATGCCCGGTGCTCGGCACTGCGGTACAGTACAGTCGAGTTGCCCTTGGGGGCAAATCCGTACTTGTGCGTGTCGCAGCTGATGCTGGTAACACCCTTGAGGCGGAAGTCAAACAATTCAGTCTCGAAACCTGCCTTGTCCAGGAAAGGAACGAGGAAAGAGCCCAAGCAGCAATCCACGTGTAACCAGATCTTCTTTCGCGCTGCCAACTTGGATAGTCCCGCGATATCATCGATGATTCCGTGCGGGAAGTTGGGGGCCGAGCCAACTATGATAACGGTGTTGCTGTTGACGAGCCGCGAGACGGCACGGAGGTCTACCTGGTACGTAGGAGCCGGGCAAGCAACAAGGTGTATCTTGATACCGAAATACTCGCCTGCCTTTCGGAAGGCAGTATGGCCAGTTTCGGGGAGAATCCTGACGAGTTTGTTAGATCACAGAGTTCACGTTGCAGAGCGGAGATGTGCAACACCAACATTTCCGGTTCAGTAACGCCGCGCTCGGCGTAGGCCTTTTGCCGGGCAGCCAAGCAAGCCATAAGGATACTTTCCGTACCGCCACTCGTCGTCACACCAGCGCCCCCCGGCGGTGCATGAAACACGTTGAGCACCATGCTAACAACCTCGGCCTCCATCTTGCGCACACCCGGAAACACGTCCGGGTGAATCGGATTTGCCACGGTGAACTTGCCGTAAGCCTCGGTCTGCAGCTGGAGCAGCTCCTCCTCGCCATGGTATACAGCGCCCGAGACGTAACCGTCCTCCCAGCGTGTGTGGTCCATGTTAGCCAGGGCCTCCAGCTCGGCGCGAACAGCATCGTGGGCCAATCCCTCCTTCGGCAGAGTCAAGTATCGCGTTTGGTTTTGGGGAACGAGCTTGGCGGAGACCTTGTCGAGGGACTCCTTGACATCCTTCTGCACGCGGCTGCGCACACCAGGGGCGCGCAAGAAGAGGCCGTAGAGGATTCGGCGGACGTTGTTGTAGAGTTCGAGAATGGCCCCGATGATGCCGCGGCCCTTGAGCTTCCAGTAGGCTTTCCGTGTCCATCGCAGAACGAAGAAGAAGAAGACGATATTTCGTAATCTGTGGCGATCATGGTAGGTCAGCAGCTGTCTCCAATGTCGATTCTCGGCGGCCTAATGTTGCCGACACGACAAGCGTACACATCCGTAATGTCCGGTAGAGCATTGAACAATGATCCAGAAACAAGGAAAGTCCATAGAGCAAAGCACCAGGGCCCGCCGACGTGGTCACTTACAGATCCAGGTTCAGCAGGTCAAGAGAGATGGCCTGTCGCCTGCGCTTAACCGACTCCAAGCTGGCGCGTAAGCTCACAGGCATCCGAGAGCTCCCAGGCATGGTGATGGTGTCAATGGAACGAAGCACAAGATGCTAGTTCTTTCAACGATAGTCGGATAACAAGGGGGCGAATGCGAGACGAGAGGGACAAGCCTCCGTCCAGATCGCGGGCACCACGCCGTACTTTATGGTCTCAGATCGCCCAGCGGGGATCGACAATGGCAGGACATGTTACCCGGCCAGTGGAGACTCCATCAAGGATGTCACCATCTCGAACCGAAGAGCTCCAGAACGAAATCCCCATCACATGCACTACCAACTAGAGTAAGTACGGGTTGGCAAAGGCAGGGCTGCCGTGTATTTAGCCCCTATTGACGAAGCTATGGAACGGGCATCCATGGCATGGCCCCTTTCCGGCTGCGCCTTGCGGCAACAGTTGGGGGGCCCTTTCTAGGCTGAGGAACCCCATTGGATGTCGTTGACGCTTGATCCCTGGTGCTGCGTGGCTTCCGGCCGAGCTACTCCACATCAGGCCCAGAGCATGAGGCCAAATCCGAACATGACGAGGGCAAGATGCACGCTGCAGGTGGCATAATTAGCTCCTATTTACCACCATATTTTCAGATTGATTACTGAGTGATTACAGAGTAGGGTTGGCAGGCTTATCGAAACTTGCTCTTGAATCAACCAACCTACTCTGGCATATCATCCGTAAGGCTTGACAAGTAAGGTACTTATTTTCAATCACTGGACGATCGTAAACCGTTGTTGGTTGCGAAGAGAGTCGGCCGCCTCTAGCAGGCGTCATCTGCTCGTTAATTATTCGTATTCCAAATCATTGAGGAGAAAACAAATATACCGAGTCTCAGCCATGAATCTAACAAGCATACCTTCCTTGGAATACGTACGCACCGATCCATCGCGGCCATCAGTGACTCGGCAGATCGACGGTGCCCATTCTCTAGACGCCTCTGGTCTGAATTTACCCCAATTTACATCTTATTCGGGGTCCTGCCCACCCCCATATCTATGGTCAGCCTTCAAAAGCCGGGGTCCGCGGCCTCATGTCGATGCGGGCGTCGTTCCACGCATGATCGTCTGGTGTTAATGACTTGGACAGCCAGGAAGCAAAGGGGCATAATTTGGCCATTAGCCTGGTCTAACTCGTTCGGTTCAATGACACGGTTATATTATCGACTTAATTGCTCCTGGGAACGAGATTTAATCCATCAATATTCCTTGGGTCGCAGCGTATCATCGGAATCTCTCTTTTGGGATAATATTCCCTAACCTAGAAGTCTTTTCGAGAGGTTCCACGAATTGAGTTGGTTTGTGCCACACGTCCCAGGCCTTCAGAACCTCGCATTTTGACGTAAGTACATCATGTTGGTGCGGTGAGCGGCGTTTCACCCTCGGAACGCGCATGATCGGGTCAGCTCAAATTGGGTTCGAGTCCCTCGGCAGTGACAACACCAATGTGTCTATTGAACAGTATATACATCTAATTGTGCTTGGTTCGCGTTAGCTGACAAGCTCCTCCTCGCCTCATCTGTGCGTGGAGCAACAAATCTACGCCAGTCCATAAGTATCTTACCAAAGACTCCGGGTATGATCAGATCCCCCTAGCTTCCTCGATTTCCAAATGGTCGTCAATGACATATCTCTCCTTCTCCGGCCATGGCCGCAATGTACTTCGTCACAGTTGAAGATGAATCTCAGCCCAAGACCTGAGTAAACGCCATGCTTCTGTTCCCGCCCGCTCCGTTGAAATGCTCTCCAAATAAACGCCGGCTTTCTTTCTTGGGGGCTGGTCCGCGGATCGCGTTTCACGCTGACTCGAATGCCGCTCGCCACTTTTGCAGGTAGATGGCCGACTCCGCCTCGCAGCTCTTCTCGCCAGACTCCTTGCAGCCAGGGAACATGACGACAAAGTCGCCAGCTTGGTACACGTCGCCCATCTCCGTCCGCGTGTATGACGCAAATGTACGTTGAGGAATGAGCGCGAGCTTCGATAATATTGTGGGATGCCACTGCACTATGTGTTCCTGTAACCCAAGTCAGTCACAATGTCCCACGTGAGCAGAGGGGTTCCACGCACCAAGGTATGTCGCTCTGCCTTTTGGAAGTTGTAGCTCCTGTATAGAGGTCCGAGCCACGTCTCTACCAGGAACTTGGCCCAGTCGCCATTCTTAAGCACCAAGCTATCAGCCACGAGACCATCAAGATCCTGGCTGATGACAAGCTGGGCATTCTGCCCCTTGAGATGCGTGAACGTCTTGATGATGCTATCCGGCGGCACCACAGGGTAATCCTTGATCATCAAACTCTCCAATTTCTTGGGTTTCAGGACTTGGTCTTCCAGAGATTTGGTTGGGTCCATGATGTAGGCATTCTGATCCAGGAACCATATGTATGTGGCGTCCGGGTATAGCGTTAGAGCGTGGCGCATGGCCATGATCTTGGACCACGACTTGGGCGAGCCTTTGGTGTCGTAATCAAAGGTTTTGACAATCATTGTCTTGTAGCCTATCAATGCTTCAGCAATTGCGCCAAGGGATGGCCAACGAGGGCCGCTAACCATGCCGGGCAGCATAAAGCTCCCGGTTCTCCTTTATTGTATCGAGGTATTCATTTTTGTATGTTGTCGGGTCAATCACCGTGACAATAACAACGGGCGGGTTGCCGGATGGAACATGCTCGCGGTAAGGTGCGGACCTCGACGGTCTCGTCAGGAAATACAGCACAAAGAGGCACAGCCCAATGATGCCCAGAATCGACCGTAGGCGGGTTCGGCGTAGAAACGAATATTTGGAGGAGCGAGGTCGGAAGGGCAGCGGATTGGAGCTCTTGCGAGGAGGATAAGCGAAGTGCATTTTGGCTGGGCAGATGGTCCCTTCAGCAAGATGGGGGCCGCAACGGCGGTTCGTAAATCAGGATCTTAGAACGTCAAGGCCTCCAATGGCTATGAGCTTCCGTCTGATTCGCGAATAGTGGACGATCGTGAACTTGCAGTCGCAGCAAGGCCAACGCAGCCACGGGCACGCCTAATAGGGGAACACCAATGTTAATGCGCCAAACGAAACCCTTGGTGTGTTTGCGACGAGTAGCTTCGGCTCAGGACCTGTTACGCACGCGAGGACGTACCACGTGTTTTTTTTTGGCTCTCCGAGAACACAGCGTGCACGCTGCGGTTCGCAGAAGAGCAAAATGGTGACGGCGACAATCAACGCCTAGATATCAGCGGCATGGCAATTGTAGAAGTTATAGCGCCCTTGCCGTTGCTGCCACTTTCACACTTTCTCTGGATCCACTGTAGATTTCACGAGGCTATTTGCAGGGGGTCTTTAAGGTCTGAGGATTTTCCTTGGCTTGGCTTTTGGCCAATCAAGGCGCGGTAAATAATCTAGGCCCCCACTGGCAATATAAGCGGTTCTGGTGACAGCTTCGCAGGCTCTCAAAATGGCAACCAGGAAGACAACCTCTCACAAAACAGGCAATCACGTTTCATAGTCGGTAATGGCTCTACTTTGTGCAGATATTTCATCTCTGTTGACCATTTAATTGTGTATCTACTGCTTGCGAAGATTGCGCAAGCCTTCCATTCTCGAAAGTTCCTTTCCCCCCTCATCCAAGCGAGAAAGCAATTATGCTACGTGCTGTACTTGGACAGCATTTTCATCAATAGGTGGGATACACCATGCGAGTTCGTGCAACATACGATACGACTAGGAATGTGCCAGTTGTCAGTCAAGGCGAACTACTTGCGGGGTCGTACTAGGTGTACCGAGTAGGCGCCAAAGACGTCGTGGTGCAAGACGCACCTCGACACATATGCATGCACTGGCCAATCTCACGCCCGACTGACAAGCAAGAGACCAAAACGGCTCATGCTCAGATGCGGGCGGAGCATCAATATTTGCACACAGACTAGTTGACTTGATAAGGAAGAGCAAGATCGAGGCAACTTAAGAGTGTGCAAGTCCCGAGGGACACACGGATACCATCATATGCACTCGCCAGGAAACGGTGTCAATATTGTGATCATTGATCTTTCCTCGCTGCGTTTTCTGCGGTCTCGTCATCATCGTCCTCGCCAATGTCGACAACTCGATCACTGACATTCTTGAGAACCCGCGAACTGACGGCATTGACCACCTTCCACGTCCCCACAAGGAAAGTGACAACCCCAATAAGGACATAGAGGATGTTAATGTTGTCCACCCGGGCCCTTCCTGTGCCACCCCTTCTTGAGCCAAGACCCCCGTTGGTTCTGATATTGAACCACTGCCACGGCGACATGGCGAGCATGGATTTCAGGAACCCCAGTAGCCCAAGCGAAAAGAAGCCTTTCAGGAAATGATCCTGCCAGCTCGAAGATTCTGCATACCTCGGGGGATCCATGGCTTCGATGTCCGTAATGACACTTGTAAGAGTTTCGCTTATGGTGCCCATTGGATCGAACCAAAAGTCGAGAATTGGGTCGGCAATGAAGCCAAAGACAAAGACGCAAAGTAACAGCACGATCAGGGTAAGTGCTGATTGCGCCCATTTACTCGTCAAAAGCGCCGCCCACTGCAGGCGCGCCATGCGATAGGTGAATTTGCACGTTGGGCATGACCAGTAGTTCCTGGTCGCGGTGGGATTCGCTAGGCGCCATGCCTGCAGGCAACCTTCGTGAACGTACTTCTGAGACCCCTTACACTTGCAGGGCGACAACAGCCTGCCAAGCTCGGGATCCTCCGAGACATAGGTCGGTCGTGACGACGAAGGAAGACCTAGCGTGGATGCCGCGCCGCCTTCAAACGTGGGGTATACGTTCTCGAGGCATATGCGGCACGTCCGCGGACCGTATTGACGTCCAGAAGCTCTAGACCTATCGTGATTGTGCGAATTTGAGGCTGGAGGTTCATCTGGCTGAGGCTGCGTTGTCGAGTTATCGGCTGACTGTGCTGGATTGTCTCCTACGGAAGACCAGTCCCAAGTCGGCTGAGAGTCCATGGCTGCAAACAAGAGATAGGGCCACCAAATCCGGTTCAATGGTTTGACTGAGTCGAGATAAGCTGCCAACAAGGCTTCTGGAAAGCGACGCTACATTGTAACCACGGCAAGACAGAGAGAACCAGAAGCAGAATCGCAAGGGGGCGGGGTCACTTCGTAAGGGGACCTTGCCAAGAGCTCATTAGCGGACACGGACAAGAGGCCAGCTCAGCGCTTGAAGGCGTCCCAGCACAGGCACGATGATGGCCCGAAGATGCCGGGTGCAAGAAGGATGGAACAAGGCAGAAAGCTGTGGACGTATTGATTGTAGCCTGAGGGTGCATGGAAAAGGCTGAAAGCCCAACCGCCTGGGGGAACTGGTGACCCGCTGTTCGGAGCGCGGGGAAACCCTGTTCCGCTGGCAATTGGTGCAGGTGGTCTAAGCTCGACGCGCAGCTCGTTGTGCCTGGAGGGCAGTGATAGCTGCCCGCTGCTGCTGCCACCACCGGAATCCCCAAGCTTCGGTATAGTCTCGTTTGCCTACCAATTCCACGACCCCACGCCTTGAACACGCTTCTTCCTCTTTGACCATTGACCAAGCGACCCCGGCGGAGATACAGCAAACATGGCTGATCGATACTCCTTCTCTCTTACGACGTTCTCGCCGAGGTAGGCATTCCGATGATGTAGCCATTGGAGAACCGAGCATGCTGACAATATGCTAGCGGAAAGCTCGTGCAGATTGGTATGCATCCAGTTCCGTCGGTTTCAAGGCTTCTACCATGGTTTAAGCCGATCATGAATGCTGGAGAACTGTTGATTGACTTGTTATGGTAGAGTACGCCCTCAACGCCGTAAACCAAGGCATCACAGCTCTGGGAATCAAAGGTAACAGTTATGCGCCTGGCTACCTGTCAACCACATATTCTAACTTTGCATAGCCACGAACGGTATCGTCCTGGCCACCGAGAAGAAGTCATCATCACCCCTCGCCGACCAGAGCTCCCTCGCCAAAATCAGCCACATCACCCCCAACATCGGCATGGTCTACTCCGGCATGGGACCAGACTACAGAATATTGGTTGATCGCGCGCGAAAGGTCTCCCACACCGGCTACAAGCGGATCTACAACGAGTACCCGCCCACAAGAATACTGGTACAAGATGTTGCCCGGGTCATGCAGGAAGCTACCCAATCCGCCGGCGTGCGACCTTATGGTGTCAGCCTGCTGGTTGCAGGATGGGACGAGGGTATCGAGCCCGAGACTGAAGAGCCGGAATCTACAGAAGGCGGAGAGGAGAAGAAGCCGAGCAAGAAGACGGGTGGTATTCTCAAGGGCGGCCCCATGCTGTACCAGGTTGATCCCTCTGGCAGTTATTATCCTTGGAAAGCCACAGCCATTGGCAAGAGCGCGACTAAGGCCAAGACGTTCCTCGAGAAGCGGTACTCGGAGGAGCTGGAGCTGGAGGACGCTATCCACATTGCACTGTTGACCCTGAAGGACAACATCGAGGGCGAAATGAATGGTGATTCGATTGAGATTGGTGAGTTTCTACACCGCTGCATCGCCGGATATGAACTAACAAAGGGGCAGGCATTGTTGGGGCTCCAGCAGACCACCTTCTAGGGATTGAAGGTGTTGACGGAGCTGTAGGGCCACGATTCAGGAAGCTGACGCCGCAAGAGATCGAGGACTACTTGACGAGTCTGTAAGCATTCTAGCAAAATCTTCGGGAAAGCATTGTACAGTAGACGGTCATGAAGACTCAATAGAGCAAGGTCTGCGCATGTTCATTCTTGAGACCTACTGGCTGGCTTCTAGGGCTGTCAGGATGAAGGAGGATCGGGGTCCGGCTGCAACTCCAATGACTTTCTGCCCGTCTGGTGCTTCGAATCCAACATCCGTCCAGGTCCGAACGCTTTCCCCGCGGTCTCTCCCCAGCCCTAGCTGTCCGTTGTGGTTATGCCCGATTGTATATACATGCCCGTCCGTTGTCAGCACTACAGCATGGGATTCCCCCACGGCCACTGCCTCCACGTCTTTGTCGTCGTCGACTTCGATGTAGTTTGGCGTGCCGTTGAGCGAGTCGAAAGCCTGCTGCCGACGATGGGTGCCGCTCGAGGCCATACCCCAGACATATAGGCTTCCACTCTCTGTGATGGCAGCGGCGGTAAGACCTCCGGCAGAAATCATCTTGATAGGCTCGTCAAGGCTAGCGAGGTCTAATACTTTGCATGGCTTAGATGCAGGGCTGATATTGTTACTTTCTTCCGCATTCTCATTAGGGGTTGCTCTGACTTACAAGTTGTCGCTCACTTCTCGACCTAGGACGTCCTCGAAGCGAGCATCGCCCATCGTGGAGACTGAACCATCTTCGTGAAGGATGACAACACCAACGTCAGAGGCAGCGATCTGCTTGATAGGGCTTTCGAAAGTCCACGACATGGGGTCTTCCACGGCTTCTTCTGGGAGAATAGCTGAGACATTCCATAATGTTCTTGCTGCGAATTCATTCGGCATGGGAGATGCCCCTGGCCGCGTGCAGGTAAAGATGTCGCCCTTGGCTATTTGGGCTGCTCTGTGCAGCGATTCAATGTCATATTGGGAGCTTGGCCTTGAACCCGCTACGAGTATCTCGCCGTTTCGTTGGACTGCCGAAATTACCTTCTGTTATAGAGCGCAAATCCGGGCGTCCCAAATTGGCCTACCTGAAGTGTAAGACAGACGAGCAACTGGTGGCTCAATATGGCCTCCTTCGATGATCTTTGTAAAGGTAAAGTAATCGTCCGGTTCCTGTTCAACATGGTTTCCAGAGAAGTCAAGCTGGTTCCACGCATTGAAGCCCGCTGCGTACAAGTCCATGGGAAACCCGAAGCTTGGAAGAGCTTCCTTTGTGTGTAACCTGGGACTGTCG
>KL660700.1:14056-37830 GCA_000732775.1 Stachybotrys chlorohalonatus IBT 40285 | reverse complement strand
CTATGAGGGATCTAACCGGCGTTAATGAACAATTACCCACCCTTTGGCCGTTTTGGCCGAGGTGAGTAGGCGACACAGCGGTGGATTTCGTCTTGTTGACCGTTTTTTGTTTTATTTTACCAATGACTCGCATCCGCTGACTCCCGCCGATCTCATGGACGAAGACGGCATCATCGGCGGATGCGGCAACAGGTGGATGCCGGCCCCTCGTTGGTTGCTTGCGTAGGTACGTAGGTATGGTCCTGAGTCACGGAATCAATCGTCGGAGGGGGCGTTTGCGGACCAACGCTAGAGGAGCTGCGGCATGAAGAAACACATGGCCCAACAATGATGCATCTTTGTTCTGCAAGGGCTTGCTGGGCAGTTCCTCAATAAGCTGTGTGTAGATCATCGAAGCTGCAAAGAAGGATTGGCTGACATATGGAGGAATGATTCCTTCGGCGACAGGGCTCCTTTCGATGCCCCCTGATTGCCTCCCTACTCAAGATGACGGTGCGACTTTTCCTCGGCTCTACAGCATGTTTGAAGCAATTCAGAGCCCAGCGACGGCATCGACCCAACCTGTCCCATGGGCGACAAGGCAACAGGCGAAGAGGGTTGCGCGGCACGGCGTTCCTCTCAGCTATTTCCGGCGACTGTGGAACCTGATCGACCGTGCTTCCCAATTCTAAACAGCCGGGCATCGTTTACTAGACTCTCCCTTCAAGGAGCTTCAAGCCCGCTTTCATCACGACTTACGGGTTTGACCTCGAACAATGGATCGCGCGCCGCCCGCCAGTTTGCGGGTTTGCCGTGGCTTCTTTGACGGGTCATACATTCTCTCTTTCGCCTGCATCATCTTGACATGACCATCCATGCCCGGCCACCCCTCCCCCCACTTGTGGCTCCAGGGATCGGCTGCACCCCTCCTCCCTCGGCCAAGTTTGAGGTGTTCCTCTGGATTCAATCTACTCTACGAATAGCATCTCAAGATGATGGCCTTTGGACCCTTTTTTTTTTTTTTCCCCCTCCCTTTCTTCGTCTATTCCAATTTTTTTATCCGCGCAACATCGGTGTAGCCCACATGAGCTGCTAGCAGGTTTTCCTGCTTGCGAACACCCCACCTATCGCAGGGCGGTCTCGTCGTAGGCTCTGAGAGTCGTTTCCGTATCAATGCAGTCGCGCTACCTGACGTACCCGAGTCCAGCTAAGAAGGCTAGCTAAAGAAATAGAAGCGAGAGCGTCAGCCCGCCTCACCATCAACCGAAGCTGATCTTTCTTCTACTTCTGCCGCTGCCGTGCTTCGGCATTTCTCTCCTTCTTTTTATTTTGCCCATCTCGCTGAACAAACCCCCCCCCCCCTTCTCCCACGAACCGGCCTGCATCTCAGTTCCTGAGATCGCCCATCTGCCATCATGCCCTCGTTCAACCCATTCTCAAACGTCACGGGGCGCAATGCATGCACGTTGTTCGACATTCGGTAGGTACTTCACGTCGATGGCGGGGGATCCTTTCCTGCTACACGGAGTCGCTGACGGTAGACCGATAGACTTGAGAACGACTTCATCGTCTTTCGAGGGAACGAGAACGAATCCGCTGCCCAACTGCTCAAGGGAGTCGTCGTTCTGTGTCTTCCCTCGGCTCTGCGCATCGAGGATGTCCATCTACGCCTGATCGGCACTCTGCGCGTGACGTATGTCATTCGTCCTTCCATCGCATCAGAGCGCCAACCCCTTTGGTAATATTGGCTGACACTAAATCATGCAGTTCGACAGGCACCACAGGTCAAAGAGTCGACAAGAACACTACGATTCTCGAACATCGATGGGCTCCTTTCGTTGGTGTCCATGGCAAGAGCACAACGCTACCAGCGGGCAACTACGAATACCCCTTTGAGTACATGTTCCCCGGCGATTCTGCTGAGAGCGTGGAAGGAATCCCAGAGGCAGCCATAACGTATCGCCTCAAGGCGACTGTGGGCCGGGGCAAACTGGCCTACGATTTGCATGCTTACAAGCATCTGCGCCTCATCCGAACCTTGGAGCCGGGTGCCCTCGAGTATGTTCATGCCATGAGCGTCGAGAACATCTGGCCAAACAAGATCGAGTACTCCATCGTCATTCCACGCAAAGCGGTGGTTTTCGGCGGCCATGTCGACGTTGAAATGCGGTTCACGCCCCTGTTGAAGGGTCTTGAGCTTGGCGATATCACAATTCAGATGGATGAGTCTCGCGAGACACGCCTTCGTAGTCAAACCGGCCACGTCTTGCGAGAGCACAAGATCAACCGAGAAGTATCAACATGGAAATTTGAGGTGACACGGGAGGAATGCTGGCGGGACACAATCGAAGACACGGGCCAGGAAGGCTGGGTGATGACAAAGAAGCTGAACTTGCCCAAGAAGCTCGTGCAATGCACGCAGGACGTCCACATGCACGGCATCAAAATACGGCACAAGATGAAGCTCACCGTTGCTCTGCGCAATCCGGATGGGCACATCTCCGAGGCAAGTTCCTCCCCCCCCTCCAAGTTGCGGCCGAAGTGCATGGACGGGAAAGGACGGCACGAAGCGGGTAGCAAGTCTGAACTAACACGCCTCAGTTGCGAGCCGCTCTCCCGATTTCCATTTTCATCTCCCCCAACATGGTACTCGACGAGCAAGGCAACCCGGTCAATCCGACACCTTCCGGCGCACAAGTGGAGCAAGAAGGAGGCGGAGCACTTGCGCCTCCCGGTTACGGCGAACACGTTCTGGACCAACTCTACGACGAGGTCGATATAAGCGGCTATCAGACCCCTGGGATGCAGACTCCCGGCTTTGGAACGCCAGGCTTCCAGTCTCCCCGTGTGCGATCCGGGTTCAGCAGTCCTCTATACTCGCATTCCCGAGCTGGCTCGGCAGAAAACCTCGCAGCCATGGGGGACAGCGTCACGATAACCCCGGCAGACCTGTCGTCCCGACTGGCCAACGTGTCGCTCGATCCGGCCCAGCGCAACGCATCATACACGTCGATGCGTGCGTTGTCGTCAGGCATAAACTCGGGCATGGCATCTCCCACGGTCGCACATCAAGGCGTACACGTGACACGCTCGGAGCCACCGTCGGGTTTGCGCACGAGGAGCAATAGTGGAGATGGCCAGTCAGGGAGGAACTCGCCCGAGCATATCGAAATCGACATGGAGGACTTGAGTCGAGTTCCAAGCTACCAGACGGCAGTACGAACGCCCGCCCGGTCGCAGACTCGCTCCGATACCAACGCACTACCGGACTACGTGACGGCTCTAAGCGCCCCGCGGACACCCCCGGCAGCGGAGGGTTCCTCGGAATCGCTGACAACCATAACCGAAGGTGTTACGTCGAATTACTACGGCACCGACATGGCACGGCCACTGCACTCTTCCACGAACCGCCACTCTGCGGAACACGTGCAGGTTTAGCCACATGGTTAGCTGGACGCGATGGAGGCTTGACTAATCGAGCTGGTCTCGGATTGTCTTGAACGGCGTAATACTTGCTGCGACTTGGTTTGATAGAGATAATACCCCTTGGCTGGAAAGTCATGAAACGGAAATCACAGTACGTGTGCGGGAGGTAGGATTTGGGTTTTCTTGGGAAAGTTGGCGTTTTGGGTATCTTCAGGCGGGCATCAGAGGCATCGGAGCTGAGTGTTTAAATCATCATCATGTAAGGCGCAGTAGCTCACAGGCTTAGGAAGCGTTATTGGGCTGTTTTCAATACGCGTCACAGAAGATCACTGATCTGCTCTTGCGTGGATGCACGTGCGACCGGCATTTGCAATTCATGGATGGACAATGACTTAAGGGATTAAGAACTATAATTCATTACAAATAGCAATCATCTTGTACGACCTAGGTAATCATACGAAGTTGACCATCTATTAGTGGGGTTGGGAGCGCTTTAGGATAAACTGTCAAACAAGCAAGCGCACTAAAATCCGTCCAAACTTCAGATATTTCGAGGCCCAGGCGCTTGGAAGATTCAGGGACTTGTTGACGTCATACCTGGCTAGGTTATGCTCAAAACCTTGCATTATACTCGCGACAAGGCCGTATCGCCCAAGGGCAATGCGTGACGGGCTCGATGATGGTACTTTCATCTCGAGTTTGACAGAGACATCGTATATACGCAGCCGAGGTGTGTGTGCTGTTCAGCAACAGCAACTGCATTCACAATATTTCCGTACTGGGGGATGCTCTTGGCCTCATTTCCGCTGGGGTCGCCATGATCTTCGCATGGGTCTTGGCTCGATTTCTTCCGTGCTTGCTTCTTCCGGCTATTGTGACTGACAAATACGATCGGAGAACACCCAATGCCGTAGAATTGCACTGCCTCCCCCCCTTCTCCCCAATCCTGTTTCCGGGAGACGCAACTTCAGGGTCTTTGCGCATCGTTCTAGGACCGGTTCGTCAAAGCCGACGACTAGCCGAAACCCCACGTCATTGCTCTGGAACCATCGCGGCGCGCCACCCGCCAAACCAGAAAAGCGTCGGCCGGCCGCTGCATCGTTAGCTGCCAATCACTCCCATTTAGACCCCCCTTTTCCTTGGCTTAGGCTTTGGGACAGCCTCGTGCTTGCGATCGTCGAGAGGGTTCAGAGCGAGCGCGCTTGCATCCCGCGTGGGCTGAACAGCTCAGCTGGATCGCTGCCATAGCGTCATCGACTCTACTGCAGCAGTAGCGATATATAGAAATACCGCCTTCGTGGCTCTCGCGCGCTTCACTTAGGTACCGTGCCTGCATTTATTTTTGAGTTTGTCCAACAAAAGACGTCTCTTGGTTTGATTACCTGATATCCGTACTCGACTACCTTATCCATACACGACAAGCTTTCTAGGAGCCCCTCATCCATCCCCACCAGCTTTCCCGCAACCCCTAATCCCCCAGCATCGTAAAGGAGACAGCAAATATGGCCGCTCCCACATCGCCAGTCGACCTGCCATCGCGCACTCAAACGAACATGAGCTCCTTCAGCGAGGATGCCGTCCCGGAAGCCGACCCTTCGACCGTATGTGCCTTCTTCCCGTGCTGCTCTGGTCTCACGAAGTACATTGCGGGACCCTGGTTAGGCTGTGCTGACCTTGTCGTTAGACCGCCGGTCTCCTAGCAGAGCGTCTACAAGCGTGGAAACACGCCGTGGCCTATCTGGAGGAATATGTGGCAGCCATGGAGAAGGTCCATGGCCGGCATGCAAAGGAGTATGAGAAGGCGCTGAAGGTTAATAGTTGTGCCACCTTTCCGGGCGGCAGTCCGATAGCTCACCTGTTGACCGCCTCGTACAGACAATATCCTCCCCTCTCAGAGAGGGCCACCACTTCGACCAAAGCCTCGGTGGAGTTGCCGGCTTCTTCGAAAACATGCGGAGCAACACCCAGTCGCTGATCAACACCAACCTTGAGACCGAGAAGAGCATTAAGGGTTCCGTTCTGCCCATCCTCGAGCGCCTGCACAAGGAGATCAAGCACAAGAGCAAGGAGCTCGCGAGCGGGGCCCAGAAAGGCGCGAAGGAGATCGAGAAGCTCCGCAACACCACGCAGAAGCACATTGAGCTTCTGGGCCAGCACACCGCCTCCTTCGACTCGGCCGGCGGCAAGCTCCACGGCCACGACGACCCCTACGTCATCCAGAGAGGCGTCTTGCACAGGCTGAGCAACCAGGTCATCGCCGAGAACAACCACCACAACGACCTCGTGGCCGTCCAGAACAACTTCCAGGCCTTTGAGGCCCACGTCATCGAGGTGATCCAGCAGGCCATCGAAGCCTACGTGCAGCTAGCGGGCGGCCAGGCCGAGAAGACGCGAGCCCTCTACAGCGACATGCTCGGCACCGCGCAGTGCATCCCGCGCGACTTTGAGTGGAAGAACTTCACCGGGCGCTGCGCCGACAGGCTGGCCAACCCCAACGAGCCGCCGCGCTCAGTAGAGGCGATTCAGTTCCCTAACATGGAGCACGCTTCCACCAAGGCGCTGATCGAGGGCTCCCTCGAGCGCAAGTCGCGCAACAAGCTGTCGTGGGGCTACGCCACGGGATACTACGTGGTAACGCCGTCCAAGTTCCTGCACGAGTTCAAGGACTCGGACAACACGCGGCAGGACCCCAAGCCGGAGCTGTCCATCTACCTCCCCGACGCCGTCATCGGCACGCCCAACGGCGAGAAGTTCAACGTCAAGGGCAAGGACAAGAGCAAGACGATGAGCAGCAAGCTGTCCATGTCTTCGGAGCTGAGCTTCAAGGCGCACACGGCCGCGGACGCCCAGAACTGGTTCCACGTCATATCGAGCGTGGCCGGCGCCACTGGCCCCGTGGCCGAGGCCTCGGCTCCCGGGTCACCCACGACGCCGACCAGCGAGTCTCCCGGCGAGAAGATCGATGCAGCCCTGCAGCAGCCCGCGCCCGCACCCGCGGCACCGCAGGAGCACAAGGCCCAGGAAGCGGGCGTCACTGGTGAGGCTCCCGTGGCAGGCAACGCCCCCGTTGCGGCGGCTCCCAACCCTGTCGACGCTGATCGGAAGGTCTGAGAATGGGCTAGGGCAAGTGAGAATGAGGCGGCGGTGCTGACATGCAGTGCACCCACCCCGGGGACAAAGGCAGGCGGGACAGGAGGAAAACGGCTGAGCGTCGAGCCGAATGTTCCTGCGGCTGGGTTTCCCCTCTGAAACGTCGCGTAAGTCCCATCCCGCGGCAGAAATGCATTACACAGCCACTGCAGATTAGGCTTGGTTGACAAGCTTGGATGGGAAGCTTATTCGTTATGTTTTGTTTGGCACTTGTTTACAAGATAATCGATTCGATGTAGTAGTTGAGCACGCAATGCGACCCTACGCCCGCAATTCCCGAGTGGCGGAAGGGTGGCCCATCTTGGATACCTCGTGGGGTTTTTCTTCTGCTTTTTTTTCTTCTTCTTCTCTTTTGTGCTCGCCCTCGCTCATGAAACTATTTATGCACACAGCCCGCGACTGTGCCTCGTTCATGTTACATCGATGTGCTCCCCTCAACTACACACGCCGGTCCGCAGGGTCCCAGGCCTCGAGTCCCTGCCAATGGTCCGCGCCTGATGCAGGCAATTGTAAAGGTGGCATCCGTGTAGGAGCTCGGGAGACAACCGACAGGGAAGACCGAGCCCGTAGGTGCAGAGACTGCTCCCCCCCCCCCCAACCCTGGCGATGCAGGGCGGGTGGTGGTAGGCGGGCGGTAGTGATTCCCTTCTGCCTCGCTCAACCGCATGCGCTTGCGCCCGCTCTGCGCAGGTTTGCCTCGCGCCCGTGTCGTAGTTTATAGACTTCTGTGAGAGGGGAAGCGAAACCCCCCGCGCATCATCTCAACGTGTCACGGCCCTCGTCATCTCGATCGGGGCTGCCCTCTTTTTTATGTTTTGTGCTACGCCGTCAGCCAGGCGGACACGCACACGCACACGCTCGTTTTCCCCGCGAATGCACAAGGGAAAAAGCAGGGCGGACCCTAGGGCTGTCTGGTTCCCTCGGTGAAGGAGAGCGTGGGAGGGGATGCACCCGCACCTGTTGTGCTACAGTGGTCGGGCACAGCCAGGGAGCGGGAGAGGGGGGTGGGGACAACAGCCACACATGCATGCAGCTCTCCCGGAATACCCTGATGTGATATTCAGTGATATCGTCTGCCATTTCGTACATGGGGCCTACACCGAGGTGCCCGTTTTCCCTTTGCCTTCGCGACCGGCCCCCACCTTGGTGTATTATTGGCTATGGCTTGCGAGGACGCCATGCAAACTCCCATCCTCTCTCCTGCACCTCACGCTTCCGTGCTTGTGCGTCTGCTTCGACGCACATGTCTCTCCTCTCCCCCGCCTGGAGCTGTGTCAGAGGCAGTGTGCGCCGGGGCAAAAGGGAAAGGCGTGAGCCTTGCATATCCCGCTCTGGGGATTGTCCTCGTAGTCGCTTCCTATGGATGAAACCCATCTTACAGTGTTGGGTCGTGGTAGGGTCGTGGTAGGCAGCAATCGCCTCTCCACACACCATCTCTTCCCTGCGCCTTTTCCTTTCCCTTTCCGCTTCACACGTTTTATCTGTGGCTCCAATGGAACGCAAAACAGACGGCGCGCGATGCATAAGGTAGGTACCTCCTCCCATCCATGTAAGCCCGTCTCAGGGAATTGTGTCCTCACAGGCAAGGCTCCGTTCTAGTCTTCCCTCCCTTCTCTTCGCCTCCCCCCCCTCTCCGCAACCCTGAGCCATCTGCGGCACTGCAAGTGAGGCTGAACCGCTGCAGTCCACCTCGAGAGGCAACGCAAAATGTGAGGGGGCGGGGGGCCGTTGGGGGCGTCATCCGTTGAGCCGCCCATGCAAGCCTCGTGGTGCGCGGATCAGAAAGAGCCTGACAACCAAAACCCCCATCCCCAGGGCTCCGATTGCCTCTCCCCCTTTCTCGTGGCTGTTCCAATAGATGTAACTGTGACTTTTTCCCTCCAGGAACAACAAGTCTACCCTCCCTTTCCATAGCAGGGTGGTATTCGACGAATGTAGGAAGAAAGGGACCCCAAAAACAAGGCGACCAGTGAGCATGGCTGTAGATGTTACCTCGACATGCACGCCTCCCTGCGTCTTCCCTCTTTCGGCATGTCTCGATAGTTGTGCCCTGCCGTTGTTGTGTAGTGTTGTTCCCTACCAATATCCAGCAGGCCCAATTCGTTGATCATGCACAGAAGAACAATTGCGACTCGCCAAGGGCTTGTTCTTTTTTCTTAGCATCTCGGTTTTCTTGTCTGGTTCTGCCTCGTGGCGTAGCGCCTTTCGAGAAGTGCCATGCCATCATGATGTTCACACAGCCTGGTTTTTCCCTGGCTGCTTCGGCTTGGATGCTGCCCACCATCATCTCCGCCGGCGGCTGCTGCTGCTGCTGCTGCTGCTACATGCCGCCTTTTTCTGCGTCCTGTTTCGTTGCCTCATTTCTCGCCGGCTGGCACATCCAATGCAGTTAGAAATAAGGCCCCAAGACGCCCCAACCCTGCCGAGTCTGATCTGATATATCAGCTCGATGTGGAGGTTCAACAGTACTCCCATCACTTGGCCATACCTCTTTCCCTTCGAACTCCCATTGAGACTATAGATACTTCTTGGATCCTTTCCCCGTTGTTTCAATTGGCTTTGTGAACCACATATGGTCCTGCAGTTTCAAGTCCCCCTTCATCGTCCTACCATCACCACCACCGTCATCAGCAGCACCCTCACCCCCTAGCTCGCAAGATGACGAAGCCTTGGATGGAGTTCCGCCAGGAAATCGAGCGGCTCTACATCCAGGAAGGCAGAACCCTTCAGGACGTTCGGGAAATCATGCAGCAACGGCATGGTTTTGAGGCCTCGTACGTACTCGCCTCTTCCCACACCCTGACGACGCTCAACGGCCTTGAACTAACACCAAGTCCTTAGCGTTCGGTCGTACCGGCAACACTTTGGCCATTGGGGTATCGGCAAATACAACTGCAAAAAGAGGACGCAGCGCCATCTCGCTACCGTCGACACTATTCTCGGGCCGCCTCGCATCAGGAACCCCATGCTGGGTCCCTCGTCCAAGATGCCCAGATATAACTACCCGGTGCCTGGCTTCTCCGAGGAACGCCATGACTACATGTCTCGAAGGCATTCGGATGACCACTATCGGGTCCGCAAGCAGGAACTCTCGCCGCCCCTCCGAAACCATCGCCTGTCCCTGTCAGCCTTGGTGTCTCCCACAGCCAACGGCGATCACTACCATCCAGTTGCCCTCTCTCGCTACCACAGACCTGAGAATCCGATGAGCCAAGATCCGTGGCAATCCGGACATCGTCCCCCGGCCGCCAGGAGCCCGCACGACACGTACATGCCTAGCGACAGTGGCACAACGCGGGACGTCGAACAAGAGTATGTTTCCTGAAGGGCCATTGACGTGTATCTGTGTTGATCCAGGTTCCTATAGCTATACGACCTATGCGCATCCCATGTATGACACCAGGGCTAGCCAGCTCACGACGCATTATTGCGACACCAAGGCATCATCCTCCTCCTTTGGTGACATAAGCTGGACTGTCCCAAGATCCGCCACCATGTCTTTCTCCGAGAGAGAGACAGCCAGCGTTTACGATGGACGATATGACGGGCCGGATTCGGATGACTGCTCGGACTCATCCCATTCCATGTCTCCCCCTTTCCAGCCTGCACTGGGACTGGCCGTCATCCCCGACGTCCCATCCTGGTAGGGCATGCTGTTGGTTGCAAAGGTGCGACATTCTTACGACGGCACGGCGGCACTACAAAAAGATTTCCTTGGTACCGGTTGGAACGACGGATTGGTTGGAGGACTGGTTTTTCGATTTTCGAGGTATCGCTTTGGGAGCTCACGGATGACTATGAATAATGCCATCAACTTGTAATTAATTGATTCGTTTCGATGGTACGGCAACGGGCAAAAGTGTGCCACTGGCCATCAAGGATTGAGGCCAATACTATGTCAGTTACAATAAGCTGCACTCCCTCGTATCTCGAGGGTCCGAACCCCGCGAGTGCACAGACGCAACGTCTACGACTTTCCAGATCTTGGGCATCGGCAGAATCCCCTGCTCCGCGGCACCAATGCCGGGTAGATGCCATGCAAATAGCCATCATCTCGACACACGTGCGCAACCACCCCTGGAAACTTGCGTTCACGAAGATACATTATTCACTTCTGTGATATGATCAGTGACAGCTCGACACAGATGAATGAAAAACGAAGAGAATAGTGTAAGTCTTTGTCAGGAGAAAAGCCCTGTCACAGGCAGTATCATCAATGCATATGGCTAAGTTGACCGTCGTGATATATGTAGCATCATGCAAACGAATGAGTGTGAATGAAAAAGAAGGATGAAACTTACATTGGACCAAAAGCGCAACTTACACCACGTAGGAGAAATCTGCACATTTCATCTGTTAGTTGAATGTGCAAGTGGTATTTTTCTCGTCGTAAGTTGATGTCCATCAGGTTCAGAAGGACGTGCGGATGATGATGTCTTCATTGCAAAGCTCAGACATATGCTTGTCGTTTCATTCGCGTTCATCATCGAGATATTCAGGAAGGGACGTGAGTGAAAGTGCTTACACTAGCATCTGCGGTGAATAGTTCACGTCTGCCAAATAGTTAGCACGCATTCTCAACATGAATGAAAGATGCATTGGTAAAGTTGGATTGGGGTCAGGTATTGCATGAATGGTAAAAAGAGTGTTTGTCTGCATCGATAAATCGGATAAGACTCGTCATCTAGGAATCATCAGGAAGATGGAGGTGTGGCCAAATAAAGCCAGAGCCACTTACCACACGCACTCACAAGTCACATCGGGACTCGGGATCAACTGATTGCTGTAACAAGAGTACTACCATTGAGTCAGTACGTGGTATACCAACAGCAGTCGGTTCATGGCATTGTCGAGGGCGTTGATCAGTGGGCGAGGTTTTCTAGGCCTGCCGCAAAATGGCTTGTCTTGCTCATGGTGTGTATCGGAGCCCAGTGCCAATTCATCATAATAAGGCGCCAAGGGAAATGATCGAGCACACCCGGGTGACGTACCTTACTATGGTCTTGGTCAGTAAATGCTCGCCATCCCAAATAGCAAGAATAAGTGACGTGGAGTAGTGAATCAGACAAAGCCTTTGGTTTTCGTCAAGGGAGATCTCAGCCGGTAATTTCCAGCGTATATTGATAAAAAATGATCATCATGGAAGGTTGGGAAAGAAGTTAAAGAAGCGGGTGCTTACCATAATCATATATCGCGGGTTGACGTGGCACGTCAAGCATCGGGCAAGCCAACCGATGTTGTGGTTTGTGGTGGACTACTGAATTACATGAGTAACGATCCAATAACCGAGCCTCATGGGACAAGTATGTTGCGAAGCAGAAAACAATTGCATGTTTTTTTTTCTTTTCAGACTGACGTGTAAAAAATAGGTTTCATTCCAAGAGGTCAAAGACTCTAGTTTGCGGTAAAGAGTGTCATCAGGAAAGGGGAGATGGGGAAGTGATAGAGAGAGAAATAGAAGCTTACCTGAGCCGTGCCATGCAGCTTGGAAGGTCGAAACCCGAACAATGTTGTCCGATGTTGCTGAGGAGGAAAATCGATGGAGGAAAAAAAAAGTTGAGAGAAAAGATGTACGAACGAATATGTGGGGAAAGCTTGCAGAACATTATGTCAGCCATGTGGGGACAGGCAATTGCGCAAGTGCACTGTGGCCCTCCACGGGTTCCCATTGTGAAGTCTGCAAACATCGTAAGTACTCAGTAGTACAGTAAATGGGTTGGTGGGATTCCGTCGAAGAGCCATTGTGGGTAAACCGTTTAGGATTATCTGATATAAGCAAGTCCTTCTAAATATGAGGAACCTCTCATCATCTTCAAAGCATTCTAAACAGAATGTGGTTTGGATGCTACTAGTAGACAAAGAATGCATACACAGGTAAGTAGTTCGATACGTGCAGTACCCACCCAGAGATAAGGAGCTGTTGAAAAGTACTTCCGACGAGCCAGTCCTCTCCATTCAAGTGGGTGTGGTACTGACGTGCATGCAAGTATTTTCCTAAGAACCTTATCATCTAGAATTGAAGATAAGGTGCCTAAGTCCTGCAGGAACTTGCAGACCCCGACACCCAAGGAAACTGTTCAGAGGCCAGTAGCGTGGCAGCATGGCCCTGCACTACCCGGTCACGATGCCCGCTGTGTCCGAATCCTGATACCTTCAGCTGCTTCAAACCCACCAGCGCTGCACGTCTCGCGGTCCATCCTTGGGTCTCTTTCCTACTGCAGGCTTTCTCGTCAATCGTAGCAGTTGACCCACACCATTCTAGATTCTCGACGGTCAACAGACATTTAGGCATCGCCACAAATCGCGCGGTCAGGAGATGCTTCGCTAAGCTCCTGCTTCGTGGAGATGGAGCCGGTAAACCGCACGGAATCTAGCAGTTCTCCTTCCCAGGTCGCGTCCCTCAACCATTTGCGCATTGGAAAGGTCATTTGATTTGAACTGTCACCGGTACATCAGTTTCATGCCGGACGATCGCAGAACGGCCGGGCCTGGCGCAACATTTTGCACATTATTTTCAGTATTTGTTGGCTTGGTGCTGAAGCGGTCGATATGGAGGCAGGGGAATATGAAACTAATACCCTATTGATTGTGAGCTTGGCCGCATGAATCACAGGAGCGCTGGCTGATAGCAACAGAATGATATCGCGTCCATCCATTTCCACGTTTACGAACCACCCCTCGAACATTCCCAAGCGTTTCCTTCGGCCGCCATCGAGTTGGAAAGCGCATTGCGAGACAGAGGCTACATTGTTATATACGATCCGAACCGACGCGCCTTGTGGCGATACGGCATCACCACGAAACATGACAAAACCGGACCCCATGAGGCTACGCCTGAAGCCACCATTCATGTCGCTGGATGGACCTTGACATTGACGGAAGATGGAAGCTTAGAGCCTTCAAGTCTGCACAAAAGCCGTACCTTTGTGGGAACGTCCGCTTATACACCCACAAGCTCCTCCTCCAGCGGCTCGGCCTTAGAACAACATCAGCGAGCGGCCTTTTTATCTCCCTCTCAGCCTCCCAGTATTGGTCAGCTAGAACTGGAGCCAAAGGTGACCGGGTTGAACGGCAATGACTCGAAGGCCGTACAAGGGATGCACAAGGCGATCTACGAGAATTTCATTGCCGCTGTGCTCTTGACTGTTTCGACGTCGTTCTGTCGACGGGTTGGTGCGTTGCCACTCAATTACCGGACGGTGCTCCTGCCCCAAGACGAAATCTCAAATCGGAGTTCTGACGGCCAGCTCTCGGAATCGGATCCTGTTCTGGGCACGTTCAGACTATATCTTACGACAACCGGGGCTCTGATTGTCAGCTTGAGCTTCCACCAATGTTCTGGTCTGCTTAATCTCGGTAGCGTAGTCGCCGCAAGCCTGACCTCAACCAGTCAACCCATCATTGCAGCCCCTTTTGGAGTCCTAGCACACAGGCAGCGCAGTAATGCAGGCGAAATCGGATTGGCAAGCCTCGCGCAAACGCCCAACACTCAAACGTTGAGCCTGCGTGCTGGTCGGGATACCGCAGATTCGTTTTGGAAGCAGGCTTGTCTCAAATTCCTCCGGTGTCGAGGCGTTGAGCCCTCCACTCTGTCGGACTGCCCTTGGGTTAGTCTACTCGTTTCTAAAAAGAGGTTCCAAGACAACAAATGTGATACAAAACGATCCCAGCACTCGTCTCCTTCGGCAAGTATCCCATGGCCTGGCCCGTTATGCTTTAGAAAAAGAACCATCGACGTGTCTACTACTAGTCTTGTCGGAGATACCATGCTAAGTAGTCATGAGGAGAGCCATGACCCGTTAGGCTATGCCAGCGCTTGGCTTGCATCCGCCGCCGACAGAGACGAGAAACTCCAGAAACGGAAAAGCCATCGCGCATCAGCAGCTCGCAAGGAGCTTTCTGATAGGCCTCCGGAAGCACCCAAGACGGCCGCGCTTTCCCCTCTGGATGTTCGCCGTCCGAACACCAACGTAGCCATTGGGGCCATGTACCCAACACCCCCTGACGGGATCCAACAACTTAATGGCATCACACCTTCGTTAGATGGGACTATATCAAGCCCTGGAAACATGGTGCCCACGGCTACGGTTGTGGACGTGGATGCAACAGCTCAACCCAGCGGGACCGAAGAGACGTTCAATCATACCACTGAGTTCTCGGAACCGAAACGAGAACGGAGCGATAGCAATTTACTGGGAGATGGTGAGAATGTGTTTACGGACATGGATGGAGATATGTTTGGGGAAAATGACATCACGGAAGCCGACTTCAACTTCTTTGATGAGCAACCTGGGGATGAAGATCTTGATATCTCTCTAGGTGATCTTGAAGCCATGGTGGATGCCCAGCAACCGCCCACGGTTATGAAGTCCGAACAAGAGCCTCAGCCTGCCATGGACGAAAACATACTGCCTCTGCCACCAATTCAAAACGATGCTGTTTTTACCAAACCGGAGTTGAGACATGCGCGGAGCTCTCTCGTTGACGAAGGCAAGCGCAGCAACCGGGCTGAACGATCTGGCCCTCTGAAACGAGATCCAAGTCCTTTCGATACGCACACTGTTCTGAAACGGGTTCGGGCATCGCTGCAGCCACCCAACCCTGACTCTGAAAACAAGAACAGCGTATTTGCCAAGGTTGATTTTGGGTCGGCCCTACCCGTCATCAACAGAAAATACGAGAGGGGTGGCTTTTTCGACTACAATCGATCACCCAGAATTGATAAGCCTAAGCTTGAACCTGGGGCATTGCCCCAAACGGACTACCTGAAGCGTCATGCAAAGCATAGCAGGAAACTGAGAGATCATCAATTGCCCGTGGAAACACTGGTTAAAGGAGGAGGCCTAGCGACTGGGACTCCAATGCAACTCAGTCCCATTGGACCGGACGCTCCCTTGTCTGATATGGAAGATAGTAGTGAAGCATCGGACCAAGACGATTCAAGCTACACGACAGACGAGCCTGGCTCTCCACTCAAGTCCAGTATTAAGCCAACAAGTATTGAGGATGATGTACTGTCCCAAGGAACATCTTTCAGGGACATGGAGCCGGTCGAAGAAATTGATCATCATCTCGCCGTCGAGCTGCCACGGCTGGTAAAGCCAGAGGCTCCCGAGATTCCGCTTGCAAAACTATTTGCGGATGCAGAGCCCTTGCCCGTTGACCTGTCACTCTCCGACGAGGATCTTGTTCAGATAGGACAACTCTTGGCCGATCAGGCGGCCACTGGGTATCTCCAGATCCGCAAGGTGCAAAAGACTGTTGCAACCGGATCGATGCCGACACAGAAGGGAAGATCCCTCGTCGTCGGCACGCGTGGGCTTATGCATGTGCTCGAAGATATCATGCTTGATCTTTTAGGCCCGGCACATGCTTGTCGATTGAAGGGACTGCTAGATGTGCAAGACGTACCGTTTCCGGGGCAGCCCAGCCGACTACAACCGCGCCCTATACCGGGCAGGGATCCAAACGCTGAACAATTGCGCCTCAACAACCTCTACCAAATTTGGGCGCCTCAGCTTGAGGTGCGAAGAGCTGAGACAAGAATGACGGTGCTACCTTCGGCCATCAACTTTTGGGAAAGCCTGGGATTGGCACCCTCATCAGGAAACAAGAACGTGCTGGCCATTTGCATTTTTCCGGGGTGGAGAGGAGTGGCAGAAAACGTGGGGGTCTTCCTCGAGCGTATGAAGAATGTTTATGAACTTTTGAAGATGGGAAGTTTCGAGAATGCGCCGCTTCCAGCAGAATTCTGCGATGGCCTCATGCCGTACGAGCTGGAAAAGATATCAACTTCTCCAGATGCTACGTTGACCAGCCACGGTTCCGCACTCGTCGAGATTATCGATACACTAAAGGCCACGCTGATAAATCTCGAGGCATCCGAGAAGAATGTGGTAGTCTACTTTGTGTATTCACCAACACATCCGGCCACAATCGTCGAATCATGCGTTGCTTTCCAGCGTCTCTTCGAGTCTTACCAGAAAACACTTGCCGGGAGACGCGAGGCGCCAGTCAATGAACTGGTCTTGCAGCTGATTCCTGTCGATATCCTTTCGTCGTCGAATGGTGTAGTAGTCACTACTCCACCCGAGCTCGCCAAGCTGTGCGTCGAGACGTATGATCGATGCACCTTGTTCAATGGGCCAATGCCGGCACCGGCGGTAAAGCTTGCCCAGGCACTACCGCGGCACATCGATTTCAAGTTGGTGAATCAGCCATCAGCATCGTTGCTGCACGAGAACTCGTGCATACACATTGCATATACACAGAGCGTAGATGATCGCTGGGTTTCTGCTGCTTGGACGGATGATCGTGGCAATCAGCAAGCGACTGCTGCGTATTGCTTGGCGCGCAGGGGCAAACCGCTTTCGTTGTCAATGCACGAGATTGCCCACGAGATATGGAAAACCACGTTGGATCTGATATCTGTGTGGAAAGTACATTGGCGAGTCGTCATCACCAAGTGTTCTCCCATGGATTCTCAGGAGATTGACTTCTGGCTTGATCTGGCGCGCACAGAAATCAAAGCCAACGTGACCATGACACTCATGACCGTCGACACGGCTCCTTCGCTACAGCTCATACCTCCGCTCATTCGAACGCCGGCGACGAATGTATCGTTTTACTCAACCCCAGTCTCCACGCCGCAGGCCAACATTGTCTCCCCCGAGCAGAGCGGCACCCCGATGACACCAATGCGAGACTCGGCAGCGGCCAGCGCGGCGACTCCCGGGGCCGACGGACCACCTGACGCAGAAGCCGATGCCGTTCTCGTAGACGTGACAGAGCAAACATGGGGAGCGGTAGTCGGTCACAGGCTCAGCAATTCAACTACGATCCTGGACTTACAGCCGGTCTTGGCCAGTGGCTACCTTATCAAAAGGGCGAGTAACAGGATTGAGGACGCCCCCGTGGTGATGGAAGTCAACTTGATTCATGCCGCAGCATCGAATCGCCCCTACGAATGGGTCCTCAGAGAAATGCTCAGTAACTTCCGAGGGTTAGGTACCCTGGCGAGGGCCCGTGGCATGGTAGATAGGGAGACGGATGTACGGCCGTGGCATGTGGCAGCAGCCGAGAAGGCCCTAAGGGCTTTGTATCTTCTTTTATGACGAGGCCATGAGGGGGCAGGCGGAAGGGTAGCGGAGCGTTTGAATGACGGATTTTGATATGACATGGCGGGAAATTGAACAGCATTCAATTTGGACAGGAGCGAAGGCAAAAGACAAGAGATGGCAATGTCAATGTATCAGGAGACGTCTCAGAAACACGTTTTCATGTGAATATACCAAGCAAGATATCATGTAACACTATCGCCGCCATGATCACCCAGGAAAGCACCGAAAGTTGCCGACACTAACATGCAAGACGTTGAGGATGGACAGCAAGTAGCTTGGTGGAGTGTGGAGTTTAGAATCACACTGCCTGGTTTTGAAAAGCAATTCAAAAATCATTCTGCAACGGACTCAAACCGAAGAATGAGTCGATCGCTCGCCGGGCGCGCCGTGTATCCATCTGTCTGCTCAATACCCCTATCATTGACAATGTGAGTGGTGAAGTTGGTATATATAGCCGCCACAATGTATTTCATTTCTATTCCCCAGGTCAGTCTGTGAAATGTGTAAACTTTTCTTATCGAGAAGTCGGTTTGCTTACCGTGTAGTGCGAAATTCGAGCCGATACACATCCTGCCGCCGCTACCGAAGGCCCAGAATTGCCGGTGACGCTGCCTGAGCTGGTCTGGCGTAGCCTCGCTCTGGAGCCAGCGCCTGTGATCCCACCTAGTGGGCTCCGGGAATGCTTCTCCGTCCAGGTGCAGGCAGTGCGCCGTTGCGGAGATTCGCACGCCTCCAGGGACATGGTATGGGCCTATGAAGCTGTGAGGATAGGGAGTGCGACGGGCCTGGGCGCCCGGGATGGGGGCGTGGACACGGAGAGTCTCCATGATGACAGCGTCTAACAAAGGCAGTGCGTCGAGACGTTTGTCGTCCGGCAGAGACTGCGGCCCTTTGTCACTCATCGCCATGCTTGGTTCCAAGGTCAGCAGTTCCTGTCTCAGCTCGTGCTGTAGCTTGAGGTTATGCAATTGGGACAGGTGCCATGTCAGGTACGTCAGGGCTATGCCGGCAGTCTCCTGGCCGGCGAGCACATGGTCGAAGACTTCGGATGCGACCGACAATCTTCGCTGTTGTATGACGGTCGAGTAGAGGATGGAGCTGCTGCCGTTGGTTGCCACCTCCTTGTCGATTCCCGCATTGAGTGCTCGGAGGACAACAGGCTCCTGAGCATCGTCGTCCGGTTTGGCACAGGCGGACAAGAAGGACATAGCACTGGTGCAGAGGTTCATGTTCCAGGCGGACAGCTCCTCGTTTGCGTAGTCTACCCAGCGAGGGTACAGCCAGACGCCGATCTTTTGCAAAGCCCAGGTCAGGTTGGGCATCTCCTGCGGCCAGAAGTGATGGTCGTTCCTCGCATTATAGAGCTCGAGCCAGTGGTCCCGGTAGCCCTTGTTTTGGATGAAGTTGGTACTGCTGCCGAGGCCAAAGACATATGCAGAGATGAAGTCCATGGTGGTGGCGAGGAAGGTCGAGTGGACATTGATGCCATTGGGCTTATACTGAGGTGACGTCGAGTCTTTGAGTAAGGGCAGGAGCCGGTGGTAGATGATGACCGTGGCCTGGGCCTTGGCAGCCGCGGATGACTGAATGTAGGACTTGGAGTAGACATTGGCAATCATACGCTTCCTAGCAGAGTGGTGCTTGGAGCCGCGGGCAGAGAACATGCAAGGCACTCTTGGGGAAGACGAGGATTAGCCGACCTGAGGAAGACGTGGGTTACATGTCTGCTTGCCGCACCCGTAGTTATCGAAGACAGAGTACCAGGGGTCCTTCTCAAACCCGCCCTGGTAGACCAGCTTGACGGCATCTGGGCTATCGATGCTCAGTTGATAGGGCCCTACCCTGACGACCGGCCCGAGCCTCTGATGGGCCTCGTGCAGCGACCTGTTCTCCCTTCCCTGCTTTCTCGCGAGGAGTATCCATAGGGATGATACCGATGAGGACCAGTGCGCAGACGGGATCTTGGCCAGGGGGGAGAAGAAGGCAGGCTTCAGGAGGAGGTGGTAGGCGGCCGCGAAGACAACGAGCACGGCCGCGATGGACACGGAGAGGGCCATTGCGCTAGGACACTAGCACGTGAGACGAAGAGACGATTATAATGAAGCACGGGGTTGCTTGGAGGGGCTACGTTCAAGCTAGATTTCACGGTGGGATAGTGGCAAATCCTGGAGGTTTTGGTGTTTTGGGCTGCAAGGATGGAGAGAATCCGCCGCAAAGGAGGTGGAGACGGGCTACCTACAGTGCCTAGTAGGTACAGGCATTCCAGGCCCTACGCAAGGCTCCAATGACGCATCCACCTCAAACGGCACCTATCCAGGTTGTTACAGGAATTGTGACTCAACCTGGTCGATGACTCTTTGCCTAACAATAACATATGCTGACACTGCCGTGCCAACTCTATATTCACAAAGAATAAAGGCCGAAGATTTTAGGGCC
This sequence comes from Stachybotrys chlorohalonatus IBT 40285, assembly GCA_000732775.1. Taxonomy (NCBI): domain Eukaryota; kingdom Fungi; phylum Ascomycota; class Sordariomycetes; order Hypocreales; family Stachybotryaceae; genus Stachybotrys; species Stachybotrys chlorohalonatus. Next base: position 17,719 of record KL660700.1, on the reverse strand, counting down.
TAGTCTTCTCACAGCACCGACCAACTTCGAGCACCTGCGGAACACTGTAAGAAGCACTGACGGTGCCCATCCATGGCGCTGCTCCCACCCATCCGCGAAACCCTCCTTCTTCATGTCCGCTCACCATCATGGAGCCAATCTCCCTGGGAAGCCTCCCAGATGACCTGCTGCTGGACATAGTCGAGCAGCTCCGCACGGCCCACGATGCCGCCAGCCTGTCCGCGTCGTCACGGCGCACCCAGGCCTTCATGCTGCAGCGAGGATGGAGGACCTTTGTCAAAGCCCGGTTCCCTACCCTGGACATCCCATCTAACGAAACCACGCAATGGAACCGGTTGGCCGATCGTCTGACCTACCTCAACCGCTGCTGGGACAAGCGCGGCATCTTCCTCAACTTCTTCACCGAGCAGGGCCAGCCGCGGCATGGCCGGAGGGCGAGGCTGGGGGGCCAGTCTGTGCCGTTCCACCCCGTCGTCCACGCCCGCCTGCTCGAGTCCTTGGACGACGAGCTCGTGGCCTGGGGTGTGGGAGAGGACCTGGTGGTTCGGCGTAGATCCGGAGAGGGCAAGCCGGCCGACGAATGGAACCGCATCCGCGGGCAAAGCGGTGGCTACGCTGCGGGGAGCGGCGACGTAACCGCCGTTGCTGTCGTGGAGCGACACCACCAGCCGCAGGTAGTGGTAGGCCGGGCCATGGGTAACCTCGAGCTACTGTCCCTAGACAAGGACACCTTCGGACAGCAAGCACAGTCCTTGACGCTCCATCACCCATCCGGCGTCTCCCCGGGAAAGCAAGCCGTCACCTGGGTCGACTGGCAGGACCACAACAGTCTGCTGGCCAGCTGCAGGGGCTCCCAGCTGATGCTCTACGACGTGGCCGATTCTCACCGCCGAGAGCTGGACCCCGTTGCCTTGCTTGACGCCTCGGAGCAAGCATCGACGGGCACGCCCGGCAACGAGGACCCGTTTCTCCGCTGCGCCCGGTTCTTGAGCGGCGATGTCGTGGCCTGTGCCTTGGGCGGCAGTCGGAACCCTCTGCGATGGATCAAGATTCAGCCCACGGGGTTTACGCCCCTTCATGGTGCTGCGACGCACCGAGACGCGTCCGAAGACGTCAAAAAGACCACCGTCAGAGCTATTCACCCGGTGGCGCCGGGATACAACGAGACTTTGCTGCTGAGTGCTTGGGATGATGGATCATATAGGTAAGACAAACCTGCATCGCCTAAATTCGCAGATACTTTTTGTTTTCAAAAGCAAACTAATACCCCCTCGACTCAAGGCTCTTCGACTCGCGCACACCGTCCTACGCAGACGCCGTCTACCGCGACAGGTTCCAGCCTTACCAGGCCGGCAGCTCCCTACTGGTCTACGGCCGCGAGCGCTTCGTCGCCGGGAGCAACCACAGCCCGGACCTGCGCCTCTTCGACTTCCGGCACCCAAAGTCATATCATCACTTCGACGGGCTCTCCTGCCCCGACGCCCTGCCCTGCCCCAGCGTGGGCGGACAGGGCCAGGCGCCCACCGCTGCCGCCGGAGTGCCGGAGCGCTGCGACGACCAGCGCGGCGCAGCCTGCTCGTGGCACGCGCGGATGAGGCAAGACGACTGGCGGCCGGACGCGACGCTGCACATCGGCAGCTACTCCATCTACGACCGCGTCTTCTGCTTGGCCAAGGCGTCCGACGCGTCCAGCACATTCTACTGCGGCCTGCAGGGCGCCGTTGTCGAGGCGAACCTGATGCTCGGGGAACACGCCACGTCAGAGAACACGAAGCGGACGGTCCCGCCGGGCTGGGAGGTGGGACCCGTCCAGGGGAGGATCTCACTCCAGGAGACAGGCGTCGCCCGTTGCAAGGACGGCGAACTGGCGCACGACGGCATCATTGGGATCCAGCGGCTCTGGCACCAAAAGCACCATCGGCATCCACAGAATTGTCTGTTTCGACCATCGGCGCATAACCCACTGGATTCTTCCTTTTACAACACGTGAAGACTGCAAACGTGCTGAATAAAGTTATGAGTTGCCTTGTTTGATATTTCTGTTTTGGTATCATTTCATTATGGACAAGGCAAGGGGAGCTACGGTAGAGCAGCACACTTCGCAGGCATAGATTGCCATGTAGAAACATAAGTTTCAGACATCATTGCAGATAGGTAGAGTCTATACACGCCTCGATAAAGTAATTCAAAAGAATCACATAGATCTACAGTTTAGGTTCCGGGACCCAGAGCGCCTGCTTCTCCTGGAGAGCGGTCGCTGCCTCTCTTTCTATTCGCTTCAGCAACTCATCGCAGGTAGGAATATCGTGGATGAGGCCCATGACCTGACCTGTCGTCCATACCTACACAATCAAGTCAGCGCGCAAGTTACTTGTGAGAGCGAGCCCCCTTAGGCAGGAGTAAAAGAGCTGAAGGGCAGGGGAAACGTACACCGAATTGAGCATCGCCATTTATAAAGACTTCCTTGCCTCGCTTACCGCTGACAAAGGGAGCAATCTCTTCGAATTTGCCCGTGGTGCTCTCGCGCTCAATCTTGAGGGCAGCGTCGGTGACCTTGTTCTTGTAGAGACGGGTCGTGTTCCGCCAGCGCCTCAGGAGCAGGGTGGTGTCGGTCTCCTGGGCCCTGACAATCTCCTCCTTGATGTTGATGTGGATGGGGGCCTCCTTGGTGCACATGAAGCGCGTGCCCATGTTGATGCCGCTGGCTCCCAGGCAGAGGGCGGCCGCGAGCCCCTGGCCGTCGGCAAAGCCGCCGCTGGCGATGAAGGGCACCTTGAGGGTCTGCCTGGCCCTGCTGAGCAGGATGAAGTTAGTCAGGTCGCTCTCGCCGACGTGGCCGGCGCACTCGAAGCCGTCGATGCTGAGGAAGTCGACGCCGAGCTTGACGGCGCTCTGGGCGTGGCGGATGGTGGTGCACTTGTGCAGGACGATGACGCCGCCCTTCTTCAGTTGGGTGATGACGGGGCCGGGGGAGTCGCCGGCCGTCTCGACGATCTTGACGCCCTCGTCGATGATGGCCCGGGCGTAGGCGCCGTAGTCCGGGGGCACCATGGATGGCAGCAGGGTCATGTTGACGGCGAAGGGCTTGTCGGTCAGGGTGCGGCAGCGGCGGATCTCGGCGCGCAGGGCTTCGGGCGAGGGGTAGATGAGGGCGGTGATGATGCCGAGGGCGCCCGCGTTGGAGACGGCCGAGGCGAGGTCAGCGGTGCCGACGTGCATCATGCCGCCTTGGACGACGGGCACTGGGAGCGGACACAGGTTAGCCGACGACGGGCGAGGTTCTGGGGCCAGAGGGGGACGTTACCCCGGATGCCCAGGCGGCGGGTGAGTTCTGTGTTGAAAGGCATGTTTCGTCGCGCGGGTTTCCAAGATGTGAGTCGCCGGCTGGGAGTCGCAAGACCGGTGGAGTGGGCTGTAGGTTTGTAGACGTTGACCTGGAGAGGAACCAGCCTCGAAACTGCGCTGAAAGGGTTTCGGGGCGATGTGACAAGAGCAAGACGGGAACAACAGCAGCCGGAGAGGAGAATAAAAACAAAAAGGTCACAAGGTCCGGCTCAAGGTTAGGCCAGGTACGGTAATGGAAGGGATGGGATGTGATGCAGGTGATTTGAATATCTGGCCGAGGCGCGGCATGACGAAAGCCAGGGGTCGGCCGGCTAGCTG
>KL660700.1:515-14018 GCA_000732775.1 Stachybotrys chlorohalonatus IBT 40285 | reverse complement strand
CCCCCCCCCCCCCCCCCCCCCCCCCCGCAAGCTGCCCACTAAAAGCCAACTCGCGCGCATGCCCGCCCCCGGTCCGCCTCGTTCTCACATGCTTGCCCGGCCGAGCTGAAAACCGCAGCCAATCAGACCAACGTCCCATGTCCCGTACCGACTGCGACCATGCCCCATGCAGATCCCGACGTTGGGCTCGCTCATTCCTTTCAGAAACTAACAGTCATGATGTTATTGCACATCTCATAACTTCATGAGCCAATTTCTAGCTACTTAAGCAAAGCTATTCTAACAAAATGTAATGTAATATAGTGTAATGTACTGTACTGTACTGTACTGTACTGTACGACCCCATGTACTCGCAACGGGCCACAAGGCCTAGCATGTGGTATCCTTCATGTTTCCCCAACGCCAACGACAATGACAACAAAAAAAGCTTAGCATGACCTTTCCATGATCGTAAACTCCACGCAGAGCCGCCGCAGCAATTCAATGCTCTGGCTTGTTACTTACGAGTCGACTTTCCACCCGACTCCTCATCGTTCCACTCCTCCCACATACTCTGCGATCCATCGTAATCAAACCCAATCAGCTCTCTCGGTGGCGAGCTTGGCATCACCGCGTCCGTGCTGAGAAGGCTGCCAAAGTCGAGCAGACCAACGTCGCTCCCATCGAGCGCCGGCAAGTTTCCCAAATCAAGATCGTTCTCCCCGATGCAGAAGTCATTACCCTCTGAAAGCATTTTCATGATGGTGCGGCTGATGGGCGTGTCCGGGATGCTGTCGAAGCTTGCCTCAATGTTACGTGGGCTACGTCTCTTAGAACTGTTAGACCTTGTTGGCGTGGCTTGAAGAACTGTGAGTTGATCCGGCGATGCCAACGATCGGATAGACCGGATTGTCCTCGACACGCTTCTCGTCACCGGCCTGTGGCTCGGCGTTGGCCGGGTCGGCGTCTTGAAAGGCCCAGTGGTAGCCGTCGGCTTCGAGTTTGGTGGTGGAGTTGAGGGCCTAGCAGCGGCTGGGCTTCTGAAGAGAGCCTCTAGCTCATCATCGACACCTTCCATGGTGCAATCCTGGCCCGAAACGATCGAGTTCTCCTGACCGACAGCTGCTTCCTTATGACCTTGACGGCATTCGGTTTGCACAATGTTCACATGCAGCTCGTTCAACACCATGCCGTGATCGTCCTTCTTTGGAGAGGGAAACAGCACACGCCTAGTGTGGCCCAGCTCTTCGTCTATCTCCAAGTCAATGGGGCTATTAACTGTCCCTGTGCCCTGCGAATGGCTTGATCCTGGCATTGACCGGCAATCGCCCTCGCCCTGAGCGTTGGCTAGAAAAGAGCCAGAGGGTTGGGTCTCGGAGTCCTGTGCGCTCATTGACCTCGAGAGCACAGAGAATCCATCCGTCAACAACATCGGTTCTGCTGGCTTCGGAGACGACTCTGGCATAGGTCCAAGGGCGTCGGTCGGCAGATAGGCTTCCGAGGTCAGCATGTTCTGGGCATCGCTCTTGGTGCGGGCTCTCTTGGTGCGGGGGGGGGCAGGACCAGATCCTCGTTTCCGTCGTTCCTGACCCTTCCGCGAGGCATCCTTATCCCACCTGTTGGCTGGTCGATGCGATTTGCACTTCGACAGCCATATTCCGCACGGATTGCACAGCACCATCTCCTGCCAAGCACTCTTGTCCTCCGTTGGCGCGAGACTTTTCTTGACAAGCCGATAGAGCGTTGGCTTCTGCTCCTCGTCACGCTTCAGGATCTCAATCGCGGTAATTCTGCCAGGCTTCTCCGAGTATTCCACATACTCCGGTATGCCCTTGTGCTCTTGAACCCAAATCTTGCGCCAGGTAGGCGTCTCGATAGCCCCACAATTGCTGCAAAACGGAGGCATCTCGCCATTGGAGATGGCCTCTTCCAGGCGTTGCTTGATGGCGTGTTTTTTTACTATGTTTTTGTTTGATCTGCTTTGCGGCGATGACGGCGCAGGAAAGGACTCCGAGCCCACATCCCCTGATACCAACGGAGCTTCCTCTGCCAAGGGCATGGGAGTGGATGCAACAGTATCGCTGTCGGGCACGGATAAGCAGCGAGGACCAGTAGACGTGCCACGGCGGTCTGTGTCATGAGTAGCATTGCCTGACCCGGCCTGAATTTTCTCTGGTAACGGTAATGGGGTGGACACTGTAGCATTGGACTCAAGCACTGGCAAACAGAGAGGGCCGATAGACATGGCACGACGGGTCGTGTCGGGAGCAGCAGAAGCTGGACCTTCCGATTCTACCGAAGCGCATTGGTTCAACGACGACGGGCCTGCAGGCTCACTTGCCGCTACCATAGGCAGTGCCAGCGGGCCTGCCGATTGTGATCGGCCGAGGTGGCGTGGTGGTCTCTGTTTCGGCATCGAGTGGCCTTGTACGAAACCCTGTGCTGGCGGCTGATTCTGGGGGCGTGGCGGAATGATGCTGGTAGAACAGGGTGGTGCTGCCGCTTCCGTTGACTTGGCCGCATCATTTGTCTTTCCCTCCAAGTCAGTAGCCGCAGGCGTGGGACTTGGGGGCTTCTCCGTGGCGTCCGTGGTTGGAGGGGGAGTCAGCGCCTGCAGCGGTGGCCGCGTCGGCTTGTTGCTTGTCTTGGCCGGCGCTTCAGCGGTACTCGAAGATCTCCTACTTTGTTGAGGCAATGGCGGCAACGACGGAGTGTCATCGAGAAGAACTGGTGCAAAAGATCCACCCGCGCCAGGGACGAATACCCGAGTATTAACATTTCGAATATTGACTAAATCTTTGCCGTCTGGACCGTCTTCGAGTCGAAACACTTGCATTGGTATGCCAGTGTCATCGGTCATCTCGATAGCTCTTCGCACATGAGAATTCAGCGAGGGAAGCACCTCTGCCATGTCTTGATGAGACACCTCGCCAAATAGCTCATCCATATCGGCCGTCGTGAAGCTTACCTCTTGCGGCAACTGCGAAGGTGGCATTGGCGGCAAGACGGGACTCGACAGAGGAGGACTGGATCGAATGAAAGGGGTTGTACGAGCCACCGGAGGAGATGAGCCGATATCCGCCGGACTGTCCACAGAATAGACAGGCGTCGGCGCGGCAGACTCGGGTGACCGAGCATCGTCCTGGCTAGGTGACATAGCCATTCCCCCGTCGTGAAATTGTGATAAATCATGGGAAATCATTTCCTGGCTCAAGGCTGTGGATTGTCGCCGCAAACTAGCTGCACCACGCTGACGAGCCAGTGGGCCTTTTGCCGTGCTGTCCGGCACTGGTGTTGGTGCCCGGGGAACGTCCTGGAGGTGGGTGGCTGCGCTAGGGTTAGAAGCGGTGCTGATGGGTCGGAAGGCTCTCAGGGAGCCGGAAGTACTGGCAGCCACCCGCAAAGACTCCGGCTCGGAAGCAAACGCATTGACCGCTGTCTTGTCCACCTTTGTAGTCTTGACTCGTTTCTTGGCAGGCCCTTCCTCGCCTTCGGTGCCGTCTTCGTAGCCCGAGGTGTTTCCCTCGGCTGGCTTCTTGCGCGGCCTACCGCGTGGGCGGCCGGTTGGGGGCCTCCTCCTAGGAGCCCTATTTGACGTCCGACTAGATGGCCTCGATGAAGCCTTGGAAGAATTTGCCGTGGTGTCCACCAGGGTTGGAGCAACCTTTTGCACTTCGGGAGCAGCAATGTTTGGCTGAGTCAAGGGTGTGTTTGATGACGCCACTGCATCACAGTTCGTTACCGAGGGTGGTGCTTCCTGAGAGGGCGCCGGAGAGGCAGTACGGGCCACGTGACCGATGTTGGCGGAATGGCCGATCTGGGGATTCGAGTTGATAAAGGTATTCCATTCGGATGTGCTGGTTGGTGTCATGGCCCTTTCCGTTGGCCGCGGTTGCTGCATTGGTGGTTGTGGGTGTTGTGGCTGCGGGTGCGATATTTGTTGCGGAAGCTGCGGTTGTAGATGTCCCAGGTGTTGTGGCTGCGGCTGCGGCATCTCAATTTGCTGCGGTTGTGCTTGCGGCTGCGGTTGAGGAAAGTCCAAGCGCAGTAGCCCAGGTCGGGCAACCTTGGTTGCTTCAATGAGCTTCAGCCTGACCTCGAGTGTCTCCTTGTTTCCACCGCCAAAGACGGCCAACAAATTCTTCGTGACCTTTCCGGTGACAATCTGAAGCTGTTGACCTGGCACGTCTCCTCGCATGGAATCAACAGCCCACGTCAACATGCCTTGTCCCACGAGAGGCGTATCAGGTTCCGAATAGTCGATGGCGTAGATATTGTAGTCGCATTCATGGTTGGTGAGTTCAGGGCTACAGTCGGTTACAGCCTGTATGCACGCTCGAAGGTCTACCACGCCGATCGTGTTTGTGCTGAGTTCGTCGAGTGGGATCGTCTGCACCTGGATCGTGTGCGGGTATCGTGCAAGGTAATTGATTTTGCCATCCCTGTCAAAGGTGTAATGAACTTTCACTGTGCATCGTCGTCAGTGGCGGGCCAGGAGGAAGAAGAGGAGCTGGGGGCCCGTACGGCTCATTGCTCTGACACCAGACGCCGGTTCATGGACGGCTGCGGCAGGTTGTGTCGGTTGACCACCGGCATGCCACGCAGCCGTGGCCGCCGGCAGCATTGGCGATGCCATACCGGCAAATCCCCTGAGCAATTGCTCCTTATGCAGGCCTTGATGCAAGCAAGCACGAGGCAGGAAGCCCAGTGAGACGAATGTGTCGAGGTCGGCGTTGGGGCAGTTGGGATTGTCGAATGTACGAGTGGGTTGACAAAGGTGAACAAAAATATAGGTTCAGGCAGTCTCAGTAAATATCAAATCCGGGAGGCGGGTGTCATGGCCTTGACGCGCCAAAACACCCTGTTCTAAGCGCGTTGCGGATTCGCGGTGTGCAGTGGATCTGCCACGGCCACTACCAGACCGGCGACCATAGGAAGGAGAAGCTGAAGTGTTGAAAGGGTATGAAACAACGTTTTTAAAAGAAAGAGTAGAGCAGTCAGTAGGGTAAGGTCTCAAAAGAGACCAGTAAGCGCACGCAATAAGCACTGGCAACGGCAACTGTCTCGTCTTGAACGAGTGATGGTTTTGCAGGCGAGACGTGTTGTAGGTCGTGATAGCGCCCGGCCAACGCGTGGTGGGTTCACTTGGAATGACCGGGTGACGTTGCTCTGGTGGTGGGTCCGCGCAGATTATGTAACCACACGCGGGAAGCCAAACGAGCGCGACGACGGCTGTCTCCACTTGCCTGAACAGGCTCTCAACTCTGCTGCTTGAAGGGACCTAATCTAAGTTGGTGCTGTACGTCAGCAAGATCCGGAGACATGCGCTGATTGGTGCGCTGGTCGCTTCGCTGGGGCGGCTTGCAGTCTGGTGAGTTTCGCCCGGCAAACGTGATAGATTTCGGATTTTAGCTTGGGCACCTCCGGCTTCTCAGCGGAAAGGCTCCGGTTCTTTCTGAGTGAAAAGGATTTGCAAATGGGAGAGATTTCCCGCCCGCGCGGCCGGGGGACGGGGAACCCCGCTCCTTTTTATACCCTTCTACAAAGACGAGGCCGTCCTGGTGTTGCTTCTCGAGCCCATCCCTCCATCTCGAAACGCCAAGTCCCGTGATCTGCCTCCAGGCAACCATCGCCTTTCAATCCAATTCCTCTTCACACCAATGTCTTTAAAAAAAAAAAAAAAAAAAAAAGGTAGTAGTCATCGTGGTAGTGGTTCCTGCGGGTTTCGCCACTTATTTCCGAAGTAGCTTTCTTGGCCTCTCGCTCCGCCTGCCGTTGTTAGCAGATGTCACCACTTCTGATCATTTTACCATCAGCCGGCTTTCCCTTACCATCGCCAGAACACGTAGTCAGGTGGGAAATAATTACCGTTCCGTTTCTACATTTACAAATACATGCAGCGCAATGCAACCTGTAGTGCTGCATCGACATAGTCTAATATACAATGCTAACCAAGCGCAGCTCAACAATTACAGCCGACTTGCTGCAATGGCATCGTCTTTGCGCCATTCCAGGTTGCCCTTTGCACTCAATGTCGTTTTCCTCTCCAGTATTTCTTCGACAATCTCCTTGATTCCTTGACGCCCGTTCCTCGACATGACGACCGCGCGAATAAGCTCCTTGGGGGTGCAGGCGCTGCTAGAGATCACTGCCTTGATTTCCTTCTCCGTAGGCACGCCGAGCGCCCTAAACGGATACTCGGTGTACGTCTCATTTGTGTACAGCTCCAATGCTTCGCTCTCGTCGAATTCCAAGAACGGGGCTGCCACGTCCTCATTCTTGGGGATTGCGTCCAGGGACTCGGGCTCCCACATAGGCTGCTTTTTGTGTCGGAGGAGGCTCATGACTCCTTCGTTGAAATCGTGATGCTGCATAAATTTCTTGGCAATCTGGTGCTCCCTCATAAACGCTTGTGCGATATCCCACTTTCCACCGAGACGCATCTGCTCCAGCGTTACATGCACCGCTGTTGGTGATCGTTTATACAACGTCGTAAGCTGCTTTCGAGCCCATTCTTCGGTAGCGCCTCTCTCTTGCTGCAATGCTCCAATAATCTCATCAACAGTATTACCGCTGAAGCACCGGTCGATGGCGGTGCGGGTCTCTCCGCTGATCTGCATTGGCTGATCGTAAGGCAAGCCAGTACTGAACTCTTCGATTGTTCGGTTAATGGTAGCCAAGCGCTGGGATAAAGGCTCATGATCGCCGAATCGTAACTCTGCGAGACGGGCCTCCAGATCAGGCAGACTGGTTGAATGGAGATAGTGAGTGGCGATACCAGAGTAGAAGACGTTGGCGCCTGTCAGCCTTTCGCTTGTCAGCGCGAGGTACGTGCCCACCGAGCCGTTCATGCGTGGTAAGAAAAACGAGGCCCCGACGTCGGGGAAGAATCCAATTGTGGTTTCAGGCATGGCAAAGACGGTCTTCTCGGTCGCGATACGGAGAGGGGCGTGAACACTGAGGCCAACACCTCCTCCCATGGTGATGCCGTCCATGATGGCAACGTACGGCTTTTGGTACGTTGCGATGTAATGGTCCAGCTGGTATTCGAAGGCAAAATAGTTGCTGGATCTTTTCCACCCTGACTCGCTCTCCAGATTCTGCTCTGCCAAAGCGACGACGTCCCCGCCGGCGCAGAGGGCCTTTTCGCCAGCACCTTTGAGCAGGACAATGTTGGCCAAGCTCGACTTCTCCCACTCAATCAACCGCGGTACTATCTTGCGAATCATAGATCCATTGAGCGAGTTGAGCTTCTTTGGTCGGTTAAGGATAACGCTTCGCAAGCCGTACTGGCTTTGGAAAACAACGTCGTCGGGTTGGTCTTCTGGTAAGGGCTTCGCCGAAAGAGCATCTTCGGATACCTAGGAGACAACAGTCAGTACGCGGAATGTCCAGATTTAACAGACCATGGACCAACCTTGTGAGCGGCGGATGACCCAAATGCCCTTGAATGCTGAGCCATGGTGGAAGTGCGGGCGATGCTTAAGCGGTTCGCAGCATGTGCTGCTGTTCCGGCCCGAGCCGCAAGATATCTCGGAAACATGGATGTGCGGTGTTCGTCGATGCGCCGTTCAAGTCGTCGTGCGCATCGAGACGTGAGGCAGATTGGGGACACGGGTACGTGGAAGTGACGAGCGGCAGCACTTTTTCCGTCATGCAGTAGAGCTGCAACGCCGAAAGAATTTGGACATCCGAGGAAAGGCTAGGTAGACGGCTCCTCAATCCCGTACAGCCAATGGAATGCCGAGCTGGGGCCTTGGCTGCTGCTTACTCACCCACCCACGACCTCGGTGGCTCACTAACCTTAACTGGGGAGAGTATTTTGAGCTTGCAGCTTCAGCCTTGCGCCGCAACACCAAAAATCTCAAATCCAGCAGCGTCAAGATGGCGGACACCAACATCCAGTAAGTTCCGTGGCAGGAACATGCGCAATCTTAGCTGACATATGAAATCAGGGAACTGCTTGCGAAGCCCCGATCGGAGCTCACGTGCGTACATCTCTCCCCATACCACCACCACCCCTCGTCTGGCCCAGGATCTGGACTACGAACTGCCGAAATATTCTGCTAACACATCGCCCAGCGAGTACCAAGTCGCTCTCCTAGAAGAGCATGAATTCACCTCCGGCCCGTTGTCCATCCTTCAAACCGCGGTTCGCTCCCACAACCAGGTTCTAATTTCGATCCGCAACAACCGCAAGCTCCTTGCGCGCGTCAAGGCGTTTGACCGACATTGCAACATGGTCTTGGAGAACGTGAAAGAGATGTGGACCGAGACGCCGCGACTCGCCGACGGAAAGAAGGGCAGAGTGGTGAATAAGGACCGATTTATCAGCAAGATGTGGGTGGACTTCCTGGACTCTTGCTCATTTCTTTTCGTGAATTGCTCTAACAGAGGTGACCTAGGTTTCTGAGAGGCGACAGCGTTATCCTGGTACTTCTAAGCTGAACTTACCTCCCCAAGGTTGGATTGAGTGAGGAGCTACGGTTTACGACTTGTTTTTTTCTTCATTACACGAGGCTCATAAGGGATGATGAGGCTCATCAGGGATGACTCCATAGGCGTTGAAAACATGCTGCGTTTGTTCAGGGTGACGTCTCTTTCCCGCACTGCCGTTTCTTCACACTTGTCTGTGTCTATCGATATCACAGAGTCAATTTCAAGGTGAAACTAAGAATTATCATCAATGTGACGGCCTCCTTATATGCTTTCCCAGCCCTCCTCATCCTGCTGTGCACCTGCGAGACCAAAGAAGAAGCATGCCAGCCCCCAAGCGCCAGGATCAGGCACCTCCTCATAACCACTGCCGCCTACGTATACCGATCTACCCAAGCTGGCTTGCATGCCTTTGGTGTTGTTTGCCGCCTTTCTCGCGGCCGCAGCGGCCTGCTTGATGTCTCCGGTGCCCTCTAGGACCTCGACAAACGGGTACAGCGCATCTACGAGCGTCCGGTCTCCCGGCCGGGCAGGTGTGTACTTGGAGAGCGCATCGCAGCTCTGTCTGAGCACAGACGCCCAAACCGGTGGGCTGGCAGGTCCCGGTGGCTGATCCTGCAAGGCATGCAAAAGGGCGTTCAGGAAGATGGCGTAAAGGGCTCCAGATGTGCCGTCCATGTTGTTCTCCACGATGGGGACGATGGAGGCGACATCGACAACCGCGTCACCGCTTAGCCCCTTCTCCCTGACATGCTTCAAGACGGCTATTGATGGCTTAAGTTAGCAGGTAGGCTCAGTTTGATGATTGATCACGTACCCTCAGCCCCTCGTTTCAACCCAATGCCGCAGTCACCGTCGCCCACGACCGTGTCGAACTTGGTAATCTCTGGTTCGGCGGCAATAACACGGTCGAGCGCATCTATGAGGGCAGACTTGGTTGATTCAACGTCCAGTGTCAAACCACTCTCTTTGATGCGCTCAACGTCGCTAGCCGTTCCCTCCCTGGTCGCAGTGTTCTTTGCTTCCCAGCTTGTCTTTTGAATCGGCGCGGACCATCCTGGGACCTCACTAGGAGCGTCGAGAAGCTCAAGCATGCTAGGCCCGCCGATATCAGTGTTGACGACATTCAGCAAGGTGATGCTGAAGCCCAGGCCGTTGAGGCTCGTCATGTAAGTGCCAGACAGCACTCTGACGGGTTGGATGCCGTGAGTCTCCTTGAGCTGTGTGGCAACCTCTGTAGTGATACCTCCCAGCTCGAGCGGACTGACGCCTCCCAGGTTGTTGACCAGAAGGACAACCTCATTGGAGTTGACCTTGAGGAAGGCCCGGTCTTTGTCGTCTTGGTCCAACAATTGCCTGAGCATCTGGCTGACGAGTTCGGGCAAAGTAATCTTGGCACGACCTGAGCCCGCTTCGTTGTGAATACCCATGCCAATCTCGACCTCTCCAGCCGCCAGTTCCTGAGATCCAAGCTCACGTCCGGGGACATGGACGTGCTCCAGGCTGGCGCCAACGCTGACGAGATTGGACGCAGTTAGTCTGGCCACCTTGGATACCTGTTCGAATGGTCTCCCCAGCGCGGCCAACGCCCCAGCAATTTTGAGAACAAGGACTGTGCCGGCAATGCCTCGCCTGCCGACCTTGCCAGCCTTTGATCTGCCGACGCCGACATCGTCGCCAACGACCACCATATCAACGTTGATACCGGCGGTTTTGGCTTTTTCCACGGCCATACCAAAGTTGAGGATGTCGCCGGTATAGTTCATCACCACCACAAGCACTCCTTTGGATGTGTCGACCCTTGAGGTCACGCCAACGCGCACCTGCTCTGCAGAAGGGCTGGCGAATATGGTACCGGCCACGGCCGCGGAGAGCATGCCAGGACCAACCATGCCCGCGAACGAAGGCTCATGGCCTGAGCCCCCGCCTGAGATTATGGACACTTGGGCATCGGCATCTGAAGGGCGACGGTAGACCACCTTGTGTTCTTTATCGAAGGCGACATTAGGATTGGTGATTGTCAAACTCTGCAGAGCCGAGATGACCAGGTGGCTAGGGTCATTGATGAAGTGCTTGCTCGACATGCCGGGCTATTGCCAAGAGCTACGTGGTTATGAACGGCAGCCGAGTGTTGTTGGATTGTTGGTGAGTGTGAAGTGGCAGCTGGCCTTTGCAGAACAACCAATGATGTACGTCAAATACTGTTGGTAGCGATGACGGACAAGAACTAGAATGAGTAGATGGATTTCTTCTGGCTGAGAGATTGCGAAATGGAGATGAGTAGTTTCAAAGCCTTCTTACTTAAGATGGGCTTCATGGGATGAGTAAGAGGATGATGTATGGATAAGGCGGCAGCTAAATGGGTTCAGTGACGTCCGATGCGGGGCTCGAGATGGTGTAGGTGCACCAAGAACCATTGGCGCTGCGGTACAAGAATCAGGTAGCCAGACGTGAGAACACAGTGTGACCTAGTAATGTCACATATCGAATGCATAAGTACTATTCTGCTTTATGTGTACCGGCGTGCCTTAAGCCTCTGTCAGACGCTGGTGCTCTGCCACGCTGCTATACAATATCAAACCAACACCCAATGCAAATACCATCCAATTGTGTCTTTCTGGATCCAAAAACGCCAACGCTGCGCCGTGTTATATGCAACAGTACAATGAGGGAGGAGCAGCGAGGAACTGCCGCCTGTCTATTGGCCTCGCCATGGCTTAACCCAGGATCAAAAATGATGTGAAGCCGACAATTCCCGCACACAGAAGCACGGTGAGGAAGCCCGCACCCACCCTGTCTCCCGTCGTGATGGGCGCGTACGAGGGGAGCTTGGAATCGTCCGAGACGCCACCACTAGGGTCGCTCTCCGACGTGCCGCCGGTTTCGAGGGTGGCAGGGCCCTCGTAGCCGGGTATCAGCATGTACATGACGGCCGACAGGGCGTTCATCTGCTCGCCCACGCCGTACCAGTTGTCGTGGACGCCGTCTGTGGTCCATTGGAAGCCGCATCCCGTTCCCGGGTGGCCCGGGAACTCTCCCGGCGAGGTTCCCGTGCAAACGGCCGCGGCCGCCTGGGCGTCGGCTTCGAGCAGGGGCCGGATCTCTTCGCTTGTGCCGGGCACGAGATGGGACGTGTGGGCCAGCCACCTAGTGAAGTAGCCCTTGAAGCTTCGCTGGTCGATGTTGCATCTGCTGTACGGTTCGCAGTTTTGCTCGTGCATGATGCCGTCGGGGAAGAAGACGGACTTGGAGTTCTCGATGATGCCGTTCACCCTCGTCCTCCACTTTTCGTCCTGGGTGACGTTGTACATGACGGCGGCGCCGTGGAGGAAGATGCCGGCGTTGTAGGTCCATTGGGTCTCGTCGATGCTGTCGCACTCGTTGGTGACGTTGTCGATGTGGGTGCCGTCCCGCAGCTCGAGCCTGCTGGTGATGAGGTTCCTCTCCACCTGCCAGTCCCATACCCGGTCCGCCCACTCCAGATACGTGTCGTTGTTGGTGTACCGTCCCAGGCGGGAAGCGATGTTGAAGAGGCAGCCGTTGGAAATGGTGTTCTTGTAGTCGTAGCCGACGTTGGTGGAGTACACCTGCCAGCGAAGCCCGCCGCCGCAGACGTCCTCCTCCCATCGCATCGAGTACTCGTTGAAGACGGACTGCACCAGGGGCACATACTGCGGCTGGTCCTCGGGCGGGTCCGGGAACCTGTTCTCGGCAGCGGACATGGCCGCCATGGCCCAGAAACCTTGATCGTCGTTGCCCATGCTTAGGGTCTGATTGGCCGGGTTGTAGTCTCTGTCCTCGCCGGCCTGGTGAACCAATGCTTGCAGCGTGATGTCGTTGTACGAGTCGTCGCCTGTCAGTGCCCAGTAATCCACAATGGTTCCAAACATTGCGCCAGCCTCCCACCCTGCATCAAGCTGCGTCAGTCGGGACTACATACTTCTCGGCATAGGCTCTTCCCAAGGCTTACAGTAATAGGGATCAGGCAAGTTGCCCGGGTTATCGCCTGTGTTGTTGCCGGTGTAATACCGCATCAAGCCGTATGCGATTGTGGCTGCTGCTTCTCTTACGGAATCTGGACGAGGCCGTCAGTTCGCTTGCTCAATACACTTCAGGTGAAGGAGAGAGCATGGCCTACCCTCATCCGATATATCCAGCGGGATTCCGTTGACCTGGTTGGTCAAGAGCCCCAAGGCCACCATAGATAGTTGCCATGGTGCCTTCATGTCTGTACTGGCTGGCTGGCTGAGTGTCGACGGAACGGAGCAAGCTGTGAAAGCCCCCAGCGAGACTAAATTGATGATACCGCTTTAGATCGAAGTGATGTTATGCCAGGATGTTCTGGAACCAGAGCGATAGATGCGAATTATGGGAATCGGCCTGTTCCCTTGGTGTTTCTGGTGTATGGCCTTTGTTGTCCTGTCCTAGTATCCCTCGCGCAGGTCGAACAACGGTTTATAATATTTTTACACACTGTATATGAACAAGGAAAGTAATGAAAAAAATATGGCAAAGACTGAATAGAAAGGTCGTCTGCAGATCCGGATCACAGCATGGAACAGCAGCCTTGAAACGAGAGTGGTGATGATGATGGGAAGACACTAAAGGGAAGAGGGAGAGACGGAGACGGAGACAGAGACAGAGACAGAGAAAGAATTGGGATGATGGCACAAATACGCTAAAAGGGCAAGCAGGACAAGAACTTTTTTGGCCAAGAAAGAATGATGAGAGGAGGGAGAGTGCCGTTGGTCTGGCTGCTGACGAAGGGCCATGCAAAGCCGAGCAAATGCCAATGCTGAGGGCCGCGCTTACACGCAAGCCAATAACACAAGCATGGATCCGGCGGCGTCCCGTTCCATACTTGGTAGAGCCATGCCATGGCCCATGGCTCATGGGCCATCGAGGCAGTGCAGCGACGTGCCCATCCCCACCCAATCACGAACTGATCGCAAGGGGCACGGGAGATGAGGAGCGCTGGCCCCCGATACTCAGGGCTGGCTCTCCGTTCGTACATGATGCTTATTGCCACCGTCCCAACGTTGGTCGTGCCAACGACTGTTGGCGGACTCGTCGTCCCTGGTGGAACTT
>KL660698.1:357649-374187 GCA_000732775.1 Stachybotrys chlorohalonatus IBT 40285 | reverse complement strand
CACCCCCCCCCCCCCCCCCCAATCCTCCTTTGCAACCCTCCATGAGCAGAGGAGTGTCAGATCCAACAAAGCGTAATCGTCAACCTGGCCCAGCCCGTGGGGAAGCATCGGAGCGTACAGCTTAGCGCCAAGCCATAGTTCCGATGGCGTGTGGTTTCATACGAGTCGTCGATAGAGTGGAAGTACACCCACGCTGGGAGGACGGGAAGCGGTCAGCGGCCCGTTGACGAGCGTTGTTTTTTTCTGACCGGCTGATGAAACATGACTGTGAGAAAGGGTCTGTTCGCCGACTTAGAACAAGTCACCATAGAAAGGACTAAAGACAAGAAGGAAAAATGAACGCAAATCGGCGAGGACAAAGCTCCCCCCGTTGACGTTCCCGCCCTTCCCGCCCGGCACCCGAACCAGCTGTCAAAAGGTTCTGAGTCAAGGCATCGCGACCGCTCTTTGCATGCAGTAATCTTTTTTTTTTTTTTGGCCATTCTCCGGCGTGCGGACGGTGTATTGTTGGCGGGCAAAGAATACTACTCGCGACGGTGTCTCCCTCTCCCCCCTTTCTCGGCCTCGTAGGCGCGCCCGGCGTCGAGACTAAACGGTAGCAGGACGGCCTATGGGCTGGTAGGAAAGCTGCGCCAAACTAAAACACTAGAAGACCTTTCTTGATGGTGTGCGTCTCGTTTGCTTGAAACTGGCGGTGAATTGGGGTGGTCGCCGTGGGAGTGGAAGGGGGGAAGTTTGGGATGGGGGTTTTGCTTTCGGACGGCCAGTTGGCTGGATGGGGGATGCGATGGCGGGACATGATGTTGGTGCCGGTGGCTGGCTTGACGCTGTGGCCGGCCTGCGAGGACTTGGCTATCTTCTCTCGATGGGGAGGTATGGACAGACGGGGTACTATAGTGCTTGGGCAGACGTGCCTTCAGACAGCAGGCGAGGACATGCAATCTTTCCATTGTGCTATCTGCTACAAAGATCAACAAGAGTAGATGTATAGCACATGGATAGGGGAGACGGATTGGCTTTCATGCAGTTTTATTATTCAATTATTAGTACACCAATGGCCACCAGCCAAAACTCCCGCCCATGCAAGACATTGATCGTCGTTCTTTCACATACACAGCACAGCCCTTTTTTTTTTTTCCGAGGGGAGAGGGTCATCTACCTCTTCCGCCGAGCCTTCTTCTTCTTATCCGCCTCGGCCTTCCACGCGTCCTCGAACAGCGTGGGCTTGGCGGTGAAGTCGCTCGGCCTAAGCGCCAGCCGCCGCACAACCTGGAAGGCGCCGGTACCGACGCTCATGGTCTGGCCCATGATGATACCCTCGCTGACGCCCTCGATCAGGTCCGTCTTCATGCCCGCCGCGGCGTCGAAGAGGTGGTCGGGCGTCTTCTCGAACGAGGCCAGGTGCAGTACGCTGTCCCTCATCTTGGCCAGGCCGAAGCGCGTGATGCCGAGAACTTCTCCCTTGTACGTCATGACGTCTGCGAGCAGCGTCATGTGTCGAGGATCGATGCCCATGTAGCCCATGACCTCCTTGATTTCGTGCGCGATGGTTGTCCTCGCGGCCTCGACGCCCAGGACATCGTAGCATTCCATGACGCTGTTGGTGCGCACCTGCGTGCCGATGACACCCTCCGTTGTCATGCACGCGCGAAGCCCGTATCCTTCGACCAGCACCCGGTGGGTGTTGGTCTCCGACGTTTCAATTAGCGCCCTCGTAGCATCGGGGTAGCCCGAGATTGGCACCGAGGGAAGCCCTCGACGCAAGACACCGGCTCTCAGGAGTAGATCGCCGGTGTCTTCGGCCGCGGCCTTGCTCCTGGCTGTTCTCTTCGCCGCAGCGTCAACAAGACTTCGTACGCGCACGACGATCCTGTCGCCCTGGATTGAGACATCATCCGCCGAGATCTTGAGCTTCTTTTCCTTGCAGATGGACTCTGCGATATTCAGAATGCTGACACCAAGATGCATATCCGCCAAGGTGTCTTTGTTGATTTGCAGGACCATGTTGGCCTGGTCCGCTCGCCACTCGTCCTCGATGAACTCGAGCACGTCGGAGATGTAAGTCTTTTCGATTCTAGCCTTGATGACTTTTGCCACCTCAATCTGCTCGTTGTTGCGCAAGGGGCAGGCAATGACGGGCGTGCTGATAGTCTTGGAGGCGTTGATAATCTCCTTGATACGGGGGACACCTTGGGTGATACTCATGCCGGCCACACCAGCAAAATGGAACGTCTTCAAGGTCATCTGGGTGCCAGGTTCACCGATAGACTGGGCGCCAACGGCACCGACAGAGTGGCCAGGCTCTACGTGAGCCCTTTTGTATTTGGCGAGGCAGAGCCTGATGAAGAGTCGCAATGCTGACGCTGACACCTTGGCGGTGCGTTCGCCATGGAGATGGGTCGTGGTGTCGTCGTCTTCGAGGCCTGCAAGCTTCCTCACCTTGGCCAATTTTGACGCCAGGCCTTCGACAAAGGCCTCGATTTCCGTGAGGAAGTTGCGAGCACCTTCGTGTTCGTCGACGGCGTAGTCGGTCTGGTCAGTGTAATCTAGCGCTTCGTCATGCAGCAGGCCTTTACGGGCAAGCCGCTGGCGTTCAGTTCCGAGAACCGAGTCGCAGAACTCTCGCACCTGTCTAGGCAGCAGGGATGGCTCGCTGTTGTCCCATGTGATTGTCTCCGCGTGTGTCCAGGTTCTCTGGAAGTGAACCGGGGCACCAGAGCCTTCCATGTCCGCTGGATCGAGGCTATCGTCTCCGAACTGGAACTGCACAATGGTGCCACTGGATGTTCGGACTGTGTTGTCATACTGGGTAGAAAGATCCTCCAGGGACTTCATCAGTCTTCGCGACATGTATCCTGTCTCGGCAGTTTTGACGGCAGTATCAACCAGACCCTCACGACCAGACATGGCGTGGAAGAGGAACTCGGTCGGGGTCAGCCCGTTGTAGAAACTGTGTTTGATGAAACCACGGGATGGAGGCTGCCGTGCGTGCTTGTGGAAATGAGGAAGACTTCGATCTTGGAACCCATCCAACACACGTTGACCACCGATAATCTGTTGACCGACCAAGGCCACCATCTGCGCGACGTTGATAGTCGAACCCTTTGATCCGGATTGGGCCATGATTAGGGGGGCGTTGTTGCGGCTCAGTGTATCAATGCAGTACTCTCCAGCTTGCTGTCGCACCTTGCTCAGAATACCAGAGATGGAGTTTTCCAGCGTCTGTTCCATGTTGCAGCCTGGAGCCTTTTCCAGCTTGCCTGCTTTGAAGATCTCAATCAGATCGTCGCATTGCTTGTACGCAGTCGAGACAATTGCATCCTTTTCCTGGCTCAATGTATCCGTAGGGAAGACATCGCCGACACCGATCGAGAAGCCTCGGTTGGTGAGAGTCCGGGCACAGAGCTTGGCCAACCGATTCATTGCGGCGACGGCTTCGTCTGGGCCATAATCACGCAAGATGACATAGAAAATGGAATCCTTCTTATCCGCTCCGACCGTGGACTTGTCCATACGTCCACAAAGAACTTCCGAGTTGCGCACCACGAGCCAACTGTCGTTGGCCGCCATGTCTGGCATCTGACCCGCTTTTGCCTTGTACGTTTTGCATTTGGCGTCCAGGTTGATCTTGACCTGTGACTGGTTATTCGGTCGGATGAGCACGGTGAAGAGTTGTTTGCCTGTCCACAAAGCCTTCGGCGCGATAATGGCGGGCGGGGGAATATCCAGATGAGTCTGGCCGTCCACCATGTGCATGCACAGATAAGTGAACGTCTTGCGATCGAAGAAGACATCCTTGCTGCTCAGAACAAAAGCTGCTGTGATGAAGTCCTGGGTTGCCGCAATGATAGGCTCTCCGTTTTTGGGCGTAATCAGATTGTACTTGACACCCATCAGGTTGATGGCTTCTGCGCGGGCCTCCTCGGTCTGTGGGACATGCAAGTTCATCTCATCTCCGTCAAAATCTGCGTTGTACGGGTTGCACACGCATTCGTTGAGTCGAAAGGTCCTCCACGGACGAACCTTGACAAGGTGACTCATGATACTGAGCTTGTGGAGAGACGGCTGACGGTTGAAGAGTACTATATCGCCGTCCTCGAGGTGGCGTTCGACGACGTCTCCAGGGGCTAGGTCCCGGGCGAACTGGCTCCTATCACCGAACTTGAGGTTCCATCTTGTGCCTCCGTCGTCAGCGCCCTGGAGCTGCTTTTTCAGCACCGCTTGAGCTCCAGGCCAGACTGCCGGTCCGTTGAGTACGCATTGCTGCAGCTTCTTAAGATTGTGGCGCTGGACTCGCTCGGGATATGTAAGATTCATAGCCACAAGCTGTGGCACGGCGACTTGTTCAACACTGAGATTAGGATCTGGTGAAATGACAGTACGACCGGAAAAGTCGACACGTTTGCCGGACAAGTTGCCACGGAAACGGCCTTGCTTTCCTTTGAGACGTTGGCAAATGCCTCTGATTGCCTTGCCGAACCCAGGTTGTTGTAGTCCCGGCACGTCGCTGTTGACGTACATTCCAATCTGCGTCTGCAGATATTCCCACTGCTCCATTATGGTCTGGAGCGAAGAGCCCTTTTGCAGTGCTGACCGTATCATGCCACTGACCCAAACAATATCAGCAAGCTTGGCAGTCAAATCATCCTCTGTACTGGAGTTGTCCTGAGCGACTGAAGGTCGAATGCAGACTGGAGGGGCTGGGAGAAATTGCCAGATGAACATCTCAGGTCGACCCTCTGTAGGATCCAGCCCGAGAAGCTCACAATCGGTAGGGCTGATCGACTTGAAGAGGTTGAGAACCCTCAAGGGGTTCATGTCCTCCATCGCCCTGCGCAGATGCTTGTCGAGGTCCGGGTTGTCCCGGCGCACTTCTGCGAAGGACTCATCGAACTTCACTTTGCTCTCCGGCGGCACCTTCTTGGCGGCAGTCGATTTGTTATAGAAGGAGAACTTGTCGTGGGAGAGCTTGAGAACGCCGTTTTTACGAATTTGGCCGTTGATGGATCCACAGTACGGGCAAGTCCTCGCCTTACGGCACTGCTCGTTGATACGCTTCAATATTCCAGTTCGGCGTAGGTTGTCGAGGTGAGGACGTCGCAGGTCCTTCAGAAAAGCTTGTCGGTCGGGCTCTTCCAATAGTACTCGACCACAGTCCTGCAGCCCGTGTTAGAGGCGGCCAACACTCCTACCGTCTCGGCGGGTATTACACACCTTGCAGATTTCCTGGAGGATCGAGATGATGAAGCGCAGGTAGCCGACGTGAAAGGCCGGCAATGGAAGCCTCACGTAGCCAAAGTGGCCAGTGCAGTTTGCGAGTACATCCTGACAGGTGGCGCACACGCCTTGTTTGCTCGATGTTCCCTGCATGCAACCCCATGTTAGTGTCCGGCGAGGGCATCGCGGAGTGGAAGGCTGGATTACCAATCGCGAGTCCAAAGGTCCATGGCGATAGGCCGATCGGTTCTGCTCGATGTCGTATAGGAGCCTATTCGAAACCTCGAGCACAGCTTGATTTGCGATATCCTGATTGGACCTAGACAAAGGCGTGGCGTGGTCAGCATCGCGGCTGATGCATGGCCGGAGAGCAAGCCGATACTCACTGGATGCCAAACTTGATACCACGGAAGCGCTTGGGCAGTCTTTCGGCGAGCTGCTGCTTGGTCGGGACCTCCGTAGAGGAAGTGATTGTCATGGTAGCCATGGCTGTCTAGGCGGCAGAAGCGCCTGCACGCTTGCGATCGAGCACAGGTGTTTCACTCGAGGTCGAAGCGATCGCGAAGAGGCGAAAGTAGTGGGATCGCAAGCGGGAATTCGGGATGATGGGCTGGGAGCTGGGAGCTGCGGGGCAATACGACGCGCGCCGCGGTCGCCTCCTTTGTCAACGGCGGAATGGCATGAGGGGACGGAGCAGCCTGGTCTATCACTGCTATCTATGCGAGGGTTTGGTGGTGTTTCAATTCAGGAAGGCTTCGTCGGTGGAGGTGACTCAAAAATTTATCAAGGCCATAGGTTGTCTCCGTCGTACCCCGCCATCCAACCTTGTCGCATTACCCACAGGCACTAAAATGCAAGGTACCTGAGGCACTACCTCTGTAGGCCTCGAGGTTGGTACCTAGTAAAGTAATTTGCAGACTATAGGGCCTACACCAACACTAAAACTTTACTCCCACCTGTCCGTCATGGTGTAGGTTCAGGGTCCTGCTGATCCGGCATGCGGAGCCGAAGTCGAACGACCTTTGTGTCGATATCAGCCTCTCGTCAGCCTCCAACACAGCCAAACGGGACTCTATAATCTTCTATAACGGCTCAAACAAAGCAGGGCTCGGTTTGATGTCGTCTTCTGGCTCGTCAATGGCCAAGATAGGTCCGGCTTGTTGACAACCATACTCGACTTACACCACTGTCTCGCATTGCATGGTACATGATATGCGCATTGCTGTAATAAGAACCACCGCCTCGGGGCATCATGATTGAACCTACCATCTGTTATCGTCCTGCCCATCCGACCAGGCGGCACACGGGGCGCGCCCACGTCGCGCAGCTCCACCGTCAGCTTCCACCCGCTCGCCGCCGCCGGCTCCTCCATCACCATCTTCTCGTACGACCGCATGTTGAGGCTGCTAAGTTTTGTTCCCGGACAGCAGGTACTCCAGCTGCAGCGTCGGCACGTCGCAGGCCAACAGCTCCTTCAACCCAGTCCAGGTTCCGCTGCGAGCCGGCCGCATCTCCTCGACCACGCTCCAAGCATCTTTCTCCCATCGACCGTTCTTGAACATGTGTCCTACACCCACCTGGTCCAGCCGCTCAAGGACTTTCGGGTGTTGGGCAAAGAACTCGAGTGGGCCATGGCTCTTGGCCCGCGGCTGGCGTCGTTGGAGAGCCTCTTTTCGGTGCGCAGTGGGGTGTCGTCCTGCGCGTCCTCTCCCTGCGGTCCCGCAGCATCAGGCGCTTTGCCACGATAGATATGAGGTGGTCCGCAACGAAGACTTGACCTCTCCAGCTCCAGCCAGTCTGGGACTTGCCATAGACTATCCAGGCTCTCGCCCACGCCTTCTTCTAACGGTGGGACCTTTGCTCGGGGTTGCCCCGTCTTCCTCGGCCGATCAAATGGCCTGGTAGCCTCCGCCTCCCAGTCGGAATCGTCGCACTCCCAGCCGGGATCGCCCATTGCAAGCTCATCTGTAGGCGTTGCCATTGCCTTCAGCGCCAAGAACCGTGTAGCCAATGCCGCAGGCGCCTCGTCAAGCTTCCTCGCCCGTCCAAGGTAACGCCCAGGCCAGGCGGGGGCTACGCGAGCTCCGCGAAGCGTATTTCTGGCTTCCGCGCCTCTCGCCAATTCACTACTGACCGTCCGCCTCATCGACTTGCTATACATCGCCACGCTCCGCTCCGGTGGATGAAGCATGGATAGAAGCGGTTCCGCCGCCCACCAGAGAGCGCAGATGTTGCGCAGCGCTCTTAGATCCATCCGCCGCCAGCCGTTGCCGACGTGGACGTGAAATCCGCAAGCGGGATTGACCCTGCACCGAAAATTGCTTGTGACCAAATAGACGACCAGCTTCACCATGTCAAAGGCCTTGTCAAAGGCGTAAGATGCAGGGCTTGCGATTTCCACCCCAACCTATGCATAAGATCCTTATACACGATCCTAGACGGTCAGGTCTTGTCCGACGGTCCAGCGTTGTATCTAAGACCCGTGGAAGCGTCGCTCTGCTTCTATGTCAAAATCACCATTATGAGATGGCATGCCTGCCACCTCCGTAACGGGAATTCCATTGTCGCGCAGGCAAGTCTTGAGAGCTTCAACGACATCCTCGGTATCATCTCGGAATGGTGCTAGTTGACTGGAAAAAGGCTGCATCAGGGTCTTGGTTCTTGGGGCCTACGCCGATTAAAAACCTCCAGCTCAACTCCAAAATGCACTCGGGTCGGAGGAGTAGCACGGCAGTCCTGGCTCGGATTTGGCTCTATTATAGTGGTTGTTTTTCGTGATTTCCGAATCTCCGAACCTGGTACTCTTGACTAAACGGTCAGTAACGCTCCGTTGCCGTGGGATTCGCAAGGCAGAAGTGAGAAGCAGAGGTTAAATGTCAGCACGCCCACGATGAGGACTCATGTCTCCCGTCAAGAGCCCGCGCAAGGACGACGATTATATCTAGAGAACATGCATATTTGCTCCCCCCATGTTACAACACATTGCCTCCGGGACAAGGCGTAGGTACGCTGGACAGGTATGAGACAAAGAGGGGCCTAATCAAAGAGTATTGTAGTCAATTATTCTGGCTTGCAGTAGCATCACCTTACTCCCTTTCGCCTATAGCCATGATGAATGAATGGGGGAATACCGAAACAAGTACGAAAAGACAATGCAAAACAAGTCAACGTGAACACATCCCCATCGCCACCTTTGCGATATCACTTCATTAGCCACGTCTAGGGTTTGGCACGAATCTTTTCCCATACTCCGTCTCAAAATCGTCAATAGTATAAATACCATCCCTCACGTAAGGGCTGTGAAGCAAAAGCATGCACAGTACCCTTTATCCTCGACTGCGATATTCTGGGTGGAGGCAGCCCGTCACAGTAATTTGTGACGGTACCAGCACAGTGTGTGCAGTTAATGCTACCCCACTGTCAATCACAGCCACATGTGCCTGTTATTTTTCTCTTGTTTTACAGGAGAGCTGCAGCAAGGCCCATGGCAGCAAAAGCAGCGAAGCCCTTGGCCGGAGCCATAGTTGGTGCGGCAAAGTTGTCGGACTCAGTGGTGGTATCGGACTCCTCCGTAGGGGCAGAGTCTTCGGTTCCTGTGGTGCTAGGTGCCGAGGTGGTAGTAGGAGAAGCGCTGGTGCTAGTCTCGCTTTCCTCGTCGTCCGAGGGGGTGGGGGGTTCCGCTTCGCCACAGAGTGCATCAATCTGGCTGGTGCAGGCCTCCTGGCCGGAGGCGTCACCGGTGTTCTCGTTAATGCACTGGCTGTACAGTTGCTCGCAGATGAAAGTAGGCATGGTCTGGAGGTAGTACTGCAGACCTGGGGCAGAACCATTGGAGGAGCAGGTGCACTCGTACTCGAGGGTGGTCTATGTTTCATGTCTGTTAACAATGACTTCTTGGATCGCACCCAAGCGCATCTGATCCTTGCGTCCCAGAATGAAAATGGGGCAGTACCTGAGCACAACTGTTCTCTTGCGTATCGAGGTCGCAGAGCAGGTTGCAAGTGTTGGTCTGACCCTGGCACCAGGTGGCTATTGGCCAATGTCAGTCACAATTCGTGCTCTCCAGGGTGGCGGCAGATCATAAACATACCTCGCTGCTGGACGGGAACCGTGTTGGGGTCAATGGTCATGTCGAGAGAGCTGGTGTAGTTCTGAAGGGTCTGGCCAGAAACGCTGGCGACAGCAGCCGCAGCGGCGAAGAGGGTGGCGGTAGTGCGCATGGTGAAGAGTGTTATGGTAGAGTCTACCGAAGAAAGGATATCACAAAAAACAAGCGTTCCAAGAACGGGATTGAGGCGGCGACTGTGAGCGGGATGATGCTGTATGAGTATGTGTGTTGACGATGATGTATCTCTGCGGTGGAAGAAGCAGAAGCAGAGGAAGAAAGGGAGGAAGACGGAGGCTGTTTTGGAGACGAAAGAAGGCGAGGGAGGTACCGGTGCGCGAGGAAGGAAGTGCCAAGCGGGTGAGTGGGGATAGCCGCCGGTTTGGGGAGCCGGGTGTTAAAGAGATAAGAGCAAGGGCTCTCTCGCAGACGTGGAGGAAGAAGGTCCAGTGGTAAAATTAACATGCAAAACCTCCCCGGCCAAGCCAGAAACAACCACGGGGGGGCCCGTTGCTACCTACCTACCTACCTACCTACCTACCTACCTGGCAAGCCAAGAGGCGAACGTGCATTGGCAGGTGGTTGGGCCTGGCTTGGCCATCTGATCCCGTCTGGTCCCGTCAGGCTCTGATTGCAGCTTGTATGTGCGATGGACCTACTCCAATTTCCATCAGACGCTTTCTCTGGGCAGTGACGATGGGCTCAGACGGAGTAGACTAGATCGGTCCGCAGGGGGAGGGGGGGAGGTTGGAGACAACAGGCACGCGCGACATGGTAATTCTTCTAAAACAGCACGATAACGGAGCCGATGTTGCAGCTCCCGACCAGCAGAGAGCTCCAGGAAGGTCGATTTAGCTCCCGCTGGGGTGACTCGCGCCAGCCAATCACAGCGGCCAAGTGCCATCAGGTCCAGCAAAAGGTTCCCCTCGAAGGACCAAAACCGACTGCTGCTACCCGTCCCTCGTGTGGAGTTTCAACGTACAGTTTGGTGTGTGGACTAAAAAGGCCATCCGCGACAACGTGCGCCAATGAAATCCGGTGCCACCTCTCCTAGTTTGCCATCTGTGACGACGTGGTGGGTGCGGCTTGTGCACTCTAGTACCTCCAGTGTCGATTTGCTACCGAGGGGTCGGCACGGCTACCGGGCGATGCTGCTTTCGGCGGGACGGCGACGTCAAAGAGTGCGACATGAGGCAGGATGGGGGACGCCGTTCTCAGGTATTTCCTAGGGCTCCGAAGCCAAGCAGCCAGAAGCGACAGCATCATTTCCGTCGCAGAATCCGCGTCTAATCGACCGGACCATTTGGTCGTGGAGCAGGGGTACCCTTGTCCAATTTTCCTTCGGCCCACCCTTGGCTGATGCAACAATGGATGCAGTTCGGCACGGCGCAACACCCATCTTTGTTTAAATTTTTTTCTTCTTTCACGCGTTGTGCTCGCTCCGTGTACCACACCGTCTTCAGCCTGTCCATTCGTCCTCCCAGGCTTGTGCTCCAGCACATCGCCACGATTCGACAGTGCGTATTCGGTTCGCCCTTGCTTGGCATACTGTACATGACTCCATCGTGGCTATCTCTAAGTGCCCGTGAAGCGATGGCCCGTAGGTTGACCGATCTTGTCGGGAGGTCCAAGCCTAGGCCAAGCCAAAGCCTTACCCGATCGAGAATGCCCGTCTTGTTTGCGCAATAATATGGCACTCATCCTCAAACTGATGGGAAATTTGAGGCAATCTCGGAGTAAATTGGATAGACAGAGTGTCTCGACCCGGAAAGAAAAATAACGGAAAATCCGACGATAGTCTCTACACGCACCTCGCCAATGGCGCCGAATCTGCACATTCAATCCTCGGATTGTGTTTGAAACAGCACGGCGAAGAGTCCTGGCTACGAGCCGTCCCATTTCGCCACGAATGTGCTGCAACCATGCTTGCTTGGTTAGGTGGTTACACGACGGCAGTCTCGGCCCCTCGATCAGTTACGTTGTCCGGGTTGCGTGGTCCTGCATACCTTGCAGCTAAGCTAACCACCATACCTGGAAGGCCGGCACGGCACAGCATGCCGTGAATCGAATTTGATGTCCTCCGATTGCGCTGCGGTATCCGGTTGCGTGGGTGGCCTGGCAACTGGGTGAATGCGGACCTTGCCCAACCTCGCAGCGTTTCATCATACATCCGAAACAGTCTTTCACCTCGCGATGCAACCTTTCGGGCGCATTTCCGGCAGACAACCTCTGCCGCCTCTCCCGCCCCTCGCTTTGCCTGGTTGCGTCATGCGGCGTTCCCCCACTGCAGCCGCGCAGCAACACGGGTTGGTCCAGGCACTAGCTTCTGCGAGGTGAAGATTTAGCGGAGCGGCTGCTGCAGTGTGGCTCGTATCTGAGACCTCTTTCTCTCGAGTGTACCAATCATGGCCATCTGCTGATCCCCCGCACACCCTCTCTTGATCTGCTGCCGGGTATTTGCAGTTTTGTGGGTGGCTGGCGGAGATCTGCCACGACCTTGCAGAATCCGCTCGGACGCTGATCTGCTATCCCAACCACTTGTCACAGCACCCGTAAGCCTTCACAGCCTTTTACCACGTGCTGCGCCTTGCTGTTTGCGTTTGGTGAGGGTCAGCAGTGTTCCAAGCTTGATCATGATGTGATTGCTTTCTTGGTGCATGCTTGCCAACGTGGGCTTCAACGTCTAGCACGTACGGAGTGATTCGTAGCAGGCGCACAATATGATGCTGTGCCACCCACGTCCTAGGGTCCTGGTTAGCCTGGGTTGTGTGCCTCGGAAACTCGATACTGTCAACGGCACACCAGATCTGCCAGCTGCTGTGTGACTATCTTGCTGAGGTCCTGCTGAGGGTTAGTCTTCTCAGAGCACACTGTATCCGCTTCATGGCCGGCAGCCTACGGTGTCACTCACCGTGCCGAGGTGGTCGCTAACATGCGCAAGTGTCAGTACGGCCAGACATGGTCAATCGCACCATTCTCTGGGGTCTGTTTTTATTCGGTCACGATTCAATCGGCGGAAGTGCTCTCCCTTTGTATATTGGCTTCGATGTGGTTTTCACTTGATGCTGTGGTTTTGTACATTGATGGGGAGCCCGCTGTAGGGTATTTATAACTGCAGTGTTCTCAACATGCAGACCTCAGTGGCTTAGTAACGCAATCCCAGATACGGCCACGGGTAAGGTTGCATTTTCCCTACATGTTGGTCGGATGAGGCATGCGAGTGGAAACTACGGCCAGTACAGCTCCTCGTTCACTGGTTGATGTTGTTGTCGGGGTTCGCATTGATAGCCAGACCCGCTTCCAACCCGATGAAGATGATGGGAACGTGAACGAGAGGAAACAAACACAGAGATTTGCACCTTGTCTAGTGTTTATAGTGTCGTTCATATTCCCCTGTAACAAACAAAAACTGCCTGGATATTCTAGAACCTCTGATGCAAAAGATACCTACTGTTGACCTGCCACTCACGACTACAGGAAAACATCAACCTCAAGGTAAAATATTTGTACGGTTGATGCAGAATGTACCATGCATACAGGGTAGCCTTCGATGCTTGGGTGCTGACTAGCAACCGAGACCCACAAAGCGTAGCGGGGAAGGTGAAGACGCAACTGCCCACGGTATTCGGAGTACGGAGTACAACCTGCCTTGTCTACATCACATGAAAGACCCCTAAATTCAAAGCGATTGGGATGCAGCACCATCAACCAAGATAAACCAATGCAAGCCACGGCCGCCGTCGAAGCAGAAAACACCCATCAGCCGCGAATTTGCCATACTGTGCAAACAGCTACCCCCCTGAGCTCCCAGCATATGGATAACTCGGCCATAACTCCAAATGGAGCGACTGCCACGCGAGCTGCTGGACGCTGTTCTGGAGTACTGCGTCGCTCGAGGATACAAGAATGACATCCTAGACCTCCGCCTTGTTTGCCGCGCCTTTGATGCCTTTCTCAAGCCCTTCGCGTGCCGGACGATTGGCTTAGAGTATTCCCGCCTGAGCAAAGCAAGCAAGTACCCCCGTCCTCAAAGAGATGCTCTCCAGACCATCGGGTACCACTGCAAGAGCCTCTACATCGACCTCATGGTTCTCCGCGACGATCGTGAGTATCTCACCTTCACCGAGACAAATAATTGACTAAGCTAACGCCCCAGCTGTCCAGTCGAGGTGGAATTCCTCAACAACATATTCTCCCGGATACCCTCGATGGCCGACTTCTGCCGTGCGCTTCAAGAGAAATATTGCATGAACGAGAGGTCATTCACCGAGACAGAGTACTACGAGGTCGTGGAGGAAGTACTATTTTACTGTCGCGACGTCGAAAGGTTGCGTCTCAATCTTCCCTTCCAGTTGGTAGGAAGACACTGCAACGCGGCCACCATGATACTGGCCATCACGTTCAAAGCTCTCGCCAACCGACCCGAGGAGGATTCGGCATATCTGAGGACGCTCGTGCTTGAGAATGTGACGGATATCGCCATTTGTCAGCTCTGGCTGAACCCGATCGACGTGATGAATATCATGAGGGCTGTGAGTGTATTGGAGCAGCTCGTGATAACCATCCGACGGCACGAGGTCGATCCGACTCGTGTGGGTCTTTTTGGATCGTGTCTTTGGAACCTGGTTGAAAATGCAGAGTGCCTACAAAGTCTCTGCCTGATAGGAATGGACCAAGACGAGCGGCCTTTCCGTGGAACCAAGCAGACCAAGTTCTGGCAAATGCCCATTGGAGAGTGGAAACTACGGTCCTTACCCGCACCGCATATTATCATGTCCAGCTTGGCACGTCTCGAGCTCCGACGGATCGAGGTCTCCGGCGACGTTTTCATTAAGGTGCTGGACAGTTTCGGAGCGACCTTGCATGAGCTCTATCTTAACGAAGTGTACCTGAAGACAGAACAGTCGCGTGACTGGAGTCAGGATCTACGGAAAGTACTTTGGGTAGGAATACCGAACCAGAGACCAGGAGACGACTGCCAATGGATGGCAATGACGGTGCGGTGTGCCTGTCCCAGGCTACGCATTTGCCGCGCGTCGTCCCTAGCGTACGATCACTATCTTCGAGAGGATGTTCCGGTCCAAGCAGAATTTGATCAAGACGATCCTGGTGGTCTCAAGAGAAGTTTAGCACAGCGCTTCGTGGAAGTTGCTACCGGTATCGAACAGCCGCCCTCTTCGCCAGACGGAGAGCCCATGGTCTTTCTTCCCCAAAGCAACAGGCATGACCACCTCACAAAGCAGCTCATTGCGCGCGAGCCGAACCCCAGCCTCACGCATCATGATACGAACGCATATCAAAGAGACATCACCAATTCCACCTCGCAATGGCAGAAGAGTATTGACGGCATCTTCTCGAATTGTAATACGAATACTCTCGATGAGTTGCACTACATTGCGGAAACCGCGTGCCAAGGCATGAGCGAGGTGCACCGCAGGCGTAGCGAGATAATTGGGGAGACGGGCATGACGGATGAGTATACAGAAAATGCGCTTGAAGGCCCTCCCGGGGCTTAGATTCGAGCAGCATCTGCATTTCGAGTTTGCCGCATTACTTTAAGCACATAGGTCATAGCATGGCGTTCTAGGGACACCGGTAACCAGGGTATTGGATTTAGCTCGACTTTATATCTTCGACCTCTTTTCACTAGAAAACAAGAAACATTAAGGGAATGCGCCGAATATGTCATCATGAAGGCTCCTAGCCTGATATCTATCGTGATGTGAATGAAAGAAACAGTGAGATATCACCGGAATCTAAGCGGTATAACGAAAAATCATTGCGTGCCATTGGCGACGGAGCCGTTGTCTTTCCCCGTCGCGGCCTTTTCTAGTGCTTGTAGCACGTCGCGCTTAAGGTCCTCTGCATCTTCCACACCACAACTTATCCTTACGAGATCGTCAAAGACGCCGACTGCCTCGCGCTGGTCCTTGGGAATTCCAGCATGCGTCATGCTACTAGGCACTTCAACCAGACTCTCAACGCCGCCCAAGCTCTCAGCAAGAGTGAATATCTTGGTCAGCTGGCAGAAGCGCTCGGCAGCAGCATGGCCGCCGCGGATGCGGAAGGAGAGCATGCCGCCACCCATACCATCCCGATGCTGCTTGCGAGCAATGTGACGGTGAGGGTGGGAGTCGAGGCCGGGGTAGTTGACAGCAATAACGTTGGGGGAGGCTTCCAGGGCCAGGGAGACTGCGGTGGCATTACGGCTGGCTTCCCGTGCTCGCAGGTGAAGGGTCTTGAGACCTCGGTGAGCGAGCCAGCAGTCAAAAGCCGACGGCACGGCTCCAATGGCGTTCTGCAGAAAACCTAGACGTGTCTTGAGCTCGTCACTGTTGAAGGCGGCGACACCCATGACAACATCGCTGTGGCCGTTGATGTACTTGGTGACGCTGTGGACGACGATGTCGGCGCCCAGGTCTAGCGGGTTCTGGACGTAGGGGGACAAGAAGGTGTTGTCCACGACAACGAGCACGCCGTGCTTGTGAGCCTCGGAGACGACGGCCCGGATGTCGACGAGGCGCAGGGTTGGGTTGCTGGGAGTCTCAATCCAGATCAGGCGGGTCTCGCTAGTGATGTGCTCGGCAATGTCGACCTCAATCTCGGGAGTAAAAGTAACGCGGACGCCGTGGGCCTTCGCGACCTGGGTGAAGTACCGATGAGTGCCTCCGTACACGTCAGACACAGAGATGACATGGCTGCCGGCGGCGAGGCTCTGGAGGATGGTGGCGGTGGTCGCGCTGCCGCTGGAGAAGGCGAGTGCGTAGCGAGCGTGCTCGAGGGCGGCGACGGCGGTCTCGAAGTTGGTACGGTTAGGGTTTGAGGAGCGCGAGTACTCGTACTCGCCAACGGGGCGGCCCACGGAGGTCTGGGCGAAAGTGGTGGACAGGGAGATGGACTCGATGACGGCGCCGGTTACGGGATCATGGGGGGAGCCGGCGTGGACGGCACGGGTACCGAAGGCGTGGACGGGGGAAGGCGGACAGGGAGGTGTGTCGACCGCGTCGGTGGCTAGGGAGGGAGACATGGCGATTATCTGGAAATGAAGAGGACGATGGGAAGAGAGGGAGGAGGAAGAGAGGGTTTGCTTGAAGGTGTTGAAGTAGGTGAGCTGGCCGGGTAGAGATGGGTGAAGCGGTTTGTGGTGCACCGAAGAGGAAGGTGTCAAGGCTTTGCAGTCTAGTTTTTATTAGTGCCGAGGGGGAACTAGACGGGC
>KL660698.1:321137-356822 GCA_000732775.1 Stachybotrys chlorohalonatus IBT 40285 | reverse complement strand
GGGGGGGGGGGGGGGGGGTATCGTGCATCGCTTGCAAAAATCCTCCCTCACGACGGCATTTTTCTTCGACATTGGTGTTCAGATACATGCCGTCACTCGGGAAAAGAGAAGCTGCATCGCATTCCAAAGCATGTCATCTGCTCAATCTAGGTGAAGAGTGTGCCTTCACGCCATACAAGTCATTTTACTATGAGTAATGGGAAGCGAAAGCACCAGCAACGTGCTAAACCCTTCCAGAATACCTGATCGAAGAACCCGCAAGTGAGGACTCTGCGGCAGGCAGGCACAGTAAGCAGATTGCCGTTACTGTCCCGAATGGCTCTTGGGCTGCATGCCGTTGCAGAGTTAGCTGATATCGCGATAATGCATGTTTGCGCACACTCGTCCCCAGTTGACAGTCCCGCAGACCTGCTCGGCACGTGCATGTCTTTCCACGAAAACGTTGATTCATATCCCGCTTCGCCAAACAAACATCTTGCATCAAAATGACATGATGGCGCATGATTAGTAACAGGAAGGCTGCCGAACAATATCCCGCCACTTATCACGATCCGTCTTGCGCCGATCTTCACCTTTGTCAATGGACTCTAATCATAGAAGCTGCTGCGTAATGCTGCAAATCCCTTGAGTGGACGAGCAAGAGTGCCGGA
Organism: Stachybotrys chlorohalonatus IBT 40285; assembly: GCA_000732775.1. NCBI lineage: Eukaryota > Fungi > Ascomycota > Sordariomycetes > Hypocreales > Stachybotryaceae > Stachybotrys > Stachybotrys chlorohalonatus. The sequence goes on along the minus strand of KL660698.1, from coordinate 356,172 downwards.
ACCGGGTAGCGGGGGGGGCAAAACCACCTGCATATTTCTTTTTATGGAAGCATGCGGACCAGAGGAAGCATCATGTCGACATTGAATGGAGCCTCAGCCTTGTGACGAATCTCCGGCACCACAACGACACTCGTTCGGGATCAGCCAGTCAACGTCGACAGGGCCACCGAGCCCGGCTTGCTTCGAGCAAGGCACATCCTGGGAGGTGATGCTGCTTGAAGCTATTCCCCGGGTGCGCCACAATCCGGGACGCGGACGTGTCAATCCTGCATTCTCATTCGCCCGGACCCTGCCAAGCCCGGAAGCCTCCCCTGCCGCGCCACACCTGCTTCGGCAAGCCCCTAGACCATGTCTTGTCGCCTCAACCTGCAATTCCTCCCATTTCTCTCTCATCTCCTCCCCCCCCCCCCGGTCGTCTAGGTGGCAGTGCAGCCGTCCCTTAACATTTTCTCCAAGCGAACCCTTCTCTGGCCAATTGCTCCTGTCCTGGCTGCCCTTTTCGTCCTTGTCAACCAAGCCTTTGTGGGTGTGATGTGCACCATCACCTGCAGCTAAGGGTTGCAGCTCGTTCTCGAGCTTCGCGATCAGCGATTGTGGAATATCCAGGGTCTGGCTGGGCTCAATTGCACAAGACGACATAAAAGATAAAAACTGTCGAGCCTCACACACATATCGTTTGCGTCGCCGTCAGCCGCTGCCATGCTGCTACCAGTGCCGCCGTTTGCCATTTCCTTCGCTGTGTACCATCTCTCGACAACAAGTGTCGGTTGACCCAACGTGCCGTCCAAACGTGCAATGCCGCCGCGACGATCCCACAAAAAGTCTCGAGCCGGATGCCGTCGGTGTAAAATTAGGAAGATCAAGGTATGTCATCCGATGCTGGGGCACACGATCCTTCTGTCCGGCCCTGTCGCAACGAGTCTTGTACAGCTCATCACGACATTTTTGCTTACAGCCGCGTCCCTCATAGTGCGACGAAGTCCACCCGCGATGTGGTAATTGCGCCAAGCACGGGGTGCAATGCGACTTTCACAGCCCGGATGTGCTGGATGAGTTGGCATCTCCCGCAACGCCCACCATCAGCCTGGCTTCCGCCGCTACACCCGTCCCGGTATCCGTCGCGTCGACGGCCGAAAGTCCTCTGCAAACCAACTCGGCAACTCTGGCTGTCCCTCAGACGCCCTCCATCCGGACCTCGCCGGTTCCTGCGTCGCCGACGCCGCTGTTCTCTCAGCCATCACTCTTTCCACAACCGATATCCACCGGCCAAATCGACAGGCTCATGGAGCTACGATTGATGCACCACTATGTCACCGTCACTTCAAAAACCCTGCTTGCCTCTTCCACAGCGGCTGAAGATATATGGCGAGTGACGGTCCCGCAGATGGCCTTCGAGGGCAGAGGGTACCTGGCCGACGCAATCCTCTCCGTCGCTGCGTTACATATTCGGTCTCAAACTCCAGACGACAAGGCCATCGTTCGTGCATCACATGCCTACGCTGCATCGACGTTTTCCGAGTACTGCGCATCTTTGAATGGCGGCATCACCCCCGAGAACGCCGAGGCGCTCTTTCTCACAGCATCCCTCATCGCCTTTCAGGCCACAGCAGTTCGCCTCTTCGTCAAAGACGACATTGAGCCTGGCTCGACCGGATCGGGTTCAAGGTACACGCTGCCAATGGCCTGGTTCCACGCATTCCAGGGCGTTAAAACGGTCGTTGCCTCTTCATGGCAATGGGTTCGTAACAGTACTGTTGTTAAAGTTATCATCGAGTCGCAACCTGGACTTCAACTTGATCTCAACCCTCTAGGTCCTAATTCTTTTTTCGGACACCTTTTAGAAGGCCTAGAACAAGAATTGGCCGGTGAAGATCCTCAACTTTTCTCCGCTACGGCTCAGGCCTACGCGCACGCGGTCAGCGTGCTCAACTACACGCACAAGACCGCTTACGCTCCCACGGCGCTTGCTTTCCCTGCCACTGTTTCGCGTCGATTCATAGACCTTGTGGAGGCTAAGCGACCCCGCGCTCTCGCCATCATCGCCTGCTTCTTCGCATTGCTTAAACGCCTGGATGACGTTTGGTGGCTTCACGATGTGGCCCGCCGGGAGGTCATGGGCCTTGTCAGCCTGTTCGAAACCGGATCCCAGTGGTGGCGCCATCTCGAGTGGCCTATCCGTATTGCTCTTTGGGAGGGAGGTCCAATCTCACCAGACGTTTGGGGGGTGAAATGGAACACAGACATGCAGCCTCGCGAGAACATGGAAGAGACCATGGTGAGCCATATCGAACTTATGGTCAACGCCTTGGCGCAGCAAGCTCAGGCAATGCCATCCATGCCAGCTACTCCAGGTCCCGAGGAATGGGCGCTTGACGCTGCCTCACCGGATTAGTGAGAAGATGCACGCCTTTCCTCTTGAGCGGATAAATGGGGGCGTTTGAATGGCTTTGGCAGCCTTGAATCATTCATTGTGCTGCACTTGACGACTGCTGTATTTTGGTCAGCTTTATGAATGAGTTGTTAAATGTGGGCGTGGCGGGACATGAAACGATGCTGTTTCGGCAGTCATGGGAGCCCTTGCCGGATGAGGGCACACAGCCGGCCTTGTCTGCCCCTTTTGATAGAGCGTGGCGAGTGAGACACGACATACAAGAAGATCAGGTAGGGGGGGGGGTAATATAATGACGAAGAACGATATAGATGGTGCTAGAATAATGCCTACCACATTGGAAGAATAGAGCTTAATGATATTCAATCCTTACGAGTACATTATGACCAATGCCACCTTGTGCCGTTATGAACATTTGATTCCAAAATGCAACGATGCTGAACTAACAAAAGCCTTGTTTTGATGACCCTTCACGCCAAACGCCCAGGGGGACAAGATGTACACGACTTTATTGCTTCGTCCTCTTGGCATCCTCCTCGACGACATCGGACGCCTCCTCAGCGCCTTCGCCTCTATTCCTCTTCAGGCCCTTCATCTTCCTGGTCTGCAGCTGGCCCAGATCCTGCTTTCCAAGATGGACGCGTCCGAGCTTATCACCCATGGAGTCCGTTGTAATGTTCTTCTTTGTCCTTTCCTCTATGCCGCGGGGCTTCCTCATGGCCTCCTTGCGCATAGACTCATCCGCCTCCCTCACGCGGCCAACCCTAAAGTCCATCCTGGGGCCCATCTCCTCGACTTCCACCCTGGGAAGCTTCTGCCCGCTACGTTTTGTCCGGATTAGGTAGACCCGGAGATGTATAGGCGGCTTGACCTCACTGTCCCCGACTGCTTCCTCGGCACTGATGGATACAATGTACTGCAGGCCTTCCACGTCAATCTTGTCCGAAGGCTCGCCCTTGAAGAAATCGAGAAACATGCTCTTGGCCAACGTATACTCGTTGGAAATTGGACTCTCAAACGCCGTGCCCGCAAACAACACCATCGGCCGCAATCCCACGGCAAACTTCTTGGTGTGGAACTGGTTAATCCTGCGGAAGCTCTCTGGATCCAGATGCAGCTCCAGCATATCATAGAGCTTATAGTTGAACGTGCGCACCAGAGTCAGCGCATGCGGCCGCTTTTTCTGGCTGCTGCCAAAGACGAGCAGGCTGGCGTCGTTCTTGTCGGAGAAGAACTCGAGGGATGAGGCGTCTTCGAATGGGTGGATGGGGTTCTTCTTAGTGAATTTCTTGGCGAGGGGCTGGCGCATGGAGAAGAGATCGTTAATGGCGTCTTGAAGGATTTGCGAGCAGGAGGAGCCGCGCAGGAAGAGGCATGTCTTGGGATTCTCGGCGGCCTTGGGCTCGCGCTTCTCGAGCGCCCGCTTAGAGCGGGCGTTTCTTGGTTTTCTGGACGATTGGATCAGCAAGGAACGACCTTGGAGTAGACGGATTAGATTAGGAAGCCGAGGGAAAGCCTACATCTGACGGAGCATTGTCGAGCCTCGATTGGTTGAGTCTATGTCTCTCGATGAAAATAGCTTCACCTTACTACGGCGGTTGAAGGAAAAAAAAATCCGGCAGCGTCTTATCGATAATCGATAACACATTGTGGCCCACAGCGAAGCACCCCGCAGTCACGTGTTAGTGGCTGAACCCTGTAGCCACCTCAGGTGCCCGCCGAATTCAGAGGCAGGAGGACCTCGGTACGATTCCCCACAGGTCGGCTTTAGCGGCGAAGCAGGTGACGTCCTGCCTTACAAACCAAGCCGCCTCTTTAAACGGCCGTCGTTCCTCGACTGTCTCATTGTCGAGGACAGACGAAGCAAAGCCCCCAGCGACTTACCACCGGATATTGTCTGACCCGTTTCCTTGTATCATCTCGCTTTCACGTCGTACACTCTTCACCGACAGACCTCCCCGCTTCTTCGACAACATGTCGTTCATGGGAGGGGCCGAGTGCTCGACGGCTGGCAACCCGTTGAGCCAGTTTCAGAAACACGTTCAAGATGACAAGACCCTACAGCGGGATAGACTCGTCGGCAGGGGCCCGAATGGCCAGATGAATGGCTTCCGCAGCCAGAACACCAACGCACCGCAAGATGAGGTGCGTCGCATGTTACGCCGTGAACGGGTACCGTACTGACCTGATCTTGTCGGCATGTCTAGATGATGAAGAGCTTTATGAACAGCGGCCCTAGTCTGCAGCAAGAGATTCCCATGCAGTCCGGCCCTGCGCACATGAATCCGATGCAACAGCAACACCTGAGAGCAAGCTCAGCCTCGCCCACGTGGGCAAGTGACTTTCACGCGCAGTCTGGTAGGGAGTCGGCCTTCCAGCAACCTCCGAGCGCTCACTTCAACCCCGAAGAGTTTTCCCAATATCGGCAAATGATGGAAAAGGGCTCGTCGTCTGCGAGATCAAGTCCTATGCAGACCTCGATGCCGAGCCAAATGTCGCAGCAACGCCCAATGCTCGGAATGGGTATGATGGACAGGGGAATGAGCTACGGGCAACCCATGTTCCAGCCTATGTATCAGCAGCCGATACAGCAACCGATCGTTTCGGAAGGGAAAGGAAAGGGAAAAGAGAAGCTGGTGGAGTTGGACGATACCAAGTGGGAGGAGCAATTCGCCCAGCTGGAAGTCGAGGACAAAGAACGATTCAGACAAGAGCAGGACGAAGCTAATGCTGCGGAACGAGAGTTGGATGAGATTGACAAGGCTATGCAGTCTGAAACGAATGAGTTTGGTGACTTCGAATCTCTTTGGAAGGGAATACAAGCTGAGACCGCTTCTGCCAGGTCCATGATGAATGAACAAAACGCTTTCGATCAGTTCGATACCGAATGGAGCAATGAGCTCATGCCCGATTACCCCGGGGTGGGCGACTGGGGTCGTTACAGCAATCCCGTCATCGAACGATACATGTTCGAAGAAGACAACATCTTCAGCGACGAGAAGAATGCGTTTGAGGAAGGAGTGCGAATCATGAAGGAGGGTGGCAACCTGTCGTTAGCGGCACTGGCATTTGAAGCTGCCATTCAGCAGAACCCCGAGCATGTCGAAGCCTGGGTGTACTTGGGCTCGGCGCAAGCACAAAACGAGAAGGAAACAGCAGCCATTCGCGCACTTGAGCAAGCCCTAAAGCTAGACCCGAACAACCTCGATGCTCTCATGAGTCTGGCTGTATCCTACACAAACGAGGGGTATGACAGCACTGCGTACAGGACGCTTGAGCGCTGGCTGTCCGTGAAATACCCACGCATACTGGACCCCAAGGATCTTCATCCAGCAACGGAAGTGGGCTTCACGGATCGACAGCGTTTACATGAGGCGGTGACGAACATGTTCATCCAAGCAGCGCAGCTCACCCCTGATGGAGAAAACATGGACCCCGACGTTCAGGTAGGTCTCGGAGTTTTGTTCTATGGTGCAGAGGAGTACGACAAGGCAGTGGATTGCTTCCAGTCCGCCTTGCACTCAACTGAGCTCGGTGTTTCGAACCGCAAGGAACAGCTTCATCTCTTATGGAATAGGCTGGGCGCCACGCTGGCCAACAGTGGGCGCTCAGAGGAGGCCATCGCAGCTTACGAGCAGGCCCTTTCACTGTCACCCAACTTTGTCCGAGCCCGTTATAACTTGGGCGTCAGCTGCATCAACATCAGTTGTCACCAAGAAGCCGCCAGTCACTTCTTGGCCGCCTTGGAGATGCACAAGTCCATTGAGAAGTCTGGACGCCGCAAGGCATACGAGATACTGGGAGCCGGTGCCGAGGGCCAAGTCGACCAAGTCTTGGACAGGATGTCGGCACAGAACCGCAGCAGCACGCTCTACGACACGCTGAGGAGGGTCTTTACGCAGATGGGCCGGAGGGATCTGGCGGAGAAGACGATCCCCGGGGTCGACCCCGACATCTTCAGGCCGGAATTCGATTTCTAGAAGGCATTGAGTTTCACAGTTCTCCGCAAAGAGACCAATGCGGACTGGGACATGGTCCGTACGATACTGGGCTACGGGTGCCTCATGATCGACCCTCGATGCATGCTTCTGATGAAGAGGTCAAAGAAAAGCGCACTCCGTGTTCGGAGGAGGATCAGACTGTGATATCACATGTAGGCACATCGTATCAGGGGGGCCCAACCACATTTACGATCATCGAAGCAAAAGCCGATCCCAATCACAAACCAGACCCGCGGCGCTTCGATCAAGGGAAGAAGGCGTCCACACGACCTCGCGGGTCGTGACTTGTGCTGTACATGATGGGATCTCAGCCACTGCCGCGGAGTGGGCACATTATTCTTTTGGCATGCTGGCGGCGTTCAGTCGGGGTTCCGGTCTACCCAATCTCACTTTCCCCATGCTGCTGCTATGTTGAAGCTGAATCTGAGTCTTATCCACGTTCCTGGCATCTGATGGGGTCTTTTTCTTTGAAACATGGCAGATTGCCATGGCTGGTCAGGGCAGGACATGGCCATTTCCGTGCTTTTAGGGGCCATTGTTTAGAAGAGAAAGAAGAAAAAAAAAAAAAGACAATGAATGGAAAAGAAACAATACGACCAATCATCAACTATTCAACGAGCTGAGTCTTGCTCTTGTGAATGTTCCCCTCTTCCCTCCCCCACGTCCAACTGTCTTGTAGCCATGTTACGCACACGGCTTATCTATCTAGCAGGCTTGACCGCTTCTGCCAAGCCGCGGCTGGGGCTTTAATTCATCATACCTGTCACAAAAGTAATCATAAACATCAAAGAGGAATAGTAATCGGCAAATCCCCTTCCCCCTACCGCTGACGTACGCGCGTAACCTGCTCGGCTAACCCAGCTCTCGACAAGGGGGTTTACAGCGTGTGTGTGTGTGTGTGTGTGCGCCACAAGGCCAAGGTAGAGGGTGCGGAGCAAGGAAGTCTGGTTCAAGGTTGACTTTTCCTTTTGGCAATCCTTCTTTTTTCCTGTCAGCCGCCCGAATGGGCTGGAGACCGTGCGGTGAGATAGTTCGGCGATGGGCACGAGCCAGAGTGTCTCAGCCAGGCCACCACCACACGCACCCACCGCCAGGGACCACGCTGCTGCTATTGGATTCCCGGACAAACACCTCCCCAAGAGGCGTCACCAAGCCCCCGTGATCAGTCACATTCGCCCAGCCGCTCTCCGGGGTTCTTGCTCCGTGCCTTGCCGGCGACTAGCCTCGGCGGTAATGGCACGAGGCGTTTGCTCCCCCGCACAAAGCGCCGGCCGTGCAAACAAGCAGAAGGAACGAAACGCAGCAAAAGAAGGAAGAAGCAACGCGAGCGGAGCCCGGCATTGATATTAGAGGAAGAACGGCAGAGCCAGCTCCTAGCTGAACCCTTACCCGCTCGTTCAGCTCAACTGAACCGTCCATGCGCGTGTGGTACGTAGCTGTCGGCCCTGTCTCCGGGATCCAATGCGACGGCGTCACCCCCGAGGTTGCTGAGCATTCCGCGCACGGGGGGGAATCCTCAGATGCCGCTGCTGGTCCAGTCCGCCGGAGTGTTTGACTCATGTGGTAGCACCGGCGTGGGAAAGCACCACCGATGGGTGGGCACACCAGGGACTCAGGTCTTGCGCACTTGGTCGCGGGACGCAGGCGTGGGATTCTTAGACATTGCGTAGAAGGTGTGTCTGCAGCACCTACAACGGCTGGATGGAGGTGGATTGTGACGTGTCTTCTGACGTTCCAATCTGCCATTTCATAAAGATATGATGTGGGTGAAAGCGGGCACAAGGCCAGAGCACCGCCCAAAGACGTATAGTTTGGCATTACCACGTATGTTGCGACTTGTCTTAGAATAATGAGGCCAGAATCCAGCGTGCACATTGTTGCCCATGCAAAAGCCGCTTCGACAGCCCATTTATAAATTAAGCCACTTGTTACGACTGGGCAGAGCTCGATGCTTGCTATAAGTGCATGAACGTAATGACTCGGCTCCTTTATCTTCGTGGTCAAAGGAAGATGTTCGCCACGGCCTGGTAGAGGAAGAACATAGTAGGAGATCATTTTCTTCTTCATGGCTGGGACTACCTTGTACCAAGAAGGCACCTTCTGGTTTCCTAGCCTTGTGTCGATAACAACATGACTTATGCTGCATGATCGATGGCCCTAACCGAGCGGAGATAAGTCAATTACGGGAACGTAGATATGCATGGAATGCCGGTCCTTGGGGTTAGTCAACGAATAATGGAGGAGGATGTGAGACAAAATAACAGTCCATTATTGTCCAGCAATATCGTGGTACGACGGAGATGGCTCCCACCACCCAGGCCCTCGGGATAGTTCCGGAGCTTTCAATAGGCTTGATCGAGTGAGGATCCATTCCAAATGTATACGTAGGTCGCGACTGTGACCATGTCTGCCTAGTTGGATGATTCAGATGTTTAATGTCATATTCTCGTAAGAAACGAAGGAGGGCAGCGCTGCCTCAATGCTGGCTTCTATTCCCATGAGTCAAAAGTTATGGTGACCAAGCAAAAGATAATGAATCTGTGAGGCGTTCAGGCAAATCGTCATGGCCCATCGGTATAATCTCAAGGCACGATTTGTCGAAAACAAGAGCGTTCAGATTCATCTTGTGGAACCTGCTCCCGAATACTGCTAACAGCCAACGTAATTCAACCTTCGAGCACTCAGCTCGCTTCCAGGGATGAACGAGTTTCATCGGGCTAACTAATGGCCTACTCCATTCAGGTCATGCACCCTCCAGTTGGCGTGTTGGTTGATCTAGTTCGTACGGTAATAATTACATGGTCTTCGCGACGTGTATCGCGAGCCCATCCCGGATGGAGTGAATCATGAAGCCCCACGTAGAAGGCGTGACGGCGGGGCAGAACGATAGACATTGACCGCATCGTGCCCGATGCTTTCGGCGAGAAGGAAAGAAATCCTGGACGACCACGGCCATCGCCGGACTGAAGGTAGGGATACACCGTCTGCGTTATGTGCGACTTGCAGGCGACTCAAGGGTCAGCCAGGATCGTCAAGGGGTCATATATTGACCGCCCGAGGTTGTAAGCAGAACATGGCTGCCCTGGGGTTTGTGCTGTACGTCACCTTTCGGCACAGGCGATCGTGACGGGGTTGTGCCTATTCCGAATGGCTTGGGTCGGGTCGATCCTCGCTACCCTGGAATCGGAGAATAAGCTGGAAACCACGAGCTCGGCCGAGAGGCTCATACATGCTGCCACCTGGTCTTCAGTGACAGGTGTATAACTTTTACGAGAGGATTTTATTCGACTGAGGACGAATCCTTTGCCATTCACCGGGCAAGAGCTGGTCCGTAACCATCCGCAGACCCGGGGTATTCAACCAAACGGTGGTCGTTGTGACGTTGGCAAGGTCACGCTTGCGGCTCAAGCGCCGCTTGTTATGTTGCCTTGACGGTACTGCAGTGTACCATGTGCACACGGCTCGAGGCTGAAAATGCCGTTCGCCTAGGAATTAGCGAAGAAGGACACTCGGCCATGAGGCAAAAACCACTGCCATTGTTCGGGGAGGAGCATCGCTGCAGGCGGAAGAGGAAGCTGACGTACGTTGGCCTGCAGAGGCCGGCCGACGACCTGCGTCGGACATGTCCGTCTGCTCCGATGGAGCTTGAACGCGCAAGCAACAGCTCCCAGAAATGGAATAGGAGGCCCCCCTGTATGAATAATGCCGCGACGTTGACCCTGGTTCGTTGCTGCGGTTCAGAAAAAAAAAATAAGAAAAAAGAAACAAAAAATACTATGTCTCTAAGGGCACTTGGTTACAGAACGTGGTAGGCTGCGTTGGCTGGTCATATTGGACGATCCGGTAGATCCTGCCATTTGTGCCAATCCCTGACTCGCTACATGAACCCCGAAGAGCCCTTGTATGCGCAATCCTTCACGTAGCCTCTGTGCCTTGACAATTCAAAGATGCAAATACCATGGAATCCGTCTGTTCTCGATGTTCTCATCCCAACGCGTCCTACCCGACGTCAATACGTGGTGGACACATAACCACCCGTGCTGTGCTGCGGCCACAGCCACCCCAAGCCTCTGCGTAGCAAGGCCCGGTCATTCTCACTCGTCAAAACCACAAACAGAGAGCCTGGCAGTTACCCGTTGTAGGGCTGTGCGGGCGTCCATCTTGACCTCCCTCCTCCATGGCTTCAGATCCCATGCGCTCGTTCCCTGACCCCGGTAGGCGGCTTCGGTACCGGCACGTCGCGGGCTGAGAAACCAAAAAAAAAAAAAAAACAAAAAAAACCAACGGCCAAAAACAAACATGTCCTCGGTGGAAGGTATTTTCTCCAGGCGAGCAAAGACACGTGTGCCTCCCAAGGAATGGGGTCGTTTATTACACAGTGTGTGCGCGTGGCCAACCCGCTCCCTCCCGTGTGCCCCCCCTCTGATGATGCAAACTCACCATCGCTGCGTAAAGTCGAGAGGCACAGCCTCCCGTGTGTGTACCGACGCAAATCGAGACAGGGGGATCTGGCTTCAGAGGTTGGGCCCTGTCGATGGGCTGGCCCCACTGACTTCATTAAGCTTGAAGTCGGTGTTTCATGCCTGGGCGCTCAATTAATTTACAGACGGAACAATGCAAGCCTACATCCGCCAGTTGGGTCGACGGGATGCCTCGTGCTAGAGGACTATTCCTCTAGCCTGTTAGGTACCCGATTTATCGGCGGCCAGAATGTCCAGACTAATCTGCCGGACGTTCTTGGCGGCACCCTGTACACCCTACACATCCATCACCTACATCATCACTGACGGCCAAGGGGAAAGGCAATAGACGGGGAGGTTTTATTCCCCGATCCAGTCAAAGTATCGAGCGAACAGGGAGAGTGGGTGGAGAGAGCTGCTCCTTGGCTCTGGGGAGTCAGGGGAAGATCGATTTAGCAAAATTGCCCATGCCGGGACAAGCACCATCGAGAGAGGGGGGGTGGTTACCGCAGCACAATCCAATCCAATCGGAGACACTACGTAGGCCATGGCCCATGGGATGCAATCGCCAGGGTGTGCTTTACCCCATGTCAGCTACATGGGCGAAAGGGCCGCGATGGTGCTGGCACTGTCTTCAGCTTTTGTTGCTGGCCGTTTGCGCAAAATACCGTAGTGGCTGGCTTTAGGCCCGGCCTGACCCTGGACCCAGTTGCATCTTTGCCAATTTCACACATCTCGACATGCAAGATGTCCAGGCTTGCAGACCCGACTCTTTGCTTTGCATCGCATCCTTCCTGGGTGCTGCGCAGACGGGCCAAGGGTTTCAACTCTCGCGCACAATGCACACGTGCGCTGATGAGTCTGGTCCTACCCTGCTTTTGCATTCCCTTAGGGTTGTGCGTCCATCTGCATTACATGGCTCGCTCTGTACCCGTAAGCCCGCATCAAATCAGAATGGTTGTCTCGTAACCCGGCCCATGTCTTGAAGGCACGCCTGCGCATTCCCCTCCTCGAGGCGTGGATCAGCAGCACAGTAGGCGCGCGTTCGCTCGAGGCGTCAACGACCTGGGGGGGGAGCTCTCAAGGGCAAGGCGCCCGGAAAGTCGGGCGGCTATCTACGAGGCTGCCGGCGTGTACAGTAGCAAGTCCCACCACCGTAAGCCCCTATTTGCAGAACAAATACCGAACCCTACCGCCATCCGTCAGACTGCCGGGGTCCATCGACGGGGACCTAGGCAGAGCACGCAGAAGCAAACTGCTGCTTGGCACCGCGACAACCGTGTCCCGGTGGCGTCTGGGAACGCGCGGCGCAGTGCACGCCCAGTCCGACACAACGGTCGAAGTCATCACCTTGACCTTGACTCTAGACCGGGCGACCTCGCTCGTATCGCGCCTGGTCGTTGACGCCCATCATAAACATTGTAGGTGAGTTAAGCCGGGTGCTGCTGCTAGCAGGCCAGCGTATTTTTCTAAATCAACTCGACTACCCGTTAAGCGCACGACGACCCTCACCTCAACGCTCTCTCACAGCGTCATGGCCTGGTCGATGCATGGGACACGGTGTAATCATCCAAACCTAAAACACCATCCACCTGGCTATCTTTGCCCTAACCAAACCTAGCCGTTGGGTTTGGCTCGGATGGCTGTAGGATGCGAACTTTCCATGCGCTGCGCCGCTGTCCCATCATGGGGTAAAGGTCTGGGAAGTGTCGCCTAGTTGATGCGCACTCTCTCTGTCTCATGGATTCGACTTGGGCCAGGCTGAGACTGGAAGCGGAACGTGCAAGTGCCGGGCAGTACCTGAAGACCCCAGCAGTGCAAAGGTACCTTGCCCTATCTCTATCTGGAAGGGGAAAAAGGAGATAATAATATATAAGGGACAGGTGAGAAAAGAAAAGAAACGCATGGATACATGAGAGGATTAGCCTGCAAAAGGGTAAGGTTAGTAATAGATGGGGCGGCATGTGTTGCCGATCTGTGAGAGAGGGGGAGGGAAAAGGTACCGGCCGCCAGATGTGCCGTAAGATGCCAAGAACCAAACCTACCACCAAGGCGAGGTGTTGGAAAAGTGATGGATGCGGAGGCACGGATGCACTCGACCAACGCCAGGCAGGAACCAATGCGCTCGGCGGGTGAGATATCTGGTGCCAAGGTGCCATGGTTGACCAGAAATGCCCCAACGGTACCTCCCACGGACGAGTTTGGGTTCGCGCATGTGATAGCGCGCAAGACACGAGGAGCCCTTGCAAAATCCCTGACCAAGGCCAAGTCCAACCACGCTCGCGCACACCCACCCGCTCTTGGTCCCGCCTTGGCCCAGTTCCCGCCGCTGCGTGGCACTGTCTGTTTGTTTCTGCCTCTTAGTGCTCCCGCTACTTGCTGCCGTTGTTATGCACTAGCCAAGGTATCGCAGCCTCTCACGGTCGCCGGCCAAGCCTACTCTACTTACTACCTACGATCTACCACCGCCGGCTCATGCTCCCACGGCACCCTCGTAGGAATACAGGAGTCAGGACACATCAGGGCATTAGGTAAAAGTGTTAAGTTCCAGAGCCGGGTCCGATTTCCAGGATCGGCATCTTCCCACACTTGACAGTGATGATCGCCTGCTCATCATGACCCTGAGGCTGGTGGGTGGTGAATCAATCCATGGTACCTGCCGCCACCTAGCCGTAACCTTACTTTTTTGGCCAGATAATCCCCACATGGTTCTTTGCATTCCTGAGGTGTGCAAGGTAAGATGGCCACTAGTAGGGCAAGATGCGCACGTGTGAAGTACCTTGGACGCACGACGAGCGAGGCCATGGAGTACAGCGTACAGTCACGGTACCGGGCTCAGACCCCGTCAAACTCTGGGCCTGCCACGACGTGCTCACTTCGTCACACACAGCAACTGGCACGTTACTGGCGGGAAGGGAACTGCGCATTCCTTCATTCCGCCTTGACCGTCGTGCATTTGCTTTTGGACGCGTACGGATGCTGTTGGTCATGTCCCTGCCCATACGATCGCTTTCTCCGACTCAGCCTCTCCTTGCACCCTAGGAGCTGGCGTCTGTGCTCTCTGTGTGCGAATCCTGCAACCGGCAGGGCCAAAGAACGAAAGCCCTGGCTTTCCACCAAGGTCCCAGGCCTGGCTGCTCCCGGGGTTGTGACAGGTACCTGCCTAGGTAGGCCGGCTGCCTGCAGAAATTCAGGTACCGTCTCCACCCGTCGGTCCTGGGGAGGGCTAGGTCCCTCGACAGAATCGCTGGATCCAGCAAGGTTCGCGGGCGCCCCGTCGGCTTGCTCGTCCTTGCCTTGGTTTGTACCTGGCGAATCAGGATCCAAAGTCAAAACACCAACTGATGGATGCTTTACCCTGGGTTATCGTTGAGCCAGAATGAGGGTTGTGGTGGATGGGAGGCAACATGGAGCGTGCACAAAGCACGCTCCAGGTGGGGCTTACCAGTCTTCATTGTCTTACATGGCCTCGACACTGAATGAATGGCATGTTGGGGATGCTACACTCGTTACAGCACTTCCCAGTATCTGTTGGGCTACATCTGACGGATACTGGTCCAGAGACAACTCGACCCACCCTCTTCCGGTATCACAGCACTAGGGAAAGGGGTCTTTGGTCACTAAGGCTTGGTTCGGTGAGGGGAATCTGTCAGTCAAGTCAAGACCTAGTTCCTCGATTCCCACGTGAATGAATGTGGCTGGCAGCTCTTGGAGGATCCCGACCATGATCTAGCAGCTTAGGAGGATCGCATCTGCCCGACAAACGACCACGAACAGCATGGTGTTTCTACAGTCAGTAGCAGCGCCTAAAACATGAAGTGGCGACGCGGTTCGATGATACAGTAGTTCATGTCTTCGCCTCTCAAACTGCAACTGGAGCGCTACGCTGAACGACCGAACCGCGAACACACCCCCGCGCGGTCGGTATTGCTCCAAAGCGAATTCATTTGGTCGATCATGACGATGAAGTCGCATCAGCTTCTCTCATCTGGACCGTCGCCTGTGTTGTAAGGTTACATCATGCTGCAAGGGAAAGCGGCATCGTCCCTATCCATAGACGGATACTGATTGTGCCTTCAATTGCTCTGTTCCCTTGCACTTTCCTTCATGTATTAGGGCACCACGAAATGTACTATCGTTTCCTGGCCGCACATGCACACCCTCCTCGTGGCTGTTGCTCGGTACGTAACAAGCTTTTCTCCCAATGCAAAAACAAAACTAGCTCTTGGTCAATTCCAAATCGAGGTGAATCTAGCGGATGGGCATCTTTGCGCTGTGTCTAGCAACCATGGCGCGAGGGCAGCTTGGCCGCTTCGGGTGTACCGACTATGTATCCGATACTTGAGCACATGGGACAGCTGTAAGGGAAAGAACGTGCATAAAGTATTCCCTAGCAGAGCGCGATTGGCAACTTGCTGACGTTGGTGGTGCTGCCACGAGGCCGCCCCGTTGATCCCCCGTCGGTGGTGGCTCCGTCTGTACCCCTGCTGGGAAGCGTGCCTGTGGAACCGCCCTTCACACTTCTAACTGCAGTAGGGAGGTACTTTGCTGGACCTGGACGGCGATGAGGTGGGCCCGCGCGCTTGGGCCTGGGCAACAATGGAGGTACCGGAACACCAGACATCAGGCACTTGCTGGATGATGAAGTGATGGTGGACTTGTCTCGATGGATGATTTCCAGGCGGCGCCCTTATTCTGCCTGGATCGCGCAGAAATTGTTCTAGCGATGGCAGCCCACTGATGAGCCTGGACATACGAGAAGTCGAATGAGTTGAGACAGTTGCCTGCTTACGCTTTTGTGTACAGCGCATGTTCCTTGCAGGGTGCTCGCACGCGACATGACGTTGGCAATGCACTCTCTCCACGATGAATGTGCAGAGACGGGCCGCCGTACGTTAAGGCCATCACTCGACAATCGATGTAATCGTTTTCACATGGGCACGCATGGAAACACCGCCCAGATCGAAGCGCAAGTTCCCCCCGACGCATGGCCAGGCGAGCGCTGTGCAAGCGACCTCAAGTCCCAATGCACAGTACCTGCATTGCCCTCCCCCTTCCCCCCCCAAAGCAACCACGACCCCGAAGTACCTACCTACCTACCTACCTACCTACCTTGACAAGCCATTCTGGAGCCGGGGGCTCGCAAGGTTTCCAGCCTTCCTGTTGTTGTTGTTTGCCGCTGTAGCGCCGCTGGTGGGCCGGCGATGGCTCGTGGCCTGCCGGGATTTCGCAGGCTACCACCACCTGCTAGTCCCAGCAAGGCACTTGGTGCTGAGCACGCTGCACGAGGGCAGCTGGAGCACCCACACATGTTCCCAAATGCCCATGTGGATTGGGCCGGGTTCAGGTTCACTGGCAGGATGTATGGACGGATGGACGGATGGACGGATGTCTGTCTGTCTGCCTGCCTGCACAGTTGTGCGCATCGTCCGGCCGATGCCTGTCATGCCTCCCATGAGCTAAGGAACCCTAAAAAAGTGCGCGTCCGCCCATGTACCATGTGGTACCGGCTGCAGTTATGGTTCCGTTGCAGGCATGTTCCCTCCCTCTGCCCTCTCCTCCTCTCCACACATGCACATGCATCAGCCTTTTTGAACCCATCCCATTTCCGTCTTGTCTGTGTACGGACGTACTCTCCTCGCTGTCGCCCGCCCTGAAAGCCTCACTCTCACCCGGCTCTTTAGTCAAGTCGCTCGTGGCCCGTGGGCAGGCCACGCTTTCTCGCGCCCACTCCCCTCTCCGCCCTCCTCTGATCTCTGTGCTCTTTCCTCTCATTTCCCCATCCAGATGTCGCCTTAGCTCTTTCCCACCCACACTGTCCCTGCCGGCATCTCGTCCTCCCCCGGTCTTACACACCCTTGGGCCTGCCACCACCCACCCCCCCTTCAAGTTCCCTACATAGTACCTACTCGCCTTGCCTTGCCGTGGTAGGTTCGTACGGAATCTGTTGCCTCTCTTCTCTACGACTCTCCCTCTTTTTTACATACAGCCTTCGCACCCGCACTTCCGCCCCCATAATCCTATCACTACCGACCATCTCTTCAACTCGATGTTTTGTACTTAAGCCGGGAGCATCGCCCATCATCTCTGTTGCTCGCATCGCGACCCTGTTCAGGGCTTCCGCTTCGACGAGTTGCCTCGAGGCCGCTTTAGTATCCTCGTCCTCTCGTTCGCCGCGATCCTTCTCCTTGCGCTGCCCCGGGGTTCGACTCCAAGTCTCGAATAGTTCACCTTCGACAAGGGACTGGGACGACCATCATTGTATATTCATTCTCCCATCGCTTAAACCGACACATTGCATCTGCAAAAACGTCCTCAAGCCTTGTTATCCGTCAATTGCGCTCTCTACCGGATCTGAACAGCCATGCCGACCTTGGAACCGCAGTCCAGAGTGCCCGCGGCCAAGGCTGCAGGTCTGACCAATATTCTCAATAGCGATGACCAGAGCGCAGCCCATAACGGGCCCCCATCTCACCTGCGCGACTCTGGCTTCTACTCTACCACCGAGGCCTCTAGCAAGCGTATGTCACAGTCCGATCCATGGGCGCTTGCTTCTCAACTTCCACTCGATTGCTAATTTGCCGTGCACAGACACCTCTGCTGCATCCTTCAGCACCACCGGCCTCAGTCCGACGGCATCCGGGTACCAATCTTCGTCAGCCGATAAAACCCCGTCTCCGGTGGCCTCTAACCTCGTTCCTCACGCGTTGGTGTCGCCTGCTGTTAGTCATATGAGTGTTGCCTCCATGGTGTCTCCCACAGCCTCTGCAAGCGCCGATCCACGCCGATTTGACCGTCCCATCTCGCTGGGGTCCAATGGCCCGTCCGGCGCCACCTTAGGGGACAACCTCGCTTCTGGATTAGCATCACGGCGCGAGAGCGTCGATAGTAGAATCAACCAGGGTATCAGTGATATGCGCTTGGGAAATTCGCCGTATGCCAGCAACAACCACTCAACAACCTCGATTCAAAGCACCCTGCATAGCCAACGCAATCCTCGACCGGGCTTGGACAACTTGTCCGTACACCGAATATCTAATGGATATCAGCCCAGTGCTGACCGGGTTCCGGAGCCGAAGACGGTCAGAACCGCGCCGGCAATCACTGGACCTGCCACCAGCCACATTGCCCGTGCCGCGGAACCTACCAAGGGTCAGGCATGGGCATTTCCCGAGGAGGAGATCCACCGGATGCCCCCTCATTACAGCGATTCTAGGCGAAGCAGCATAACCGAGTCTGTGGCTAGCAGCCAGCTTACTGCCGAATCTCGACTACCCATGGGCCAGCGGCGACTGGATGACGGTTCCGACTATGCGCGCATGTCAAGTGTTCCGGGAGAGTACCCACCGGTGCACCACCACAGCATGCAGCCTAAGCAACTTAGCGACCTTCAGTCCGAAGAAGGCGGTGCTGCTGGTAATCAGCCCTACAGCCGAACCCCTGAATTGAGGGTGAGCCACAAGCTTGCTGAGCGGAAGCGGCGCACAGAGATGAAGGAATTGTTCGATCAACTACGGGATCTGATGCCACAAGAGCGCGGCTCCAAAGCTTCCAAATGGGAGATTCTCACAAAAGGTTTGGCGCGCTTCCTCGGCCTGATTTGAATGCTCGAAACTAACCCGTGAATACGTAGCCATTGCTGAGCATCAAAGGCAAAGCGAGTATATCCGTGCTCTGCAGTCGCATTATAACGCTGCTTTGCAAGAAAATGACAATCTTCGTCGCGAGATTCATTCTTTACGTGGTGATCTCGGCCAGTCGGCTGCCCATCAGTCACATCAGGGGCCGCCGCCGGCACCGGGAGCGCAGGGCCCAGCAGGGCCGTTTTCCTCCGAGCATTATGCTCCTTCGAACCGAACTGAGCTTCCCCCTCTGCGGGCCATCAGCAGCGGCATTCCCAACGGTCCTGAATCGATGACGGGCGTGCAGTACGAGGCTCCGCGGTTAGGCGGATACCGTCCGGAGCGTTACTAGCGATCGTACGACTAGATTCGGAACACGTTTATTGATGTGATTCACGAGCCACGTAGATCAGCTCACAACTGACCGGAGCTGCACAACCCCCCTTCTTGACTGACGGGGTGGCGTACGAATGAACGGCAGCATGAGGAAAAAAAACTCAAAAGTAGCGACGATGCCGACGTATACACGACTTGGGTATAGGGACGCTCGCCATTGAGCCACGATGGGCGCAGGGGTTTCCCGCGACCGCTATGTTTGTGATTGGTAGGGAGGAATCCCAACACCCTGCAACCCGCACTTTACCGCTACACTACGTTGGCCGACATGCCACATACCATTTTCTTTGTCTCACCTTCCGCCTGTTTTCTTTCTTCTTCTTCTTCTAACTTCTTGTTGCGTTACGCGATTCTGTTGAGTCTGCGTGGTTTCTGTTGGATAGCAGAACAGGCGGCATTCTGCCTACTTTGATTGTTCAAGGCGGTACCGGATAGGATTTTGATGTTGCCATGGGTCATTTGGTCGCAAGGTGTGGACGCAGGGAACTTATGTCGCTCCTCCAGACGCGAAGAGAGCGAGGCCGGATAACAAGGGGGCCAGACCGCACCGAATGTCTGACGAGATTCTCAGAGAGGGCGAGGGACATGGCATTTGGGAGCAAGATACCCGTTGAAAAAAGGGCTTAGTTTGAAGGGATTCGAACTGACGCGAGGATCAGTGTTTGTAGATGGATTGTTGGATCATGAAGAAGCCTGGCCGGAAAGAAGGTCGAAGGAATGACAAGGAGAAGACGGCTAGCAGCACAAGTCCATGGAGCAGTAATTGACGTCTACGACGGCTGTGCCTTTATCGAAATGCACTTGTATCGCGTGGGACCAATGTGGGATGCGACCCTGAATATTCCATGTGCCGCGTACCTGCCTGAGGGTGCGTGGAGCTCGGCCTGCGCCACGCGGCTTTATGTGAAGGTGCTTGCGGAGTTTTGAGCACTATCTTATCGTTGGCCCCCCCCCACACCAGAGGATGGCCAGGGTGCGGGTTTTGCGGAGTTGGAGGTTGGCGTGGGCGGACTTTGGTGGGATTAGGCGGCGGAGTTCATACTGAGGCGCACTGGCATGAAAGGAAACGGTACCCGAACCCCTAATAACGAGTCGTTGCAGGCAGGCAGGTCATGGTAAAACGCATGCGCATGCACGAATTTACAGTCAAGGGGAACATGGGCAATTTGCTGACCGGGTCAACAAAGTCGGACTCGGATTCAATTGTCGGCTAGGGTAAATTAGACTAGCTAGTTGATGCTTTATGAGCGTCGTGGCCCCCTCAGTTCCCGTCATCTACCTGCTCCATCCATCTATCGCTTCATCATTCCGTGGAATCCGCGACATAACTTGCTAAGTAAACCCAGGGCATTTATATTGGCAAAAGGAAGAAAAGTACGCTGGTACCACCATGGACAGCTTCACCAACCCGCTCAGCAACGGCGCCGGCAGCTTCAACGCAGCCAGGCAGGACCGGGCGGCGGCGGCATCGCGCCAGAAGAGCTGCAACGCCTGCGTCAGGGGCAAGCGGCGATGCGACAAGAGGACCCCGCGGTGCACCCGCTGCGCCGCCAAGGGCCTCAGCTGCGTGTACCAGAAGATGCCTCCGTCGTCTTCGTCGTCCATGTCGTCGACATCCACGTCGCCGTCCAGGGCCGTATCCATCGCCTCCCCGCCGCAGCAACGGGAACAGCCCCTTCAGGCCACCCACCAGGCCTCGGAGCTGGGCGCCGGCCCGGACATGGGCAGCTTTGACTTGGCCGCCTTCGACATGGACAGCATGGACGGCCTGGACAGCCTGGGCACCGACACCAGCCCGGAGAGCATGCACGCCGACCTCGACATGGACCTGCTCGACCCCGCCCTCGACTTCTCCATCGTCGACCTCATGAACGGCACCGGCACCGGCGCCTCGGAGCTGTGGACCCTGCCGGGCTACGGCGAGACCAAGCTCGACCTGCCGCCGCTGCCCGTGGCGCCTCGCCTGCCCATCCGCGACGTGGCCGTCATCCCGCGGCAGGACGAGTGCTTCAACAACATGGACGTGATGAACGCGCACGACCCGCGCACGCGCCTCGGCTGGATCGTCAAGGCCATGTCGGAGATGCACGTCAACTTCACCAAAAAGCTGACCCTACCCTTCGTCCACCCGCGCCAGTGGACCACGAGCGTCCCGCCCATCCTCATGTACGCCTTCGCCGCCTCCATGGCCAGCGTCAACCGCACACCGCAGAACAAGGGCTGGTCCTACAAGCTCATCCTTGAGGCGGGCCGCGACATTGTTCGCGAGGGCCACAAGGCCGTCACCCCCGCGGAGAAGCTGGCCCGCACGCAGGCGCTGCTGGTCGTCACGGCCATCCGCATCTTCGAGAACGACCTGACGCTCAAGGCGGCGGGCGAGAAGGACATGGCGGTGCTGCTGGGTTGGGTTGAGGAGTTTCTGCCAATGATACGGGAGCTGGGGATGGACAACGCCGACACGAGCGTGTGCAAGGAGAAGCCGCCCGTGAAATGGGAGGTAAGCTATTACTCGCGCACGCACACATGCGTACGGCATTCATGGGAATAATATTGACGTACTTTCTTACTCAAGGACTGGATCATGGCCGAAAGCATGCGCCGAACCTCGTTCGTCGCCTATGCCTTCGTCTGTCTCGTAGCCATCCTGTCAGGGAACATGAGTAAGTGCAGCCCCAGAACCCTCTGCATCGCGACCTGTGTACTCACACCCGTGGGTAGTGATGTCCAGCACCTTTTGCGACGCCGCCTTCTTCACAGCATCTCGCTATGTCTGGGAGGCGCCGACATCGGTCGAGTTCTACCGTGCGTGGCGAGAGAAGCCCCTGTACTGCGTCAGGGAATTCAACTTCAAGGAGCTTTGGCAGTACGCACACCCCGAGGACATGGATGATTTTACCAAGATGATGATGACGGCGTAAGTGGATGCTTTCTATGAAGCTTGATGATGATGTGCTAATGTGGTTCCCGCAGACAAGTTGGCCCGGATGTCATGGAACAATTCTTGTCGTCGGATGCATCCTATTTACCATCATAAGACCGACAGCCTGCTGGGGTAAGGATGGGGATGTATGGGACTGAAGTGCTTTTGGATACTGGAGACATGATATGATGAAGAACGTTGTGTACCAAGCCCACACTGCATGGATTGGACACTCTCGCTGTACAATATTACTCGATATTGCCAAAGGATGGCAAAGACTAAACGGGCCTACGATGGGAGTTGAATCTCCGAGTAGGCATGGACTGCCGGACAGATGTGTTCTGCACAGCACCGGGACATCCCATCTCAATACGCAAATGACATATCCATCGGCGGAGGGATAGGCTAAGACCAAACAACTACCGTTTCTCCTTCCAACCGCGATAGATGTAACAAGCCCACTGCGGAAACTTGCCGGCTCGAGAAAAGACGGTGAACGAATTGGCAGGCACGCGCATCTGAGCCATGCGTGTCGCGCTCGATGGGGAAGCCCCGAGCTTGGCATCGATGCGAATCTCTTGGACAGGGCTTGGCGGGAAAGGCTTGGGGCCCGAAGCGATTGGAGTCTCGCGCGTGCAATGCAGTGTGCGGACTGGATGGAGGGGGTTTGTGGCTTCATGGGAATCCAGGGTGTAGTATATGGTGCGCAGAAGTGACATCGACTTGCTAAGTGAAAGAGATAAATCAGACCTGCATAATAACCAGCAAATACTTCCAATAAAACCCCATCCACGCTGGAGCCATGATTCCCTAAGAGATACGTGCATTAGCCTAATAGGCCATCGATGTTTCTTGCATCATCCACGCGCGCGGGTATACAAGGCCGGCTTCAATGTCCTTCGGACTAAGCAGTGGCCAGCCATTGCAAAAACACCGGTGCAACATCCATTCCCTCATTCCAGTCCTTTCCATCGCCGCCGAGAGCCTAGATCTTGCCGGCCTTCGCGGTGATGATGGCGCCCAGCATGCCCATGTCGTCGTAGCGCTTGGTCGCCTTGCCCATCTTGGCGTCGTGGCGCCTCGTCGGCGGCCTGCCCATGTCGGCCACCAAATCGCGCGCGCGCCGCCGCAGGCCCCTGCGCTGTTCCTGCGCCTGCTGCTGCTTCCCGGCCGGCGACGGCTCCTTGGCGTATGAGCCGGCGGTGGTGGTCTCGGAGAGCACCGACGTGGTGTCGGAGCTGACGGATGCGCGGCCCATGGTTGGGGGAGGAACAATTTGGGTGGGAGGGGGATTCCCTGTGTTTCAGGATGGTTTGTACACGCTGGTGCTGCGCGGGGAGATGGAAACAGGAGCGGCTTCGGTTAGGGGAGGTCTGAAGCTGGCGATGAGTGATGGAGGAGAATGCGATGAGCGGTTGCGGGAGCGGCCCCTCCTTTCTCGGGCGCTTCCTATCGTGTCCACCAGGCGAGCCCGTATTGGGGAATTGATGTGCAATTCTCCGCCTGCGCAGCCTCAAACCCCCCCCCCCCCCAGGGCACCGGCTGAAGCCTAGATCATGGATGGCTCTAGGGAGATGAGGATTCGTTGCCAACTGGGTGGAAGAACTCCCAAAAACACCAAGCATCGAAGATGATTGTGAAGCTCAATGGCTCGTCTCCCGCAGCTGCTCAACTCATCGTGGTTATTATTCGAATTTGCAAGGAACTCCTATCGTGTCCTTTGATATACACAGCACAGTCCTTGACTGCTAGTAGGCATCGCATATTAGATTATAACAAGACAGTGTCCTTTGCGCCAACCCCGTACCCATGGCAATGCCGTGTCGTCAAGTTCCGCCAACGCCGTACATAGCGCCCGTTGTCTGCATCCCCGCGGGGGAGCAAAAGATCCAACCCAATTGCAGAATTCCATGCCCTGCCATGACCCAGGACCGCTGTGCCAGCCTACAACACAAATACCAAACAGCCCAGCCACACAACTTTGGCGCGCGTGCAGTCGATTTGAACGGCGCTCATCACGCTCAAATTGAGCCGGAGACGAACCGCTCCGCTATCTCGACCCGCTTGCCGCCCAGGTTGACAACCTTCTTGACCAGCTCGTCGTCGTTGTCGAGCTGGATGATGTCGTCGGCGCCTCCGATGCTGACGCCGTTGATCATGATGTTGGGCACTGTCCGGCGGCCCGTCGTCTGCAGCAGCTGCTCCTGAAGCAGGGGTCCGAGCGGGTGCTCGTCCAGCTCCACCACGAAGGGATCCGGCGTGATGGAATACTTGTCGAGCAAGACGCCCTTGGCGCGTTTCGAGTAGGGGCAGTACGTCTTGGAGAAGATGATGACTGGAGGCGGATAGACATATTAGCAATGTGCTCATGCGCGGTGCAGCCTCCGAGGGGATGGCTACGGGCTGTAGGACCTCTTACCAGGCGACTTCTTCAATATGGCGTTGAGCTCGACCTCGGCTTGGTGCTGTTCTGCAGACTCCTCCGAGTCGTCTGTCCCAGGATCGGCGACGCCATCGTTGGCGCCATGGCCCTTGCCCTTCTTGTGCTGACCGTCGGCCGAGCTGCCTACGCCGATGACATTGCTAGGGGGATCCGGCCGCAGGCCTCCCTTCTCGTTAGCCTTGTCCTTTGCCTGCTGCTCCGCAGCCTTGAGGCGTTCCTGCATCTGGCGCGCCATCTCCATGTCGTCGGCGTCGACGTCGCCGTCCGCATCCTTGTCGGCGGGGATCTGGCCGGCCTTCTCGCCCGTCTGCGAGTTGAGCACCGCCTGCCCGCGCGGGCTCTTGCCGTCCATTGCTTGAACGGTCTTGTGGTAGAAGTCTTGTATGCTGCCTGCGTTGTCCCTTTGCCGCGGCATGCCGGATGTGAAGAACATGATAAGCACGACGGTCACCAGTGTGGCCGTCATGACGAGCCGTAGTTGTCGAGGCGACGGCATCTTGGGGTGTGGATCGTTGTCGCGTTGAAAAGAAGTAGCTCAAGGTTCCTCGACGGTATGTTGGGTGTCGTAGTCTCTTGGGTTCGTCGTCTTCTCGTTGCAAAGCTTCAAGCTTGTTGGTTCAGACTGGCGAAAAGCGCTGCATTGGATAGTTGATGACCAGACAGGATCAATCGCAGTTTGGACGCTTCAGGACGCACCAAGGAGGGCAAGACGACGGATGGAAAGGAGCACTGCGAAGTTGGCGACAAAGTTGCTGGTGTGCATCAGTATGAGGTAATGTGTTGGTTTGGTGGAAAAAGGAGTCTTGCCGATGGTGTCCGGTGGCAGCAGTGTGCAGGGGGCCTCGCCCCCGCTAAACGGGCGCTAATGTGCCTTCATCTCCTCAGCCGCGAACGGGAACTCTCAACCTCTGGAAACGACATCGCACCCAGAATTACTGGGTATCCATTGAGTATTCAATACTTGTGCTTACTCCTGTGAATGCGACGAATTCCCGTGCTGACAATATGATACAGACTGCTCTCATAACTAATCAACATCCAACGCATACTAGTGACTTCGAGCCTACTTGTGGTGATTTTATACTCCGTCTTCCACGTACATGCTCTTCCACGCTTTGATGACGGCTTTCGACAGTGCCATCCACTTCAGAAAACCAATGGCGGATGCTGCTCTTCCCAGCTCGAAGCGTCTTCATGGGCAACACCCTTAGAACTCTTCTCCCCTCGTTGAGCCGTTATCGCGGCCAGGCTACCCCACGACTGTGTCGTCGACAAACCCAGAAGCCTCTGTGTTCCAGCCAAGTTCTAGACGCTCGACCATCTCACGGTCCTTGATCGTCGCCGTAGAGCGCTTCTGAATTTCTGCTGGCCAGTTCCCGAGTTCCCGTGAAACGGCCATTGCTTGATGTGCTTGGGGCCTCGGAGGAGGCAAGTGGTGAATATGTATGGAGTGCTTGACGCCGTGGTGGTAGTCGTGGTGAGTTGGTGCTGCTCGCGCGGTGATGGCAAGCACCAGGAAGAACAAGCAAAGTAGGAAAGTCGAAAACGCCATGATGTATGAAAGACGGCAAGTCTAAATATGTTGATCGTAGCGTAACATGGACAATAAGACGACATATCCAGACGGTACACTGCTATATACGCACTGGATTGTTCTCCTCAAACTTTGTGCCTCCCTACACGGGAGACGAAAGCGGCGCGGCGATCCGCCGTGGTCAGGCATTCTGTTGTCTCACTGCAACGACCAACCTATGACATTGACCGTTAACAACGAGGGCGGCTCAGGTGTCTTGGTCTGCATGTCTCACTCAGGCCACGGCTAGTTCTCCAGCCCAGCCCAGAAACCTCGGGCAGGAACTGATTTCATCGAATGCAGGAAGGTGAAGGATGACTGTGGTCGGAAATATATGGGACATCATCATCGAAAATGTGATTACTGGGTATTGCATTCCAATGCCGTGGTATAGAAACATGCCGGCACCCAAATGCTGCTGCTCTGTTCTTTAATTACCAGAGCTTCCACCAGCCCTCTGCTTGTACACGATCCTATGAGCTAGAGACGGGATCACAATGTGGTGGCAACTGTTCGCCAGAATCCTTTAAATCCTAGGGCAAGGCAGAAGTGATTCACAGTGGCCAGCCCTGGGGCAGTCGTCATGCCTGCTACATGCAAGTGGAGACCTGAAGCTCGCTGAAGTAGGTGCGAGAATTGAAGACATTGGAGGCGAGGACACGATGCCCATTCAGAATGACTAAGCCAGGAACAAGCCACTTGGCCAGTCACCAAGGTACCTAAATATTCAACTTTCTGCCAGGGCAAGTTAACCTTTACAGCTTTCCATGTCTTTCCATCAAGCCTTGATTTGCAAAAGGTGTCCTTTTTCGCATGCTATTTTACTTCATCATACCCTGAGATTGTGTCCTGGTCTTTCATCATAAAACACTTCCCTGATACCTGTCCTATCTCCCTTGAATCCTGACTGTTCCACAAGCATCGTCCTCCTATGCTGTTCAAGTTGTCCAGCGTACGGCAACCGATCTATCTCACGATAGGGACACGCTCAACTTGAGACTTGCAACTCTAACTCGTACAATATCAAGATGGCCACCGGGCGATCATCGTTCACGCAGCATGTTTTGTTCTTTGCCTTGTTTCTAAACATCATCCTGGTATTAGCCGCCCCAGTCTCGGCAACGGGAGCAACTCAACCCTCATCGGCAGACTCTGACCTCATCTGCCACACGTCAGATGTGGCAGACTGCTACCCCCGGGTTTTCCGGGCCACGGATGAATTCCAGACGGTCCACGATGACCAAGAGCTGCCGCCAGGCCTCCACGTTCGTCTCAACGTGTGGACCGGCCTAAGAGAGGCCAAGATCAACGTTCCCGACGAGGAGAACCCCGCCCTAGAAGGCCTCCCGGTAGACCAGGCTGTGGTGTTGGTCGAGCCTGAGCAGCCCGAGGTCCCCCTCATTCCCAAGGGAGCCCCGGCATACGAGGCTGTTGGCAAGATCAAGGAGCCGGAACACGAAGCTTCATCTTTCCATGAAGCCTTGAAGATGGTCAAGAGCTCCGCCATCAAGAGCGAGGCAGACCTCGACGACGCATTGGAGGGGTTGGAAGACATTTCTCACGATATTTACTATGGACTTAAGATCACCGAAGACCCTAGCGTCCTCAAGGCACTATTCTGTCTCATGGCTGATGAAGAGGCAAGCACCACGGAAGGAGCTGTCCCACGAGACCAGCAGGCGGCATCGATCCTATCCAGCGCCCTCCAAAACAACCCATCAGCGTTGAAGGAGGTTACCAAGACGTGGAGCACTCTCATGAGTCACCAGTGCGCCAAGGACGGCAAGCCTCTCGCCCAAAGCTTCCACTCTAGCCTCATCGCGCCGGACTCGGTTGCGCCCAAGCACGTGGCGTCCAAAGCCAAGGCCAAGATCGGCGCCATCAACGGCCTCATCAAGGACGACGACATCAGGGCCGAGTTCATGAAGGAGGGCGGCATGCAGAGACTTCTGCAGGTGCTGCTCCCCGAGGGCAAGGAGTGGGTCGGCGCCCAGCGCAAGGTCGGGCAGCTGGTGCTCGACAACTTCCTGGACGAGGACATGGGGGCCACGCTGGGCCAGTGGCCGACGGAGCCGAAGCTGGACGATGCGCAGTGCGAGGGTGCCGAGGGTCTCGCGCAGGAGGGCTGCTGGGACTACCACGTCGCGAAGATAATGAAGGCCAACAAGAGCAACAAGGGTCACTGGAGTAGGGATGTGCACGATAGACTGGCCAAGCTGCGTAAGAACGCGCCGAAACACAAGGAACTATAGATACCCAAGCTTTTCTGTTTTTATTTTTTTCAACTCATGATAGATCTTTTCGAGCAATCTCACACAAAGTCGCCAGAGGTAATCTTCCCACATTCTCCCGCATATCTACTTGTATAAGCTCGTGGCGGAGGATAAGCCACGTTTTAAGAAGAGCCCACGAACAACTCCCTGGGCCATTTGGCCCAAATACACCTTTCATTTTATATATATATATATTATTTTTCTTTTTCCCGGGGCAAGAGATTCGGACATGATCGAGCCGAGACTCTAATCGTAGGTAATAGTTTGCAAAAGCGACATTCAAGCCGCTGGTGCTGAGCGTGGGCATTGAAATGGTCCATTTTACCACGACGTAAATCTTGCGTGAGCTTTTCGATGCGGATAAACTTACAACTCCCACCACCACCACCACCAGCAACAACGCCATCGCAAATCCATCTCTCGATTTCTTCCGCCGCCTGCTGTTATCAACCCGGTTTACAGGGGAAGGGAGAAAAATGGCAGAATCGTCAGTCGCCGCCGCCGCCGCCGCCGCCGCCCCCGTCCAGGTCCGTCCACACCCTCACAAAGGGCGCGCCCTGCACGCAACCCGCCCCTTTCAACCGGGCCAGGTCCTCCTCGCGCTCACGCCGCTCCTGCTGCTCCCCTCGCTCTCCCATGCCACGTCCGTGTGCACCTACTGCTTCCGGCCCGGCGATCCGCGCGCCTGCCTGCGTTGCCACGCCGCCTTCTACTGCGGCGCCGCCTGCCAGGCCGCCCATTGGGCCGCCGTCCACGGCAGGGAGTGCAAGCCGCTGCGGCGCGCCGGCCGCCAGCTACCGACGCCGGTGAGGGCCCTGGTGCAGGTGCTGCAGGACAGGGACCTCGAGGCCCGGGTTGCGGCGCTCGAGGGCCACGTGGCGAGGCGGAGGGGTGCCGCTGGGTGGCAGGACGTGCAGATGATGGCCATGGGGGCCAGTGCCTACGCCGGGCAGGGCACGTCGGAGGATCAGCTCGTTCGGGCGGTCGAGCTGCTTTGCAAGGTTTGGAATCCCCGGGCGTTAGGTATCGTGGCTACTGAATCAGCAGGCTAATGCGATATTGGGGTCACCATAGATCCAGACAAATGCCTTCCATCGGTACGATGTCGACTTGGGTCAGGTCGGCATCTTTCTAGAGCCTACACTTGCCATGGCGAACCACTCATGCATACCTAATGCATTCGTCCAGTTCATTGGCAGGAAAGCCATTCTGAGAGCCGAGGCCCCCATACAAGCTGGCCAGGAAATAGAAATCTCCTACACGGGCAAGTATCATGTCTCTGGATCTGCGGTGCAGAATTTGCTAACCATTTCACAGACTACACCTATCCGCTCTCCAAGAGGAAGAAGGCCCTCGCTCCATACAATTTCGAGTGCCAATGCCATAGATGCACAGACGATCTGAATGTGTACCAGGTTTGCGCCGAGTCACCCAGCCTTGACCTCAACCAGATCAGCGTCGTACCAAATCTATCCCAGGTAAAGAAGCACGCAGCCGTCACGAAACCAACGACCCGCTCCTCTGCCAAGACTCATGGTGAAGCGTTAGCCGATATGATAGACTCTACGAGCACCACAGGATCTTTGTCGGAGCGGCATAGCGCCCTCAGGTTACAACTCCGCAGATGCCAACCCCTGATGACGGAAAATCTGTGGGCAGTATCTCCTCTGCCGCAGGTATTGACTGAAGTGTCTATATACTTCGCGGAAAAGGGCGCGTTCACATCTGCACTTGTCGTAGCCTGCTTTGTTGCGACGTCCTGCGACCCATACCGGCATCCAGCGCCATATCATCCTGTCAGAGTCAAAGGCCTTTTCATGATCGCTAAGCTGCTGGCCAACACCGCTGCTGAGACTGCTGCCCTAGCGACATCTCTGAAATCCACAACGCCCACTATCAGCCTAGGTCAGGATGCCCAAGACACTCTCCAGGACATCGACCAGGTGTCGTTGTGTCAAATGCTCCTAATCATGGTTTTGGGGGCCGCGCCAGCCGCGTACGTGAAGGAATGGGATCTTTCAGTCATGGCCAGGGAGATGCTGGCCGATATCGAGCAGCTGCCGGGGAGGGAGAAGGAGACTTCGCTCATCGACGCTTGGAAGGCGAACCCACGCACAGAACAGTCTCAGAGCTTCTTCGAGTATGCCGTTGTCCAACAAGTAAAGACACTAGCCGGACTGACAGCCGCGATCCTCAAAGCGGAGTTTGCGTAAAAGAAATGGGTTTTCGTAGCTTACAACGAATTGGAGGGCCTGCATGCTCGTGGAGTCACGTCCTTGTCACCCTGTGGGACTGTCTATGCTTCGCCTAGCAGACATGCTTCTGTGCCTTGAATTAGACCTGAACCGACGCTGGACGGCAGGGTTGGACTGATTGCTAGGGGACGATCGCTGCACGTCTGTGGCCGTACTATGGCCTGCCGTGCCAACACTCGAAGAGTCCGAAGTCACAGCAATGCGCTTCGGCGGAGTGAGATCCAACACCTCGTCCCGGCCGGTCGAAGCTCGCTTTTGGCGCCCCAGAGGGCCAATGCGAGGATAGGGGGGATCGTCCTTCTGAGAGCCCAACGCGACTATACTTGGCCGAACGTCTTCCCGTGCCGCGTTTTGGGTATTGAGTCTAGCCTCAAGCCTGTGTGTTCGAGTTTTGAAAAGCTCAAACTCCATCTGCAGCGATTCAACTTGACTCGCTCGGTTCCCGATCTTCGACATGCTCGTGACGAGTATATCAAGCTCGTGGGATGGAAAGGTGGACGAGCTGGCTGTTTCCCGGCGCTCTCTTCCCTCTGATAGTTCGGCCCGAACTTCCCCAACCTCACGACGCAACGCAGCGACTTGTGAAGCGTACTCTTTAAGAGTCGTGATGCCGTCCTAGGCCACTGTTCTGGTTTCGATAACTTCTTGTTTCAGCCGTGCATTCTCCTCTTGGAGTTTAGATACTTCTTCTTGAAGATACTCTGTGGTGGACTCCCAGTCGCTACCTGCTTGTCGCAGCTCGCTAAGACTTTTGCCGGTCTTTCGAAGCTTTAGCTCAAGACGCGATACGTCGTCTTTCCTCGAACTCCCGTCCTTTACAATGGCTAGCTCAGCCTGGGCGGTGTTCAGCTTTTGTCGTTGCTCAATATCATTTTGTTGAAGCTTCACATCGGACTCGTTTAGTTGCTGAACCTGTTGCTCGACCCGACTGACAACAGTCTCAAGGGAGGAGATCTTCTGAACGCCCATCTTGCCGATGTGCGCAATGCTTTCTCCTTGTGCAGCGACGTGCGCCTGCAGCTCTCAAACGGTCGCAGCAGCTACCTGCTCAGGCAGATCTTGGTATGCTCCGAAGTCGAAGGCATCTTTGTAGGGCGCATCGACTTTGAGCTTCAGGACTCGTTTGGTCTTTGGTTCAAGCTTCCGCCGCCTGTCAGTGGCAGATCTCCGAGTAACGGTGTCGGACCGAAGGATGAGCTGCCCGCTACGGAGGTCAGCCATAGTTTCACATTGTAGGAAATCTCCTCCTTACTCGTTGAGCACATGGTTTACCGCGGTCTTGGCACATCTTTGGCTCAGTTTTGCATGACACCCGGCACACCCGGCATCTTGTAGCTGGCTGGTTGTCTTCGTCCAGTACCCAGAGTTGCGTCGCATGCGGTACATTTACAGTTGACGAGTTGCATGATGGGATAGCGGGGTGAGAACTACCTTGGCCGCATTGCCCAGGAATGTTGAGATATTCAATGGTCAAGGCATCCCTCGGGGACTCCAGAACGCCACCGAAGTCGGTATAAGGGAGCTCTTGGTGAAGTTTGAACGCTTGTGGTGTCGATTTGCAAGTCTCTGGAGGGCTCGGCGTGAAGATGCATGTTGAGGTCGTGTAAAGAGGTCGTGAGCCGCAATAGCGGGCATGGCTTTGCAGCGGCAGTTACAGTAGGTAGGTACCTCCAACAGGGCACTAGCGCATGCCTCCAGATAAGATAAGCTAACTGAAATTCCCATGTTTCTCTATCCCAGAGTATCGCCAAGCCATCCCAAATTTTAGAGGCACGTTCGCATATACTGTAGGCCTTGTTCCCAACGTCTTTTCGGCCTACGTATACCAGCGCTAGTATGGGCAAGAAGAAGAGGAGCGCAGAGGAGAAGCTGCGACGGGCCGATGAGCGGGTGCGCCACGCACTCGGCCACTCTTCGCCCGCGGCAGATGCAACACCAAGAGACGCCGAGGATGACGCTGCTGCCGCGGCTGCTGTGAATGGCCAAGGGGGCGCGGTTGATACGGCAGAGGCAAACCAGAGTGACGGGAGCCTGAAGCGCAGCAACCCCCACGACGAGGCGGACAACCAGGCCGAGTGGCAGGTCGTCGGCAGACCCAACAAGAAGGCCAAGAAGCTGCCTCGCCCCGGCAAAGGCTACCCGTCCATCGTCTTCTCCCCCAACGCGCGCCTCAACTCCAAGATCAACGTGAACAACCTGCGCGACCTCGTCACCTACATCTTCGCCGACGGAGCGGGCCCCCAATGGGTTGCCGTCACCCACCGCCCGCAGTTCCGCAAGATCGTCGCCGTCATGGTGCCCGGTCTGGAGGAGGCCATGTTCCAGCTCGATGTCGACTACGCTTCCTACAACGAGCCGCGGGAGCCAAGCGAGGAGCGCATCGCCACCAGTCCGGATGACTATTACCCTCGGGCGCTCACCAAGGAGAAGCTCCCCGGGCCGCTGCAGCCCTTTGCCGACATGTTCCCTCACCTGTGGCCCGTCAAGACCCCCGGCGACGACAGGCATTCCAAGATGCACTCTCCCGTGGCTGCGTTCCTCACCGCGCCCGTTCCCAAGGAGAAGACTGCCCAGAAGGGTGGTATCAAGCCGGCGGCGGAACCGCAAGGGTGGAAGAACAGGCGAACGCGCATCACTGAGCTGCTCGCTACGGCTGATGAGCTAGAGGATAACGGCTATCTAATTCATCCGGCCCTGCTTCCCGAGGGGGAGCGGCGCGAAAGGTTTACTGCTCCTGAAGGATGGGTCTTGACAAAGGTCGACAAGCTAGAGGACGGAGACCTTGCCGAGGGCGACATAGAGCAAGGAAGCGTTACGGCCGGGCGGGAGGTTCTGGCGCTCGACTGCGAGATGTGCATGACGGGCGAAAGCGAGTTTTCCTTAACGCGCATCAGTGTCGTCGACTGGACGGGCGAAGTCGTCCTTGACGAATTGGTCAAGCCCGACAAACCCATCATCGACTACGTTACCAGATTCTCGGGCATCACCGAGGAGATGCTTGCGCCGGTCACCACCACCCTCGGTGATATACAGCAGAAGCTACTAGAGATCCTACACCCTCGAACCATTCTCGTCGGGCACTCCCTGGAATCAGACACCAAAGCCTTACGGCTCGCCCACCCTTTCATCGTCGACACCTCCATCATATATCCACACCCTCGGGGACCGCCCCTCAAGTCTTCCCTCAAGTGGCTGGCGCAAAAGTACCTCTCACGGGAGATCCAGAAGGGCGGACTGACAGGCCACAACAGCATAGAAGACGCCAGGACGTGCCTGGATCTCGTCAAGCAAAAGTGCGAAAAGGGCAAGCTCTGGGGCACCTCGGACGCTCAGGGCGAGAACCTCTTCCGCCGACTAGCCCGCGTTGGCGTCGCATACAAGGCCCAGGGCGGTGAAGCCGCCCTCGGAGGCGTCGAGGTTGGCAAGACGAGCGCGGCCATCGACTGGGGCGATCCGTCCAAGGGCGCAGGGGCGGGCGCAACTCACCAGCTCGGCTGCAAGAACGACGAGGACGTCACGCGCAACGTCATCCGCGCAGTGTGCGGGGACTCGGACGGGCTGGAGATCAGGGCCGGCGGCGTCGACTTTGTCTGGGCGCGGATGCGAGAGCTCGAGGCCCTGCAGGGATGGTGGAACAAGAACCGGGTCGACAAGTCCAGCAGCGACGGCGGACCTCCCACCGACGCAGCCGACGCCGCGACGCAGGAGGGCACGTCGCCCCTCGAGAACGCCCTCGTCAGGCTCACCGAGCGGCTGTCGCGCATACACGCGGCGCTGCCCCCCTGCACGGGCTTCCTCGTCTTCAGCGGCTCCGGCGACCCGCGCGAGATGGCCAGGCTCCAGCAGATGCAGTCCAGGTGGAAGAAGGAGTATAACACCCCCGGCAAGAAATGGGATCAGCTCAGCGTCAAGTGGACCGACGTCGAGGAGCAGGCCCTGCGGCGGGCGGTCAGGGAGGCGCGCTCGGGTATCGGGTTCATCGGCGTCAAGTAACCGCGCCGGGGGGGGGAGGTTGAATGAAAAAGAGTTATGGAGACAGAGTCAAAAAGGGGGTGAAACGGATCCGACTTGGGGAGTTACGAGGTTATGAATGGAGTTTTGGGCGGCGGTCCATTCTCCTGGTGGCCATGAGCACTTCCTTATCCTGGAAAATGAGCGGTATCTCGATACTTCCCTGGTCTCTTATCTGTCATGAACACTGCCTCAAAGGGTATGAGACGCATCCTCACGAGTAGACTTGAGCCAAAAGGGAACCGATAGTCGAGCATTCCCCGACTCCATCAACGAAACAACCCCCAATACTTCATCCTTTACCACGCGCAATTACCGCATACATGAAAGACACAACACGGCATTTGAAAACGTATTGTTTGATTATGCTACGCGGTAAATGACTGCCCTATCCAATTGCTTCCAGAGCCTTCGTCGATATACCTGATGTTTCAGTGGGAAAGACTCCGAATTATACCCAAGGATTTCTCGTACGCCATGTGCTATGTCTACCCGCTTGTAAATCCCAATCATGTCCCGGATAAATAACGCCTCGGCCAAGAACCCGACTCTCCCTTCCTTCGTCAAAGCATTTTCCCTTGATACGCTAGAGCCCGGGGGGGGAGTATGTATGAAAAATACCGCCTTCGTGGTGCGCAATAGATGTTCTGATCCATATGTCGCTAATATTCTTCTTAAGCAGGGTTGAAAAA